>CM053033.1:140260684-140310684 GCA_028564925.1 Lithobates sylvaticus
GGTGGCTGGCGATCATGTCATCCTCAGTGACCCAGAAGACTCCGGACCGAATGCCTCAGCTAACCTACGCTGCATGGCCTCCCTGATCCTGCAAAGCCTGCGGAAGGATCCTCGTGTTCTTCGGATCAAGGAGAGGGACCATTACTGGCTGGCCACTCTCCTTGATCCGCGGTACAAGGGTAAGGTTGCGGACCTTATCTTGCCGTCGCAGAGGGAGCAGAGGATGAGACATCTCAGGGAGGCCTTGCAGAAAGGTCTGTGCAACGCGTTCCCAGAAACTGGGAGGTTACAAACTCCTGGTCCTGGGCGACGAGTTGCTGAGGCTTCGGTCAGTAGCAGAAGGAGCGGTGGGGAAGGTGGACGTCTGACCGATGCGTTCAGACAATTTTTTAGTCCGCAGCCCCAAGGTATGATCGGTTCCAGCAACCATCGCCAGCGTCTGATATACATGGTGCAGGAATACCTTGGGGCAAGGTCAGACTTGGACACCTTTCCCACCGAAAATCCTCTGGCTTACTGGGTCCTGAGGATGGATCACTGGCCAGAGCTTGCACAGTATGCAATTGAGCTACTGGCCTGTCCTGCCTCCAGCGTTCTTTCCGAACGCACATTCAGTGCTGCTGGAGGATTTGTCACCGATCATAGGGTGCGCCTGTCCACCGCCTCGGTTGATCGACTGACCTTCATCAAAATGAATCAGTCTTGGATCACCACCAGCTACCAGGCACCTGAGGCGGATATAACCGAATAATTTATAATGTCACATCCCTTCAAGACTGCCTATGCTGATGCTGAGTGACTGTCCTCTTATGTTCACTGACTATCCTCTTCCTCCTCCTCAATGATCCATGCCACCACACCAGTGCCTAAGGCACAATTTTTCAGCCCCTGTTTAACAGGGGCGTGTACATACAATTTTTATAAAAAAATGCTTCGCAACACGTGTGACTGCTGTGCTCCAAGTACAGTATCTGTGAGGGGTTGCAGTGTTGTGGCACCAGCACCAGTGCCTAAGGCACAATTTTTCAGCCCCTGTTTAACAGGGGCGTGTACTTACAATTTTTTAAAAAAATGCTTCGCAACACGTGTGACTGCTGTGCTCCAAGTACAGTATCTGTGAGGGGTTGCAGTGTTGTGGCACCAGCACCAGTGCCTAAGGCACAATTTTTCAGCCCCTGTTTAACAGGGGCGTGTACTTACAATTTTTTTAAAAAATGCTTCGCAACACGTGTGACTGCTGTGCTCCAAGTACAGTATCTGTGAGGGGTTGCAGTGTTGTGGCACCAGCACCAGTGCCTAAGGCACAATTTTTCAGCCCCTGTTTAACAGGGGCGTGTACTTACAATTTTTTTAAAAATGCTTCGCAACACGTGTGACTGCTGTGCTCCAAGTACAGTATCTGTGAGGGGTTGCAGTGTTGTGGCACCAGCACCAGTGCCTAAGGCACAATTTTTCAGCCCCTGTTTAACAGGGGCGGGTAATTACAAATCTTGATCTAATAGTTCACAGCAGGGCCCATTCCTGCGCCCACCAAGAGTAACTATGAGGGCCTACAGTGTTGTGGCAACACCGTCCACCACCACCGCCAAAGGCCCAATTTTTCTGCCCTGTTCATCAGGTGCTTGCAATTACAAATCTTGATCTAATAACTCACAGCAGGGCCCATTCCTGCGCCCACCAAGAGTAACTGTGAGAGCTTACAGTCTTGTGGCAACACCGTCCACCACCACCGCCAAAGGCCCAATTTTTCTGCCCTGTTCAACAGTGCATGCAATTACAAATCTTGATCTATTAACTCACAGCAGGGCCCATTCCTGTGCCCACCAGTCTTGTGGCTACACCAACATCTAATAGGGCAAATTTCTGCAGAGTATATACGCCAGGCCCCTACTTTCAAACATCCAACTTACAAACGACTCCTACTTGCAAATGGAAAGAGAAAACAGGAAGTGAGAGGAAATCTACCCCTAGGAAGGGAAATTCTATCCTGTTAGATTTAATTTGGGAAAAAGGTATCTCCTCTCTACTGATACTTTATCACCAATCCTTGTTTCAATTAAAACCCCACTTTTTCCAAAAAACATTTGTCATTGGGACGGAAAGTGAGGTGACATGTTCTGAACAGATGTGCAAAGACAGCAAATGTTACAGGGGTGATAACCCCTCCCTATGTTCTCCAAAAAGCTTAAAAATAGATTTTTTTGGGATGGAGCTACACTTCATAATGTACCTGTTCAGATTCTACTTAAGAACAAACCTAAAGCCGCAAGTGGTTTTAAATGGCTTCTTTTTTTCCTTTACAAATGTCATTTTGTGCAAGGACAGTTCTAAACACGGGAAACACATGCCACTTCACAGGCATACTTTAGACACCCCCCAGGTACCATATTTAAAGGAAAATTTCACTTTTTTTTTTTCACTTTATGCATCATTAAAATGACTGCTCCCGAAAAAACGTTAGTTTTTAAAAGTTCTTTTTGCATTGATATATGTCCCCTGGGGCAGGACCCGGGTCCCCAAACCTGTTTTATGACATTAACATGCATATTGGCCGTTGTAATTAGCACTTTTGATTTTGAACGTTCGCGTCCATTATAACGTATAGGGTTCGAAAATTCACGCGAACTTTCGGTCCGTTCGAAGGTTCTGGTGCGAACCGAACCCGGGGGTGTTCGGCTCATCCCTACTATAGATGTAGAGGAGCAGTAGGAGACTTTTTCCACATGGTTAGGCAATGCCCAGCAATAACTAAATTCTGGAAAGCAATTCTCCAATATCTAGAAGATGCCTTGGCCCTTCCCAAAATTTACTCTGGAGGAAAAAAGTATATGCACATCTCAGAAAACTCTACTTAGTATACTTTTCTGTTATGCTAAAAAAGCAATTGCTCTTAGATGGAAGGAACCATTCCCACCATCTCTCCAAAACTGGATAGACCTAGTGAACAACTCACTACCAATGTATAAGCTCACATATACAGCCAGAGGAAGTGCCAAAAAATTTGATAAAGTGTGGGCAGGATGGATGAAATATACCTCAGGTGATGGAATGACAGACTAAAGAAAGAGGGAGGGAGACAGGGTATTGAGTATTACAGTAATTGATAATGGTAACGTACTTGAACTCAAAGGGCAGAGTGATATGTTAAATATATGGAATCGCTGGTTAAGACTGTAAACAGAGCACACTTCTACCCAAGTATTCATTTGTATTTGTAATGCTTTATTATTCGAACATCACGAACAAGAAGAACATATATATATATATATATATATATATATATATATATATATATATATATATATATATATATATATATATAATGTTGTTAATATGCAGGTGGAAAGTTAAGAACAGTTATGCACGCATGTTGGTAAATATGGATGTATGTTATTTTTTTTTTAAAAGTCTAATAAAATTTACCCTTAGTGTGTGCTTAGGATCGGGAGAAATGTTTTGTAGTATGAATACGGTAAGCCATCTGGGCCTGGGGATTTATAGGTTGGGAGGTTCTTGACTACTGCTAGCTCTTCAGATGTGATTGCGGAGTTTAGAGAGGCAAGGTGGGCTGAGGAAAGTTTGGGCATATGCAGGGATTCGAAAAAGGAATCAAAATTTTCTTGCGTAAAGAGGTGATCTGTATTTAAACAATTGTATAGTTTATGGAAAATTCTCCAAAGACTTTGGACATGGTAAGAGGGCAATAGGTAGGTGTACCGTTAGCTTGTATAAGAAAGTCCAGAGATGAGTGGAAGGGGCGAGGTTTTAATTCATTATATAGCATTCTGTGGGGTTTGTTAGAGTATTCATAAAACTTCTGCTGGTTTCACAAAAAGATAACGGTTCAGAGTCTGGCCACCGTGGGAGAAGATATCAGGAGCTTTTCGGCCTTACAGAGTTTGATTAAGAGAGAGGAGCGTTGGAGGGCCGCATATTTTTTCAAGCAGGAGCCTATGGAAATACATTGGCCCCTAAAGACAGTCTTGTGGGCTTCCCACAGGGTGGAGGACTCAGGAACCGTGTTCTCATTAAGTTGGAAAAATTCAGATAGGGCATTAGATTTTTTTTAGTTTAGTTTTCTCTAGCCTCCAGGTTATGGAGCAGAGATTTGTTGAGCCGCCAGTGGCATGTTCTAGGTGAGGCAGAGGACAGGGCAATCTCTATGTGTACAAAAGAGTGGTCAGACCAGGATATGGGGTCGATCTCAGAGGAAACCGTGGATGTCAGCAAAGGAGAGGAGACAAAAATGTGGTCTAGCCTGGAATAAAGCTTATCGGGGTTGGAATAAAATGTGTACTGTTTGTGTGGGGTGTTTAATTCTCCAAATGTCAAGGAGACTATGTGTCCTAATGAGTTTGCGGAAAGATGTCGCAAGGCGGTGGGCTGTGGAGGCTGTTGTGGTGGGGAAAAGTAAGTGTCTATCTTTACCAGGGGACATGGTCATATTAAAGTCACCTCCTATGATAGTAAAAGGTTGAGAAACTTTGTCTAACATAGTAGAGAGAAATTGAATTTGACCGGAGTTGGGGGCATAGATGTTCACTAAGGTTAGGGAGTGAGTGAGGAAAGAACAGTTCAAGATAACAAGTCTTCCCTGGGGGTCCAAAAAAGAGGATTTGATTCTCAGTGGGCAAGAATGCTTTATTAAGATCGCCACTCCTGCTTTCCCAGAAGGATCAGAAGCCAAAAATGTAGTTGAGAAATGTTTACTAGCAAATTTCAAGGACCCCTCAGGGCGGAAATGTGTCTCCTGCACCATTATCACATCAGCCCCTGAGGATTTAAACCCTTTCAAAGCCAACCATCTCTTTTGAACAGAGTTTAAGCCTTTAACATTGCATGTAAAGAACTTTAACGCCATGTTAATTTAATCCATTGGAAGAGCAATTGAAATATAGCATAGAACAAAGTGGGTAAGGAGTTCCATGGTGTGTGGAACAGGGGGGGAGGGTGTTGTAATGTGTTAATGCCAAGTTATGCAGGATATTGTATTAAAGTACCAGAAATTCAGTTGAGTCAAACCCAACTGAATTTAAACATATCAAAGGGACAGAAGACCCTTTGATGTGTAAATCTTATGCAAATTGTGTGTGTGTGTGAGGTATAGCCTCTTAACCTAGTATTTATTGATGGTAATTAGACCTTGAGGTCTAACCCTGGGGGTATTCATGGAGAACATTTGGTTGACCCCCCCCCCCCCCCCCCCCAGTGTCAGACCAGTAATTGAAAAGACAGTCAGGCTGTCAGGGAGTCTAAGAAGAAAATATCTCTGAGAGGAGGGTCTGGAGGCACAAGTCTAAGGGAGATCTTCCTTGTCATATGAACTCTGTTGGATTTTGTCATCTGTAAGAATGTTCTGTTTTAGAAGTCAATAAAGTGCTTCTCTCTGGGAGAATCGGGTTTTGCTGCGGGAAGTACTTTTTAATAACTACATACCATCTAGGAACTACATATTAGATCACTACAGAGGGGAGGAACAATTCAAAGAAACTGCAAAACAGAAACATACATACATTATGTTCACATGAGGTAGTAACAACAGGTCAGAAAAAAAGACCTGAAAAAATAAGAAATGAAAAACAAAAAATGAAAATTGTCAAAAAGAAACCTGGAGGGTGGGTGTCCGCCAGGAAGCCAGGGCCGAAGCCTAGGACCAAGGAGAGAAGCATGGGATCTCCAGAGATGGGGGGGGGGGGCGGGTGTGCCCCACCGTCCTCCGGAATGAGATGTCCTGGAATATGAAATATTAATAAAGAAGCAAAAACAGAAGAAGCAGCATCAAAAAACAAAAATGGGAAAGTCTGTTACCAGGGAGAGATAAAAACAACGAATATGGGCATGGGGTAGAGAAAAAAAGCCTCCATTGTGGAGGCACTGGCCACATGGAGAAAGAAGAACGTCAGGGGGCCAGGTGGTTTCAGAAGACAAAACCAAATCATGGGATTGTGGTCACCAGGTTGGAAACCTGGACAAAGGGTGCCTCTGGGGAATGAAGGAGGCCTTGTGATGTTTCTGTCTCACAGGGGTCCAGATGCGACTTGGAGCTGCCGGAGGTTTAGGTGTAGCAGGGAGTGGTGCGATGTCTTCTTCAGGGAGGGGTGGAGGACCCAGGTTATGTAGGAAGGCATCACTTTCTTGGAGGTCTCGCAGGGAGTATTGTATGCCATCTCGCGAGGCGGAGAGGCGGAAGAGAAAGCCCCAGCGATATGGAACTTTATGAGCCTTGAGGTGGAGCGTTAGTGGGTGAAGATTCCTCCTTTTTGCAAAAGTAATGGGTGAAAGGTAATTGAAGATCTGGATCTTTGACCTCTTGAAGTCAAACCTGGAGTTATTGCGGGTTGCAATGGACAGGGCTTCCTTGCTATCATAATAATGAAAACGGCCAATTATGTCTCGTGGGTTTTCCCCAGCTGGGGGTGTGGGGGACAGTGATCTTTGAACCCTGTTTAGTCGCCAATCAATATCGGGTATATTGGGGGCCACCACATTGAAGAGGCTTAGCAGATCGGGGCAAATTTCCTGATCATCGACTGTTTCTGGGATGCCTCTGATCCACAGGTTCTGTCTGCGCTCCTATTTTCCAAATCTTCTTGCTGAGCTTTGAGCTGAGTGACAGTGTGCTTAATGCTGACATTGTCCTCTTCTAGAACCTGGACATATTGAAAAAGTTAATCGAATTTTGTTTCTAGGGTGTCTGTGCGTTACCCTAGTCGTGTCATTTCACCTCTTAGTTCTTTAGCTAGCTTCCCCACCTCTTAAGTCATATTGTGGGTGAGGGCTTGGAGAAAAGTGTGTAACTTGGCATCCAACATTTCAGCTGTTAGGGGGGGTAAATGAACCCTGGGATTGTGTGGAGAGGGGGGGGGGGCGTAAAAGTACTTGCCTCGGCCGCACGGTGTTCCGGTGGGTCTGGCGTGTCGTTCTGATTACTTGAGGCCAGAGATGCAGGCCTAAACAGAAAGCCATTCATGGTGTGGGAGGGTCGCGGGCCCGGAGAGCGTGGAGTAGCCGTGCCTTTGGTGTCCTATCTTGCCCATGGGACGCACTATCGCCACGGGAGTGTAGGGAGATGACTCCTGTGGCTGATGGATCTGTGTAGCAGGGAGCAGGAGTCCCGGAGAGCCGCAAGGGACGGAGCCGATGCCTCACACGTCCGCCATATCTAGAAGCCGCGCATGCGCCTCCCTGAACTGACTTCTTAGAGCTTGGTCATTACACCCTGAGTCAGGTGTCCAGCAGCCAAAATCAGAACAGTATTGTTCACCGGTGCGTTTATCCTGACATAGTGACCTAAGGTTAGCTTCAGCAGAATAGACACGGTTAGGATCATCATTCAGTAAACCTAAGGCTTTAAAAAAGGCTTCAACTGACCCTCTGACTGGGTCATCTGCCGGGAGACTAGACGGCCAAGACTGGTGATCCCCCTGCAACCATGGAGGTGCGTTTACACACAAAGACAATTTCTGGACTTGATGTGTCAGTTTGCAAATTTCCTCAGCAAATAAACGGGCCTGTGCAGAGTCCATATTGACAGAAAATGTTTGTTAAAGGCTTGTGATAATGTCACAAATGTCACATCTACCTTAATGCAGGTGGTCAGACACTATAGCTAGCTACTGTGTGCTTCACCTATAGCAGTCCCCTTTCCCTTAAGACAAGTAGGGATGAGCCGAACACCCCCGGGTTCGGTTCGAACCAGAACCTTCGAACGGACCGAAAGTTCGCGCGAATTTTCGAACCCTATACGTTATAATGGACGCGAACGTTCGAAATCAAAAGTGCTAATTACAACGGCCAATATGCATGTTAATGTCATAAAACAGGTTTGGGGACCCGGGTCCTGCCCCAGGGGACATATATCAATGCAAAAAGAACTTTTAAAAACTAACGTTTTTTCGGGAGCAGTCATTTTAATGATGCATAAAGTGAAAAAAAAAAAGTGACATTTTCCTTTAAATATGGTACCTGGGGGGTGTCCAAAGTATGCCTGTGAAGTGGCATGTGTTTCCCGTGTTTAGAACTGTCCTTGCACAAAATGACATTTGTAAAGGAAAAAAAGAAGCCATTTAAAACCACTTGCGGCTTTAGGTTTGATCTTAAGTAGAATCTGAACAGGTACATTATGAAGTGTAGCTCCATCCCAAAAAAATCTATTTTTAAGCTTTTTGGAGAACATAGGGAGGGGTTATCACCCCTGTAACATTTGCTGTCTTTGCACATCTGTTCAGAACATGTCACCTCACTTTCCGTCCCAATGACAAATGTTTTTGGAAAAGTGGGGTTTTAATTGAAACAAGGATTGGTGATAAAGTATCAGTAGAGAGGAGATACCTTTTTCCCAAATTAAATCTAACAGGATAGAATTTCCCTTCCTAGGGGTAGATTTCCTCTCACTTCCTGTTTTCTCTTTCCATTTGCAAGTAGGAGTCGTTTGTAAGTTGGATGTTTGAAAGTAGGGGCCTGGCGTATATACTCTGCAGAAATTTGCCCTATTAGATGTTTGTGTAGCCACAAGACTGGTGGGCACAGGAATGGGCCCTGCTGTGAGTTAATAGATCAAGATTTGTAATTGCATGCACCTGTTGAACAGGGCCGAAAAATTGGGGGTGGTGGTGGTGGTGGTGGTGGACGGTTCTGCCACAAGACTGTAAGCTCTCACAGTTACTCTTGGTGGGCGCAGGAATGGGCCCTGCTGTGAGTTATTAGATCAAGATTTGTAATTGCAAGCACCTGATGAACAGGGCAGAAAAATTGGGCCTTTGGCGGTGGTGGTGGACGGTGTTGCCACAAGACTGTAGGCCCTCATAGTTACTCTTGGTGGGCGCAGGAATGGGCCCTGCTGTGAGTTATTAGATCAAGATTTGTAATTGCAAGCACCTGATGAACAGGGCAGAAAAATTGGGCCTTTGGCGGTGGTGGTGGACGGTGTTGCCACAAGACTGCAGGCCCTCATAGTTACTCTTGGTGGGCGCAGGAATGGGCCCTGCTGTGAACTATTAGATCAAGATTTGTAATTACCCGCCCCTGTTAAACAGGGGCTGAAAAATTGTGCCTTAGGCACTGGTGCTGGTGCCACAACACTGCAACCCCTCACAGAGACTGTACTTGGAGCACAGCAGTCACACGTGTTGCGAAGCATTTTTTTAAAAAATTGTAAGTACACGCCCCTGTTAAACAGGGGCTGAAAAATTGTGCCTTAGGCACTGGTGCTGGTGCCACAACACTGCAACCCGGCCCTCACAGATACTGTACTTGGAGCACAGCAGTCACACGTGTTGCGAAGCATTTTTTTTAAAAAATTGTAAGTACACGCCCCTCTTAAACAGGGGCTGAAAAATTGTGCCTTAGGCACTGGTGCTGGTGCCACAACACTGCAACCCGGCCCTCACAGAGACTGTACTTGGAGCACAGCAGTCACACGTGTTGCGAAGCATTTTTTTTAAAAATTGTAAGTACACGCCCCTGTTAAACAGGGGCTGAAAAATTGTGCCTTAGGCACTGGTGCTGGTGCCACAACACTGCAACACGGCCCTCACAGAGACTGTACTTGGAGCACAGCAGTCACACGTGTTGCGAAGCATTTTTTAAAAAAATTGTAAGTACACGCCCCTGTTAAACAGGGGCTGAAAAATTGTGCCTTAGGCACTGGTGCTGGTGCCACAACACTGCAACACGGCCCTCACAGAGACTGTACTTGGAGCACAGCAGTCACACGTGTTGCGAAGCATTTTTTTAAAAAATTGTAAGTACACGCCCCTGTTAAACAGGGGCTGAAAAATTGTGCCTTAGGCACTGGTGCTGGTGCCACAACACTGCAACACGGCCCTCACAGAGACTGTACTTGGAGCACAGCAGTCACACGTGTTGCGAAGCATTTTTTTAAAAAAATTGTAAGTACACGCCCCTGTTAAACAGGGGCTGAAAAATTGTGCCTTAGGCACTGGTGCTGGTGCCACAACACTGCAACACGGCCCTCACAGAGACTGTACTTGGAGCACAGCAGTCACACGTGTTGCGAAGCATTTTTTTAAAAAATTGTAAGTACACGCCCCTGTTAAACAGGGGCTGAAAAATTGTGCCTTAGGCACTGGTGCTGTGGCATGGATCATTGAGGAGGAGGAAGAGGATAGTCAGTGAACATAAGAGGACAGTCACTCAGCATCAGCATAGGCAGTCTTGAAGGGATGTGACATTAAAAATTATTCGGTTATATCCGCCTCAGGTGCCTGGTAGCTGGTGGTGATCCAAGACTGATTCATTTTGATGAATGTCAGTCGATCAACCGAGGCGGTGGACAGGCGCACCCTATGATCAGTCACAAATCCTCCAGCAGCACTGAATGTGCGTTCGGAAAGAACGCTGGAGGCAGGACAGGCCAGTAGCTCAATTGCATACTGTGCAAGCTCTGGCCAGTGATCC
The DNA here is from genome assembly GCA_028564925.1 of Lithobates sylvaticus. Classification (NCBI taxonomy): domain Eukaryota; kingdom Metazoa; phylum Chordata; class Amphibia; order Anura; family Ranidae; genus Lithobates; species Lithobates sylvaticus. The sequence goes on from CM053033.1 coordinate 140,271,104, forward strand.
ATCCTCAGGACCCAGTAAGCCAGAGGATTTTCGGTGGGAAAGGTGTCCAAGTCTGACCTTGCCCCAAGGTATTCCTGCACCATGTATATCAGACGCTGGCGATGGTTGCTGGAACCGATCATACCTTGGGGCTGCGGACTAAAAAATTGTCTGAACGCATCGGTCAGACGTCCACCTTCCCCACCGCTCCTTCTGCCACTGACCGAAGCCTCAGCAACTCGTCGCCCAGGACCAGGAGTTTGTAGCCTCCCAGTTTCTGGGAACGCGTTGCACAGACCTTTCTGCAAGGCCTCCCTGAGATGTCTCATCCTCTGCTCCCTCTGCGACGGCAAGATAAGGTCCGCAACCTTACCCTTGTACCGCGGATCAAGGAGAGTGGCCAGCCAGTAATGGTCCCTCTCCTTGATCCGAAGAACACGAGGATCCTTCCGCAGGCTTTGCAGGATCAGGGAGGCCATGCAGCGTAGGTTAGCTGAGGCATTCGGTCCGGAGTCTTCTGGGTCACTGAGGATGACATGATCGCCAGCCACCTCCTCCCAGCCACGTACAAGTCCACTGGCTTGTTGGGACTGTACATCATCCCTAAAAGACTGCTGCTGCTGATGCTGAGTGCCAGGCTCCACCTCCATGCTCACACAATCCTCCTCCTCCTCCTCCTCCTCCTCCTCCTCCTCATCCTCTTCCTGTGTGATGGGTGGGACAGAAGGAACACTGTCCGGATAAAGGGGGCCTTGAGAGGCAAGGAAGTCCTCCTCTTCTGCCTCTGTTCTGCCTCAAGTGCCCTGTCCATTATCCCACGCAGCGTATGCTCCAACAGGTGGACAAGAGGGACAGTGTCACTGATGCATGCACTGTCACTGCTCACCATCCTCGTGGCCTCCTCAAATGGTGAGAGGACAGTGCATGCATCCCTGATCATGCTCCACTGACGTGGGGAAAAAAAACCAAGCTCCCCTGACCCTGTCCTGGTGCCGTAGTCGCAAAGGTACTCATTGATGGCCCTCTGCTGCGTGTGCAGTCGCTGCAGCATGGCCAACGTTGAGTTCCACCTGGTGGGCATGTCAGATATTAGGCGGTTCTTGGGCAGGTTCAGCTCCTTTTGCAGCTCAGTCAGCCGAGCACTGGCATTATAAGATCGGCGGAAATGCACACAGACTTTCCTGGCCTGCCTCAGGACATCCTGTAAGCCTGGGAACCTGCCCAAGAACCGCTGCACCACCAGGTTGAGGACGTGAGCCATGCAGGGCACATGGGTGAGCTGCCCCTGTCGCAGGGCGGAGAGGAGGTTGGTGCCATTGTCAGAAACGACCATTCCTGGCTTAAGCTGACGTGGCGTCAACCACCTCTCGGCCTGCCCCTGCAGAGCTGCCAGAACCTCTGGCCCAGTGTGGCTCCTGTCCCCCAAACACACCAGCGCAAGCACGGCATGGCATCTTTTTGCCTGCGTACTTGCGTAGCCCCTTGTACGCCTACGGAGCACCGCTGGTTCCAAGGACAGAGCACTGGAGGAAGAAGAAGAGGAGGGGGTGGAGGAGAGAGGTGTGTCACAACCAGTAGCAGTAGTCGCGTTTTGGAGGCGTGGTGGCGGAACAACCTCCAACACTACTGCACCTTGTCCTGCATCCCTCCCAGCTGCCAATAGAGTGACCCAATGGGCCGTGAAAGAAAGGTACCGTCCCTGTCCATGCCTGCTGGACCATGAGTCAGCGGTAATATGCACCTTACCGCTGACCGCCCTGTCCAGCGAGGCATGGACATTGCCCTCCACATGCCGGTAGAGAGACGGAATCGCCTTCCGCGAGAAAAAGTGGCGTTTGGGAACCTGCCACTGAGGAACCGCACATTGAACAAACTCACGGAAGGGGGCCGAGTCTACCAACTGAAAAGGCAGCAGTTGAAGTGCTAGCAATTTAGCAAGGCTAGCATTCAACCGCTGGGCATGTGGATGGCTGGGAGTGTACTTCTTTCTACGGTCCAGCAGCTGGGGCAGGGAAATTTGCCTGCTGCATTCGGACGTCGGTGTACTGCAAGTACTTGGTTGTGACACACCGAATTCTACACCTTCAGTCCTCTCAGAGCAGCTTTCAGAGAGGACTGAAGGTGTAGTGGGGATGGAGATCCCAGCTGAGGAGGAGCAAGGAGAGGTCCGCTTAGTTCTTTGGTGTGGGTCTTTTATGTGTGCCTGCCAACGAGCTGCATGGCAGGTCGCCATATGTCTGGTCATGCTTGTCGTGCCCAAGCGGCTGATGTTTTGGCCACGCGAGATACGCTTGAGACAAATATTGCAAATAGCAGTGGTGCGATCTGCTGCACTCGTCTCAAAAAAGGCCCACACCAAAGAACTTTTCTGATAACGTGCAGAGGCAGCGCCCTGCACAGGCGGAGCTCTGCGGTGTTGTACAGTTGCTGTGCTGGCCTCTACCTGGCCTCCAGGGGGCATCCTGCCTCGTTGGACATGTGACGCCGCATCCTCCTCCTCCTCGTCCTCCTCCTCATCCTCTCTCCCTTGAGGCACCCACGTGGAGTCAGTGACCTCATCATCCCCTCCCTCTTCACCACTAGAGCAAACCTGGCAGTAAGCTGCAGCTGGTGGAACTGTACTGCCAGATTCCTCAAGCTGGGTATCGTCATCCGAGCCTTCGAATCGTTGGGCATCCTCCTGGAGCATGTACCCAACACTGTGCTCAAAGAGTTCGGGGGACTCCTCAGGAGGACATGGTGGGTCTAGGGAAGGGGTGGCTGATGATGCTCTGTCAGTACCCTGAGCCTGGGTGAGAGAGGATGAGGAGGATGAGGAGGGCTTGGTCATCCATTCTACCAAGCCTTCAGCATGATGCGGCTCCACATGTCCAGCTGCCGAAAACAAAGACGCGCGTGTCCCATGGCCACGTGCTGATGACGATGCACGACCACGTCCACGTCCACGGCCACGTCCACTAGAAACAGAGCCTGCCTGCCCTGTGTTCTTGGCTCTGCACGCTCTGCCTCCCCTTGGCGGTCTTCCAGCCATTGTAGTCGGTAGTCCTGTGGGTGCTGCTGAGAAGAAAATATAGGAGCTCTGTGTGATGCCACTAACACACTAGAAGTCCTATAGGTGCTTCTGCAAAGAAAATATAGGAGCTCTGTGTGATGCCACTAACACACTAGAAGTCCTGTGGGTGCTGCTGAGAAGAAAATATAGGAGCTCTGTGTGATGCCACTAACACACTAGAAGTCCTATGGGTGCTTCTGCAAAGAAAAAATAGGAGCTCTGTGTGATGCCACTAACACACTAGAAGTCCTGTGGGTGCTGCTGAGAAGAAAATATAGGAGCTCTGTGTGATGCCACTAACACACTAGAAGTCCTATGGGTGCTTCTGCAAAGAAAATATAGGAGCTCTGTGTGATGCCACTAACACACTAGAAGTCCTGTGGGTGCTGCTGAGAAGAAAATATAGGAGCTCTGTGTGATGCCACTAACACACTAGAAGTCCTATGGGTGCTTCTGCAAAGAAAAAATAGGAGCTCTGTGTGATGCCACTAACACACTAGAAGTCCTGTGGGTGCTGCTGAGAAGAAAATATAGGAGCTCTGTGTGATGCCACTAACACACTAGAAGTCCTATGGGTGCTTCTGCAAAGAAAATATAGGAGCTCTGTGTGATGCCACTAACACACTAGAAGTCCTATAGGTGCTTCTGCAAAGAAAATATAGGAGCTCTGTGTGATGCCACTAACACACTAGAAGTCCTGTGGGTGCTGCTGAGAAGAATATATAGGAGCTCTGTGTGATGCCACTAACACACTAGAAGTCCTATGGGTGCTTCTGCAAAGAAAATAGAGGAGCTCTGTGTGATGCCACTAACACACTAGAAGTCCTGTGGGTGCTTCTGCAAAGAAAATAGAGGAGCTCTGTGTGATGCCACTAACACACTAGAAGTCCTGTGGGTGCTTCTGCAAAGAAAATAGAGGAGCTCTGTGTGATGCCACTAACACACTAGAAGTCCTGTGGTGCTTATGCAAAGAAAATAGAGGAGCTCTGTGTGATGCCACTAACACACTAGAAGTCCTGTGGGTGCTTCTGCAAAGAAAATAGAGGAGCTCTGTGTGATGCCACTAACACACTAGAAGTCCTGTGGGTGCTGCTGAGAAGAAAATATAGGAGCTCTGTGTGATGCCACTAACACACTAGAAGTCCTATGGGTGCTTCTGCAAAGAAAATATAGGAGCTCTGTGTGATGCCACTAACACACTAGAAGTCCTATAGGTGCTTATGCAAAGAAAATAGAGGAGCTCTGTGTGATGCCACTAACACACTAGAAGTCCTGTGGGTGCTTCTGCAAAGAAAATAGAGGAGCTCTGTGTGATGCCACTAACACACTAGAAGTCCTGTGGGTGCTGCTGAGAAGAATATATAGGAGCTCTGTGTGATGCCACTAACACACTAGAAGTCCTATGGGTGCTTCTGCAAAGAAAATAGAGGAGCTCTGTGTGATGCCACTAACACACTAGAAGTCCTGTGGGTGCTTCTGCAAAGAAAATAGAGGAGCTCTGTGTGATGCCACTAACACACTAGAAGTCCTGTGGGTGCTTATGCAAAGAAAATAGAGGAGCTCTGTGTGATGCCACTAACACACTAGAAGTCCTGTGGGTGCTTCTGCAAAGAAAATAGAGGAGCTCTGTGTGATGCCACTAACACACTAGAAGTCCTGTGGGTGCTGCTGAGAAGAATATATAGGAGCTCTGTGTGATGCCACTAACACACTAGAAGTCCTATGGGTGCTTCTGCAAAGAAAATAGAGGAGCTCTGTGTGATGCCACTAACACACTAGAAGTCCTGTGGGTGCTTCTGCAAAGAAAATAGAGGAGCTCTGTGTGATGCCACTAACACACTAGAAGTCCTGTGGGTGCTTCTGCAAAGAAAATAGAGGAGCTCTGTGTGATGCCACTAACACACTAGAAGTCCTGTGGGTGCTTATGCAAAGAAAATAGAGGAGCTCTGTGTGATGCCACTAACACACTAGAAGTCCTGTGGGTGCTTCTGCAAAGAAAATAGAGGAGCTCTGTGTGATGCCACTAACACACTAGAAGTCCTGTGGGTGCTGCTGAGAAGAATATATAGGAGCTCTGTGTGATGCCACTAACACACTAGAAGTCCTGTGGGTGCTTATGCAAAGAAAATAGAGGAGCTCTGTGTGATGGGACTAACACACTTCAAGTCCTATAGGTGCTTCTGGGAAGAAAATATAGCTCTGTGTGTGTGATGGGACTAACACACTTCAAGTCCTATAGGTGCTTCTGGGAACAAAATATAGCTCTGTGTGTGTAATGGGACTAACACACTTCAAGTCCTATAGGTGCTTCTGGGAAGAAAATATAGCTCTGTGTGTGTAATGGGACTAACACACTTCAAGTCCTATAGGTGCTTCTGGGAAGAAAATATAGCTCTGTGTGTGTAATGGGACTAACACACTTCAAGTCCTATAGGTGCTTCTGGGAAGAAAATATAGCTCTGTGTGTGTAATGGGACTAACACACTTCAAGTCCTATAGGTGCTTCTGGGAAGAAAATATAGCTCTGTGTGTGTAATGGGACTAACACACTTCAAGTCCTATAGGTGCCTCTGGGAACAAAATATAGGAGCTCTGCCTGCCTGCCACGAACACACTACAAGTCCTATAGGTGCTTCTGGTAACAAAATATAGGAGCTCTGCCTGCCTGCCACTAACACACTACAAGTCCTATAGGTGCTTCTGGGAAGAAAATATAGCTCTGTGTGTGTGATGGGACTAACACACTTCAAGTCCTATAGGTGCTTCTGGGAAGAAAATATAGCTCTGTGTGTGTAATGGGACTAACACACTTCAAGTCCTATAGGTGCTTCTGGGAAGAAAATATAGCTCTGTGTGTGTAATGGGACTAACACACTTCAAGTCCTATAGGTGCTTCTGGGAAGAAAATATAGCTCTGTGTGTGTAATGGGACTAACACACTTCAAGTCCTATAGGTGCTTCTGGGAACAAAATATAGCTCTGTGTGTGTGATGGGACTAACACACTTCAAGTCCTATAGGTGCTTCTGGGAACAAAATATAGCTCTGTGTGTGTAATGGGACTAACACACTTCAAGTCCTATAGGTGCTTCTGGGAAGAAAATATAGCTCTGTGTGTGTAATGGGACTAACACACTTCAAGTCCTATAGGTGCTTCTGGGAAGAAAATATAGCTCTGTGTGTGTGATGGGACTAACACACTTCAAGTCCTATAGGTGCTTCTGGGAAGAAAATATAGCTCTGTGTGTGTAATGGGACTAACACACTTCAAGTCCTATAGGTGCTTCTGGGAACAAAATATAGCTCTGTGTGTGTGATGGGACTAACACACTTCAAGTCCTATAGGTGCTTCTGGGAAGAAAATATAGCTCTGTGTGTGTAATGGGACTAACACACTTCAAGTCCTATAGGTGCTTCTGGGAAGAAAATATAGCTCTGTGTGTGTAATGGGACTAACACACTTCAAGTCCTATAGGTGCTTCTGGGAACAAAGTATAGCTCTTTGTGTGTAATGGGACTAACACACTTCAAGTCCTATAGGTGCTTCTGGGAAGAAAATATAGCTCTGTGTGTGTGATGGGACTAACACACTTCAAGTCCTATAGGTGCTTCTGGGAAGAAAATATAGCTCTGTGTGTGTGATGGGACTAACACACTTCAAGTCCTATAGGTGCTTCTGGAACAAAATATAGCTCTGTGTGTGTAATGGGACTAACACACTTCAAGTCCTATAGGTGCTTCTGGGAAGAAAATATAGCTCTGTGTGTGTAATGGGACTAACACACTTCAAGTCCTATAGGTGCTTCTGGGAAGAAAATATAGCTCTGTGTGTGTAATGGGACTAACACACTTCAAGTCCTATAGGTGCTTCTGGGAAGAAAATATAGCTCTGTGTGTGTAATGGGACTAACACACTTCAAGTCCTATAGGTGCTTCTGGGAACAAAATATAGCTCTGTGTGTGTAATGGGACTAACACACTTCAAGTCCTATAGGTGCCTCTGGGAACAAAATATAGGAGCTCTGCCTGCCTGCCACGAACACACTACAAGTCCTATAGGTGCTTCTGGTAACAAAATATAGGAGCTCTGCCTGCCTGCCACTAACACACTACAAGTCCTATAGGTGCTTCTGGGAAGAAAATATAGCTCTGTGTGTGTAATGGGACTAACACACTTCAAGTCCTATAGGTGCTTCTGGGAACAAAGTATAGCTCTTTGTGTGTAATGGGACTAACACACTTCAAGTCCTATAGGTGCTTCTGGGAAGAAAATATAGCTCTGTGTGTGTAATGGGACTAACACACTTCAAGTCCTATAGGTGCTTCTGGGAAGAAAATATAGCTCTGTGTGTGTAATGGGACTAACACACTTCAAGTCCTATAGGTGCTTCTGGGAAGAAAATATAGCTCTGTGTGTGTAATGGGACTAACACACTTCAAGTCCTATAGGTGCTTCTGGGAAGAAAATATAGCTCTGTGTGTGTAATGGGACTAACACACTTCAAGTCCTATAGGTGCCTCTGGGAACAAAATATAGGAGCTCTGCCTGCCTGCCACGAACACACTACAAGTCCTATAGGTGCTTCTGGTAACAAAATATAGGAGCTCTGCCTGCCTGCCACTAACACACTACAAGTCCTATAGGTGCTTCTGGTAACAAAATATAGGAGCTCTGCCTGCCTGTCACTAACACACTACAAGTCCTATAGGTGCTTCTGGTAACAAAATATAGGAGCTCTGCCTGCCTGCCACTAACACACTACAAGTCCTATAGGTGCTTCTGGTAACAAAATATAGGAGCTCTGCCTGCCTGTCACTAACACACTACAAGTCCTATAGGTGCTTCTGGTAACAAAATATAGGAGCTCTGCCTGCCTGCCACGAACACACTACAAGTCCTATAGGTGCTTCTGGTAACAAAATATAGGAGCTCTGCCTGCCTGCCACGAACACACTACAAGTCCTATAGGTGCTTCTGGTAACAAAATATAGGAGCTCTGCCTGCCTGCCACGAGCACACTACAAGCCCCTCTTTGTCAATCAATCTTTGTAACTGAATCTATCTAACTCAATCTCTGCAAGTGAATCTCTCTATCTATCTAAATGCAGCAGAGTGTCACAGAAACAGCCTGCTCAATCTGCGCCGGAACAGCATGTGACCGGCGCAGACGGCGTGGCGGCGTTTTATAGGGGGGGGCGTGTACTACAGCCCCTGAGCTGTAATTGGCTACAGGCGTCCTGCCTGTAGCCAATTATGGCTCTTCGAGTTTCCGGGGCTGTGATTGGCCAAGCATGCGGGGTCACAGTGCATGCTTGGCCAATCATCAGCCAGCAATGCACTGCGTCGGCCGCGCCGGCCGCAATGCATTGCGGGGCCGCTCGCATCACACGAACGTGATGCGAGCGGCCAAAATAGTTCTGGGCTCGCCGAGCGAGCGAACGCCCGGTGCTCGATGCGAACGTGGGTTCGCATCGAGCACCGGGCCCATCCTTAAAGACAAGCAGGCCTACCGTTACTTGGTTGCCCCCAGGACTTATACACAATCCTATAGTGCCTGGCCACCACACCTGGGCAGACATGAACAGAGCAAACATCAGACTACTTGCAGTTTAGCAGTGGTTCTACTACAGTCCAGGTAAAGGCAGGCTGAGTTCAGGGAGTAGTCCAATATCCGATCCAATGACAGTCTAGGTAAAGGCAGGCTGAGTTCAGGGAATAGTGGATATTTATTTTCCCAATTGTTCTGAACTAATTACTAGGGCTGTGGAAATTAAAGATTAATCAATTCATTTTTTTGATCTATCAAAATTCTTTTGGTCGGTACTCACCTCTCCACCGGCTTCAGGGAGTGCGGGGGAGGAGCTACGCATGACGTCACCCACTGCTGCCCTATGGAACTAACGTGATTGTCGGCTTTACATGCTGTGCTTTTATCATCTTTATGTGAGTAGTTTGTGTTTGAACACAAAAATTAAATCTTATACTTAAGTGGTGAGCACTTAGATCTTTTCTTTCTACCCATGACCTGGCATCCTAGCTGAGATCTAAGGAGACGTGAGAGAAGATTATGGTCCATGTTAACCCTTTTGATAGTGATACCCGCTTGCATGACCACCTGTTTGCACAGGGGTCCATGCCATAAGGTAAAAGTGATTAGTTAGACTGGAGGTGGAGGGATTGTCACGCTACTGTGGAAAAAAAAAAATTACTTACGTCAGTGCTAAAGTTTGAATTTAAAACGTATTTGTGTGAACTGTGAAGTTAAGTCATGGATTGTGGAAACTAACTAGTGTCGGGTGATTGTATATAGTGTATACCACATTTACCACTGACTAATGCAGAGTTGCAATGCAAGGAGATCAGCTAAAAATAGTTGGATCTGTATGTGCGTTATAATTAATCGAACACAAAATTTTTAATCAGTAACAGCCCTACTAATTACCCAAGTTTTGGAGGTACCCGTCTATACTAGATGAATTGGTTTCCTTTTTGCCCCCAAAAAATTAACAGTGGTTTGAGATCGATCTTTTAAATTAGTTTTGAACCCTATATTTGCCATATTAGAAATAGTGACTGATTCATACTGTTGGGACACATACTATTAGAAGATGCTGAAGTCATCAACTCCAGCCACCTGTCTGTCTGTTGTCTGCTATAATGTAAATAAGTCTAGTATGACTTCTAAGAGTCTTTCACCCATTGTTTGTGCTAATTAACTCTGCTTTTGTGTGAAGGAGTTCTGTGTTGATATTTATGATAATGTGCATTGTATAGTCGTGAGCTAGGAGACGTCAAGGCTGCCCAGAAAGGTCATATCTCTGAAGTCACCTTGTCTAGTTAAAGGATTAGTTAATTAGCTCATGTTAATTAGGTTTCTGGTTACAGTTTGTATCGTCATCCTGGTGTATATATTTGTGAGATCTCAAATAAAGCAAGCTATTTCTGATCTACTCCAAGCAGGGCCATCTTTAATATTGATATGGACCCTGGGAAAACATTTTGTTGCCCCCCCCCCCAATGCAATTTTGTTTTCCACCTGCTCTGAGACATACAATAAATAGCAGCTAGACTTGAAATCAGTTTACTGAATCAGATCAGGCAGCGATTGTGATTGGTTGCCAAAGGTTACAGTGAATCATTACCGCTCACTGACTGGCTGCTACGTCACAGTACACATTATGGCTCACTTATTATTTGCTAGAGGTTACAGCACATGGCTTCCGCTTGTTGATTGGTTGCTAGAGGTTACTGTACATCAATACTGCTTAATCATTGGCTGCTAGAGGTTACTGGACATCCTTACCACTCACTAATTGGCTGCTAGAGATTACTGTACATTATTTCTGCTCACTGATTGGTTGCTAGAGGTAACTGCATATTGTTACCACTCAATGATTGGTTGGAAGTGGTTAGTGCACATCCTTACTGCTCACTGATTGGTTGCTAAAGGTTATAGCACATCATCTCCCCACTGCAGACCACCTCCAATGACCACCAATGTTAGGGGAGATTTACACTGACCACCAATATAAAGGGGGGATTTACACTGGCCACCAATGTAAGGAGGGATTTACACTCACCACCAATTTAAAGGGAGCTTCTTCATGGACCACTAATGTAAGGGAGGATTCAAAACTGACCACAAATGCAAGTTTTATTTTTTTACTGATTACCAATATACAAAGAGGAGTTTCTACACTGGCCACCAATGTAATGGGGATTTACACTGACCACCAATGTAATAAGAGCATTCACAGTAACCACCAATGTAAGAAGGGATTTACACTGACCACCAATATAAGGGGGACCTTTACACTGGCTACTAGTGTGAATGAAAGGATTTTACACCAAGCCTCAATGTAATGATAATATTTACACTGACCACCAATGTAACTAAGACATGTAGCCTGCGTTCACATTTGTATGTGTCAGGAACGCATGCAAAATCACTTTCCTGACACCACAGAAACGCAATGCCCTTTAGCAGATACACAGCAGTGCCATTAATTATTGTTAATGATACCCTCACACATCTGCTAAGATGTGCGTATTCACATGCACCAAAATTCAGGGGGCTGTGGCACAATGTTATTTTGAAAAAGGGTTCCACCTCCAATTTGCAGAACAGGCTGATGTTAGGATTAATGATAACAGTTGTAGGCAGGACTTTCCAGCATGTCCATTTATCTCCCCAGTGGGCAGCATAAGTGATGGTGAATATGACCTCGGGGGGGGGGGATGATATACATAAGAATGTTGCCTCTATTTACATATCAATGCCGTTGATCCACAGCTATTTACATATTTATGCCGCCGCTATTTACAGTGGTGTGAAAAAGTGTTTGCCCCCTTCCTCATTTCCTGTTTCATTTGCATGTTTGTCACACTTAAGTGTTTCGGAACATCAAACCAATTTAAACAATAGTCAAGGACAACACAAGTAAACACAAAATGCAATTTGTAAATGAAGGTGTTTATTATTAAAGGTGAAAAAAAATCCAAACCATCATGGCCCTGTGTGAAAAAGTGATTGCCCCCTAAACCTAATAACTGGTTGGGCCACCCTTAGCAGCAACAACTGCAGCCAAGCGTTTGCGATAACGTGCAATGAGGCTTTTACAGCGTCCTGGAGGAATTTTGGCCCACTCATCTTTGCAGAATTGTCCTAATTCAGTTACATTAGAGGGTTTTCGAGCATGAACGGCCTTTTTAAGGTCATACCACAACATCTCAATAGGATTCAGGTCAGGACTTTGGCTAGGCCACTCCAAAGTCTTCATTTTGTTTTTCTTCAGCCATTCGGTGGTGGACTTGCTGGTGTGTTTAGGATCATTGTCCTGCTGCAGAACCCAAGTTCGTTTCAGCTTGAGTACACGAACAGATGGTCGGACATTCTCCTTCAGGATCTCTTGGTAGACAGCAGAATTCATAGTTCCTTTTATCACGGCAAGTCTTCCAGGTCCTGAAGCAGCAAAACAGCCCCAGACCATCACACTACCACTACCATATTTTACTGTTGGTATAATGTTCTTTTTCTGAAATGCAGTGTTCCTTCTACGCCAGATATACTTGGACACACACCTTCCAAAGAGTTCCACTTTTGTCTCATCGGTCCACAGAATGTTGTCCCAAAAGTCTTGGGGATCATCAAGATGTGTTGTGGAGAAATTGAGACGAGCTTTGATGTTCTTTTTGCTCAGCAGTGGTTTTCTCCTTGGAACTCTGCCATGCAGGCCATTTTTGCCCAGTCTTTTCCTGATGGTGGAGGCATGAACGCTGACCTTAACTGAGGCAAGTGAGGCCTGCAGTTCCTTGGACGTTGTTGTGGGGTCTTTTGTGACCTCTTGGATGAGTCGTCGCTGCGCTCTTGGGGTAATTTTGGGCGGCCGGCCACTCCTGGGAAGGTTCACCACTGTTCCATGTCTTCGCCATTTGTGGATAATGGCTCTCACTGTGGTTCGCTGGATTCCCAAAGCTTTGGAAATGGCTTTATAACCCTTTCCAGACTGATAGATCTCAATTACTTTCTTTCTCAATTGTTCCTGAATTTCTTTGGGTCTCGGCATGATGTGTAGCTTTTAAGGATCTTCTGGTGGACCTTACTGTGTCAAGCAGCTCCTATTTAAGTGATGCCTTGATTGTGAACAGGTGTGGCAATAATCAGGCCTGGGTGTGGCTAGAGAAATTGAACTCAGGTGTGGACAACCACAGTTATAGTATGTTTTAACAAGGGGGGCAATCACTTTTTCACACAGGGCCATGATGGTTTGGATTTTTTTTTCACCTTTAATAATAAACACCTTCATTTACAAATTGCATTTTGTGTTTACTTGTATTGTCCTTGACTATTTTTTAAATTGGTTTGATGTTCCGAAACACAAGTGTGACAAACATGCAAAGGAACAGGAAATGAGGAAGGGGGCAAACACTTTTTCACACCACTGTACATATCAATGCAGGTTATTTACATGTAAACACAGGGTCTGCAGGTGAGTCAGCAGAGCTGGGCAGCATTAGTAACTGAACTTCCCACTGAGATATCGGGACACAGCACAAGACTAAAATTTGAAGGGACAAGGTAATTTAAACTGGGATAGTTGGCAAGTATGAGGCAGCTGCTTTGGGCCCCACAACAATGGGGCCCCTTTTGCCCTGCCTTAAAAACAGCCCTGACTCCAAGACTGTTGTCTGGTTCCTGGGGGTTACTATAGCCAGATCCATTGGTCTCGTGTTCCAGGACTTAGGAAGCTATATACTGACGGAAGCAATCAAGCAGAGTGGGAGACGTTCCATTACAATAGTAAACTGTGCTTCAGTCTGTGAATGAATAGGAGTCTCTGTACAGAGCATCTATTCATTCATCTGTAGTGCAGCTCATTAGCTGCACTGTAGAGAAAGGGAATGAGAACTCCATGTCCTCATTAGGGATGAGCCGAACATCCCCAGGTTCGGTTCGCACCAGAACCTGCGAACGGACCGAAAGTTCACACGAACGTTAGAACCATATTAGTTACAATGGACGCGAACGTTCAAAATCTAAAGTGCTAATTATAACAGCCAATATGCATGTTATTGTTATAAAAAAGGTTTGGGGACTCGGGTCCTGCCCCAGGGGACATGTATCAATGCAAAAATAATTTTTTTCTGGAGCAGTGATTTTAATGATGCATAAAGTGAAAAAAAAAGGTGAAATATTCCTTTAAATATGGTACCTGGGGGTGTCTAAAGTATGCCTGTGAAGTGACACACACTTTAATGTCATGTCTTGTCCAGGCAATATGGATGAAAATCTTTGAGAAAAATGGCATGGCTACCCCATCCCCCCCCCTACCCTAGCCTATTACCAGCCCCTTTGGGTCTTGTATGGATATTGAGTAATTTCGCGCAAAATTACTGTGTTTATCGGCGTATAACACGCACTTTTTCCCCCTTAAAATCGGGGGAAAGTCGTGGGTGCATGTTATACGCCGATACCCTCCCATAAAAGTGACATAAATAGAAAAATAGCGAGCGCCGCCGGAAAAAAACAAAGCCCTGCCGGAAAAAAACGAAGCGCCGCCGGAAAAGACCGAAGCGCCGCCCGAAAAAAATGAGCCGACTGTTCGGCTCCGCTTGTAGTCCCGCCTCCCTGCACTCGGTCCGGAAACAGCAGGGAACAGTCGGGTCGGGCATCGTCAGTTGTACCTCCATCTCATTTTTATGCATTTTTTATGTAAGAGTCCACCTTTATACCTTTCAATAAATTCTATTATTTATTCAACTTACTACACTAGTGGAGGCTTCCCTCTTTCCCTCCCCCCCCCCCCCCCCCCCCCCCCCCCCCCCCCCCCCCCCCCCCCCCCCCTTTTTTTTTTTTTTTTTTTCCCCCCCCCCCCCCCCCCCTGGTGTTATGTCATTTTGAGCCAGTGACACTAAGCACTGTAGGTTCAGGACCCAGAGGCATTAAAAGGAGAAGGATCTGACTGAATCACCCACTAGGCTCTGCAGACCTCGGATATCTTAACATTGGGGATAGGGGATACCCCTTAAAGGCACATACCCAACAGGCTTAAGGTGAGAGTCTAGAGAGACCAGTTAAGGATATATCCAAAATAGATGAATATCAGCGTGAACATAACCATATCCATCAGCATAGCCAAAAGCATAGAATAATGCTCTGATTGATTTATTTGGAGAAACCGTGGAGCACCCATTTGAGAACAGCTATTCTGCTACTTGAATTATTTTAGCCCACGTCTATTTACTTGTACTATTAGTTATTTATTTGTATAACCATATATTATTCATCTATTTATTCTGGAATCATCTCACTTTTATTTTTATTATATCGATATTTTATCGCTATTGGAAAAGCTATTTTATCGCTATTGCAAACTATATTACTTGATTCTTTGTTTTATCGCTTTATCACTTTATTTCACGTGATCTATTTGGATATTTATTTATTACACATCTACTGTCACTTTTTATGCATATTTATGCACCAGGCACTTACGATATTAGACTATTGTCACTATTGTTCACACTTGATTTTATTATCGCATTTGCTGGCAATTATTTATACATTACATTTTTTCAAGATTTATTGATTACTTTTTTTATGTTTTCAAGATCTATGAATTACTAGCACCTTCAGATCGATCAGCCATCACTGCACTTATTCACTTTATCATTAATTTTGCGCGAAATTACCCACCTTATTTTATTCCATGTTTGTGCAAATTGTGAACACTTTTCATTTTGCTGCAAATACTTTGTATTATTTATCAACACCATTATTGACCTAGATTACTCAAAGTAGCGCGAGGGATTCACATATACACATTCCACTTTTAAATCACATACCCATACCCTGGCAGCTACGATGGATGTTTTTACATTCATGGAGAATAGAAAGGTCAATCTAGATGAGGTTTTTAACCCACAGACTAAAACTCGCAATATGGATCTAGAAGGAATAGTCAGAAAGTTAGGACACCATATGGAGAAAAAAGTTAACCTATGGTGGGACACTAACACATTTGAAAGATACATTAGGGAAAATATAGTCCCTAGAAGACTGCGCTGGGAACTACCACCCAATGATGGACAAAGAATCAATGGAAGAGCGGTTCAAATTTTTTAACAACAAAGGGGTAGATGGTCTAAAATTCTTACTACAGAGAAAATGTAAAAAGACCAGACTACTAGAAACACAAATTGAAGACATCAAACAAAAACTAGAACCATACAAAGAATCAACCGACTTCAAAAAACTAGCAATGCAACTCAATAAAGACCTCATCACAAAAGACCTAGAAACGCAACAGAAAAATGAAGAAATATCAGAGAGATATCACAGACTACAAAACAGACCAAGTTTTTAAATGGCAAAGCAAAATAGAACAGAGACAACCCGCATCCACCTATTCAACATCGGAAAAAGAAGTCAGAATTTAAGACCCTACAACATCCCATGTCTACAATCCACCAAGATGGGAAGATAGAGATAGACATCCGGAAACATCGAGATACCAAAACGAACAAAGACATAACAATGAATACGGACAACAGACTCCCAAGAAAACTGGAAAGAAACCTTTCAAGAAACCTTTTAAAAAACCTTTTTAACAATTGGCATCAAAACGAGAGAAATCAACAAGATAATAGAGGACCACCACCACAACAGGAATATTATGGAGGATATGGCAGAGCACCAATACCCACCTACAATAGATTTGATCCCATAAGAGACTATTACGACCAGTACGATAACCAACGAAACTATGGGAACCAATATGACTACAACACACAACATTCTTTTTTAGACAGGGAGAGGAGAGATCACTCTCCGCAGAGACAAACCCAAGAAACAAGCCACTCACCAAGGAGACGTCAACAAGAAGACCGAAGAAACAGTCCAGAACAAAGAGAGGACATAGAGCGGGAAAGAGATTCCAAGCGAAAAAGAGAATAGTTGGAGAAAATGTGGTCAACCTGAGCAACATACCCATCACCACAGAAGAACTGGCAGTTTTAGACAAGGGATTAAAACATGCACCAGTTAAAAACCTTAATAAATTCAATACCTATATAGGAATACAGAAATATATAAGAAAGGTCAACATTAAAAAATGTATCCTCAACAACCCATGGAGACCACAGAATGAAAGAAGAGATAACACACCAACAATAATATATAGCACGCTTCGAAACAATTCGGTTTATAATCCTCAAGTATCCAATAATCAACATATAGAGATATTCAAAAACTTGGTTTTACAAGATCTAGAGGGACTGAAAATGAAGAAATTATCAGATCCCATACACATCAAGAAGGGCATCAAACAATTAACTGAAAGAAAAGATATAGTAATACGACCCGCAGACAAAGGAGGAGCCATAGTATTACAATCTAAAGAACAATACCAGAACAAACTCAACAGACAATTACATGATGAAGTAACCTACATCAAACTTTTAGGAAACCCAACATCAAGGTACAAGAAAGAATTAGAACTATTAGTCAACCTAGGAATGAAGAAAGAAATACTGAATGCCAAAGAATCCAAATATCTGATACCAGAAACTTGCAGAATTCCCATTATATATACTGTCCCAAAAATCCATAAATGTAAGAAAAACCCTCCTGGGAGACCGATAGTAAATGGGATAGATTCCCTCACATTGCGAATGGGACAATATATAGACCATTATATCCAACCGGCGGTACAACAAACACAAGCTTACCTCAAAGACACAAAACATATACTACAACTGTTGAAAATTACACCAGTACTAGAAGGTAGAACCCTACTGGCAACAGCCGATGTTACATCACTTTACACCATAGTACAACACCATGATGCTTGCTCAGCCACAAAATGGCTCCTCAGGAACTATAGCACCTATATATGCAAACAGAGGAAATACCTCATTAAATGCCTAGATTTCTGCCTTAAGTACAATTACTTCTGGCACAATCAGACATACTATAAGCAAGCTATAGGAATAGCTATGGGTGCTAAATTCGCACCAGGAGTGGCAAACGCATTCATGGCACAATGGGAGGAGAATGCAGTATATACAGACACCCCCGCTGAACTAATGCTGTACAAACGATACATTGACGATGTCATAATTGTATGGAATGGAGATAGAAACTCCCTGGAGACCTTCCTGAATAAACTCAACGAAAATGAAAACAACATCCAACTAGTGTGGAAAATAGACGCAAAAGAGGTCGATTTTCTAGACTTAAACATCAGTCTAGATGATAATAAAGTGGTAACCAAAACATTCTTTAAGAATGTGGATACCAACAGCTACTTAGCTATAAATAGCTTCCACCATAAGCCATGGTTATATAACATTCCGAAAGGACAACTAATCAGGATTAAGCGGAACTGCACAAAAGAAGAAGATTACCAGATACAAGCTAAACAAATAGGAGAGAGATTTATAACAAAAGGCTATGATGACCAATGGATCGAACAGCAAATCCAAACTGTCAACAAAATGGATAGAAGCATCATGCTAAAAAGCAACCCTAAAAAACCTTACCAAAACGAAGCACCATGCCTAATACTTGACTATAATATCCAACACAAAGATGTAGCCAAGGTGATTGAAAAACACTGGCACATCCTAAAAAAAGATAAAGATCTCAAAACCATATTACCTCAAAAACCGAATATTATCTACAAAAGAGCGCCCACCATTAGGGACTTCATAGTGAAATCAGTAGTTGAACCACCACCTAAACCTACCTACTCTTTTTTTTCAGGAAAGGGATTTTACCCCTGCCTTAATTGTTATGCATGTAGACATGCCCAGAAATTTCAAAAGAAAATAACTGAATTTACTGCCACCAATACAGGCCAATCCTACAAAATAAAAGACTTTATAGGATGCCAAACCGAAGGGGTAGTATATGTATTACAGTGCAGTTGCAACCTACAGTATGTAGGAAGAACAAAAAGGGCACTAAAAGTCAGACTAGAAGAACACGTCCAAAACATTAAAAGTGGGTTTCCTAAACACAATGTGTCAAGACATTTTGCTCAAATACTTAACCAAGACCCCTCCACACTCCAATTTTGGGGGATCGAAAAATACCAAAAGGCATGGAGAGGTAGTCACGATAAGTCAAAAAGAATCTAAATGGATCCACACTATGCGGACCCTTACGCCAGGAGGTATGAATGTAGAATTCGACCTCAACTGTTTTTTGAGCAACTTTTAACCTTAGAATCTTCTATTTTTATATATACATATTTATTTTTTATAAAATTTCGTATATTTTTTATAAAATTATGTATATATTCTATACTATGATTTTATGATTTTAATATATATTTTGTTACATTATAATATATTTAAAAAAAAAATGTCCTGACACAAATACTACCTCTATTATCCTCTATGACGCCATAGAAAATCAAAAGGCCCAAACTACCTGCTTATACATGAGCCATATATTTGACCATATACATATATTATGGAAATGTACTGTATTGTATACTGGGCATCTCAAGGCCTCCTCTCGTTTTATTAGGATTTTTCCCCCAAATAACAGTATTTATTTGGCAATATTACCTAATCTGTGTGCATAATTTTTCATACACCAATAGTCTACATAATAGACCTATTTACATTGTTAATCTACATCACTAAGAATACAATGTTAAAAATAACTATATCTACATGCACTTTTTGCAAATAATATTTACAAAATCGACATCATTTTTAATATGATCTACACTAGTACCTCCATCTGCACTGTAGATTCATAGATTGACCTACTGCATTTTTACACAGACATTGCATTGAGCCAACTCATTAATGCCACCATTAATAAACAGCGATGAGTCCTGATCAATATCATTAGGGTTTTATTACATGTTAGCCCTGTCGGCAGCATATAAATGTAGCCCCCATTTCATCCGCAGTGTATGCCATTGGAGCTGTTGACCCACGATCGCAACACAGACATACACTGCGGACAGTCCAAACACAAGCGCCATATACAACCAACAAAATGGTGGCACACAGGACCATACACTAAAGCCGAAGCCGGCTCAGGAAAAATGGCCGCCATACAATATTGCATTGATCACCGAAAACATAACAAAGTCGACCACAACAAAGATGGCCGACTACTGACTTCCGGTTTGAACTTCATTTAAACCGGCGATGCCTGACCAATCCGGTTCCCCAGATGAAGACACGTGACGTGTCGTAACGCATAGGGAGTGGCCGTAGGCAAACCAACAGTGGACAGGACGCGAGGAGGCGCTGAGAACGCTGATGAAGTTCTTTTAACCCCTTATGCCATTTTTATGCATTTTTAATGTAAGAGTCCACCTTTATACCTTTCAATAAATTCTATTATTTATTCAACTTACTACACTAGTGGAGGCTTCCCTCTTTCCCTCCCCCCCCCCCCCCTGGTGTTATGTCATTTTGAGCCAGTGACACTAAGCACTGTAGGTTCAGGACCCAGAGGCATTAAAAGGAGAAGGATCTGACCGAATCACCCACTAGGCTCTGCAGACCTCGGATATCTTAACATTGGGGATAGGGGATACCCCTTAAAGGCACATACCCAACAGGCTTAAGGTGAGAGTCTAGAGAAACCAGTTAAGGATATATCCAAAATAGATGAATATCAACGTGAACATAACCATATCCATCAGCATAGCCAAAAGCATAGAATAATGCTCTGATTGATTTATTTGGAGAAACCGTGGAGCACCCATTTGAGAACGGCTATTCTGCTACTTGAATTATTTTAGCCTACGTCTATTTACTTGGACTATTAATTATTTATTTGTATATCCATATATTATCCATCTATTTATTCTAGAATCATCTTGCTTTTATTTTTATTATATCGATATTTTATCGCTATTGGAGTCGCTATTTTATCGCTATTGGAAACTATATTCCTTGATTCTTTGTTTTATCGCTTTATCACTTTATTTCACGTGATCTATTTGGATATTCATTTATTACACATCTACTGTAACTTTTTATGCATATTTATGCACCAGGCACTTACAATATTAGACTATTGTCACTATTATTTACACTTGATTTTATTATCGCATTTGCTGGCGATTATTTATACATTCCATTTCTTCAAGATTTATTGATTACTTTATTTATGTTTTCAAGATCTATGAATTACTAGCACCTTCCAATCGATCAATATTGTTTTTCAGTGCCACCTGCTGGCCATCAGCATCACTGCACTTATTCACTTTATCATAAATTTTGCGCAAAATTACCCACCTTATTTTATTCCATGTTTGTGTAAATTGTGAACACTTTTCATTTTGCTGCAAATACTTTGTATTATTTATCAACACCATTATTGACCTAGATTACTCAAAGTAGCGTGATGGATTCACATATACACATTCCACTTGTATGGATATTAACCACTTTCAGACCGGACCAATTTGCAGCCAAAGGACCAGGCCCCTTTTTGCGATTCGGCACTGCGTCGCTTTAACTGACAATTGCGCGGTCGTGCGACGTGGCTCCCAAACAAAATTGACGTCCTTTTTTTCCCACAAATAGAGCTTTCTTTTGGTGGTATTTGATCGCCCCTGCGGTTTTTATTTTTTGCGCTATAAACAAAAATAGAGCGACAATTTTGAAAAAAATGCATTATTTTTTATTTTTTGCTATAATAAATATCCCCAAAAAAATATATATAAAAAAAACATTTTTTTTCCTCAGTTTAGGCCGATACGTATTCTTCTACATATTTTTGGTAAAAAAAATCGCAATAAGCGATTATTGATCGGTTTGCGCAGAAGTTATAGCGTTTACAAGATAGGGGATAGTTTTATAGCATTTTTATTAATAATTTTTTTTTTATTATTAATGGCGGAGATCTGCGATTTTTTTTGTGACTGCGACATTATGGCGGACACATCGGACATTTTTGACACATTTTTGGGACCATTGTCATTTTTACAGCAATTAATGCATTTAAATGCATTGATTTCTGTATAAATGACACTAGCAGTTTAGGGGTTAACCACAAGGTGGCAGTGTAGGGGTTAAGTAGGCCTAGGGGTGTGTTTTTTACTGTGGGGGGGCGTGGCTGTCAGCTAGTGAATGCTGATCTCTGCTCCAATCACAGGGAGCAGAGATCGGCGTCACTAGTTGCTAGGCAGAACAGGGAGATGCTGTTTATCTCGGCATCTCCCCGTTCAGCCGCTCCGTGAGACGATCGCGGGAGTCCCCGCGGCGATCGAGTCCGCGGGGACCGCGGCCGGACTCACGGGGGTCCCGACCGGCGCGGGAGCGCGCCGCTCCCGGCGCGCTCCCGATGGCACGGACAGGCGAAAGGAGGGACGTATATATACGCCCTCCTGCCTGTACGTGCCATTCTGTCGACGTATATCGTCGTGCGCCGGTCGGCATGTGGTTAAAGGATCCCGTACAGGTACGGGATTTTGCCTGCCCGTGCCATTCTACTCACGTATATGTACATGAGGCGGTCGGGAGGCGGTTAAATAGAGATCTGACTAAGTAGCAATCTGATTAAGTAGCAATCTTACTAAGTAGAACTCTCCATCAGCTTAAATTTTTCCTTGACCAAGTACAACATAACTCATTTTGTGCTGCCCAGCTATAACACTCCCACCATTACCTTTCCCAATAATGGAGACCACACCGTAGCTGGAGTGCTAAATAGGCCGTAGCAGCCCCTTTATTAAATAACCAAAATAGTAAACAAATCTTATAAACAAATAAACAACATATTAATGAAAACGTGGCGTAGGCCTACAGGGGGACATTACCCCCCCCCACCCATTTTACCAAAATCAAAACATCGTGCACTGCGGTCATATCAACTGTAACTAGGCCTCAAGCTGACATGCTAGCTTAGAGACAAAACTATTCCCGCAGTGCAGTCATCCACCATATTCCCTACATCACCTATAAGGAATATTACCAAACGGATCCATATCTCCAATGGGTCCCGCATCAAGTTCTCTGTGGGGAGGGGGTTTCTTCTCTCTACCTGCGTCAGCCAACATCCGCCACTGCTACGACATCCAAACGATCCTGCAATAAAATTGTTAAACACACCCCTGAAATAAGAAAAAAGGGGAGGGAGGGCGGGAACTTTTCTCCTCAAGCACTGATTCTGGGGAGGGCTGCACCTCCCCTTCCTTTTCCCCAGCTCCACCCCCTCTCTTAAACGGCCATACACCTAAATGGCCTGTTTACTTTATTCATGCCAGCCCTGCGCCTATTTCCTTTGTGCTTTTGCTGCGGGCTGTTCTTGACCAAGTACAACATAACTCATTTTGTGCTGCCCAGCTATAACACTCCCACCATTACCTTTCCCAATAATGGAGTCCACTGTAGCTGGAGTGCTAAATAGGCCGTAGCAGCCCCTTTATTAAATAACCAAAATAGTAAAAAAATCTTATAAACAAATAAACAATATATTAATAAAAACGTGGCGTAGGCCTACAGGAGGACATTACCCCCCCCACCCATTTTACCGTAATCAAAACATCGTGCACTGCGGTCATATCAACTGTAACTAGGCCTCAAGCTGACATGCTAGCTCAGAGACAAAACTATTCCCGCAGTGCAGTCATCCACCATATTCCCTACATCACCTATAAGGAATATTACCAAACGGGCCCATATCTCCAATGGGTCCCGCATCAAGTTCTCTGTGGGGAGGGGGTTTCTTCTCTCTACCTGCGTCAGCCAACATCCGCCACAGCAAACAAGGTTACCTTAACCTTGAGCGCACCTCCACACCCTCAGCGCTCTCTCGATCCCATCCTGTATGCCTATGGCCCACATATCCGTGCCCACGGCGTTCAGATGAACTCCGTCCGCCTTGAGATATCGCCACGTGTCTATCTCCAGCTCCCTGTGTCTGATGGCGAGGCCTCCGTTTTTAACAAAAAACCTGCTGGCCTCCTGGTTTATCTTCTTTCTGGCCTTGTTGATAAGCTCAACTGACCTAGCTAATCGCCACAAAGTCCTAGCTATCATGTCCGACCACACGAGGATAGTTTTAGGGAAAGCCGCCCGAAGTCGGCAGAAATCGTACTTTATGTCCCTCGTTATATCCAACTTGGTTCTCAGCCCAAGATCGTTGCCCCCAACGTGAATAACTAAGACCTCGGGGGGCCTGTCCCATTGCGCAAATCTATGCGCTTCCGGGACCAGACAGCTCCAGAGCATCCCAGGGAAACCCAGCCACTTGATGTACGCCTCCCTCCTAGAAAACCCTAGCTGTCTCCTGTCTGGCCTGGCATCACCCCTCCTGGCCCCCCAGCAGACATAGAAATGTCCCATAATCCAAACGAGACTTGGCGGTGAATCTGAAAAGAAAAACAACAAAGAAAACCCCCGGTAAACTTCACCATAATGTACCACACGAACCCATGCCGGTACATGAACCCAACAAATAACCCAATGCACCATCAACCCACTAAGTCAAGCCTGACATACGACCGAAATCGCCTGGATTCCCACCTCCCAATCTTTTTAACCGCCTCTTCAGTTAAGCCCCACCTAACTGCCTCCGTCGCCGCACCAATCCTAAACGAATGCGAGGAAAATTTCTGACCCCCGAGATCCAGCTCGACTAAACACTTCCGAAATACTCCTATAAACTGGAAGCGCGACAGCGCCTTCCCATTGTGATGCACTAACAGAGGGCCCCCGACAGCCGGCCTCTGTTCCAGATACACCTTCGCGACTAAGACGGGGCAGAGCTTGGCGTCTGGATTGGCGAAAACCACCACTTCCTTGCCTCGACCTTCCTGGTCCGTCTTAGATCTACGTAGATGGAAAACCACCCTATCTGTGAAGCACCGAACATCCCCCAGCACTAAACCATCTCCTTTCTTCTTTGAGGAACTAACCAGCTCCCCTATCCGAAATGCCCCGAAAAAGGCCAAAACAAATGCCATTCGGAAAAGCCCTACCTCGTAACCAGATACACAAACCCCCGGCAAACTGTCCACCACTCTGCCCAAAATTTCAAACGTAACCGGTCGTCTCTCATCCCGGACCCTCGTCCCTTTCCGGTAACCCTTTACTGCCTGACGTGCCCAGAACTCCTTCGTCCAATCTCTCCCCCCTCCGAGTTTGAACCAAAATGCCATGGCTGCCATAACCTTCCCCAGCCTCGACACGGAAATACCATTTTCCATGTGCCTGGCGACAAAATAAATAAAAAGCAGTCTAAGCTAACACTGAGGCCTGTTCTTGGAAACCAACACATTCATCCCATACTTTCCTGTATGTGCTCCATGTCCCCTCGCTCACTGACCGCCGGATCCACTTGTACAATTCCAGGTCGAAATTACTCACCGGCCCGGTTATCCACAGCGCTCTCCCGTTAAAGTTGTCCAGGAACATATGCCACATTCTCAGGTCATCCTTATGTTCCCGTGAAAGTGTCACATAATGCCTGGGCGACTCAACACCCCCAGTACTTGCTGCTAACCTCCTGCTAAAAACCCTGCCCATAGGGATGATCCTGCACGCAAAGTTGAGCTTGCCCAGTACCGATTGCAATGCTCTAAGCTGAACTTTACGCCGACCAACCATCGCCCGCACTTCTGCCATTAATGATACCAATTTAACTTTTGGCAACCTGCATTCCATGGCCATGGAATCAAGGACAATCCCCAGAAAACTGATCACCGTCCTGGGCCCTTTCCAGCGTCGTCAGGAGCACCGTGCAAACGTTTGATGCGGGCGGACCGACGCACAAGAAATCGTCCAAATAGTGGATCACTGAGTTCAATCCAGCGACGTCCCTCACCACCCATTCCACAAATGAGCTGAAACACTCGAAAAATGCACACGAGATAGAGCAACCCATGGGCAAACACTAATCCACGTAATATTCTTCCTGCCACCTGCAACCCAATAAGTAAAAGCTATCGGGGTGAACAGGCAGCAAACGAAACGCCGCTTCAATGTCTGTTTTTGCCATTAGAGCTCCTCTACCATACTTTCGCACCCAAAAGACCGCTGCATCAAATGACGTGTAGTGGACCGCGCAAACTTTGGGATCAATGGCGTCGTTCACCGACCCATCTTTTGGATAAGACAGGTAGTGAATAAGCCGAAATTTGTTCGGTTCCTTCTTGGGGACCACCCCCAACTGAGAAACCACCAGGTCGAGAATGGGTTTTTCGGAAAAGGGGCCCGCCATCCTGCCCAGAGCTACCTCCTTGTGTAACTTGTCTGATACCACCTCCTGGTGTTTCAAAGCGGCTTGCAGATTGTCCGAAATAGGAGGAGCTGAGCTCAATACCGCAGGAATCTTGAAACCCTCCGAAAACCCCAGCCTCAACAGCTGGGCCACCGCCTTGTCTGGGTATCTATCTAGAAAAGAACGCATTCTTCTCACTTTCACTGGCGTCCTCCCCTTTGCTAGCAGACTCGCTGGCCTTGCCCTTTCCCTGTTTGAAACACCGAGATCCCGGGTGCGATCCTCCGCACCCCGAGCACTCTCGTGCTTATACTTACATCCGTTCCCGAACTTACAACTTCCCTCGTTGTATTGCCAGCAGACTCCCTTCTTCTTTGCGGCCGATTGACCTGAAGCCCCTGATCCACCGCCCCCCCCATGAAAAAACTGACCCGTAGGTTTCGCCGACGACATCAAGCGCATCCAAAGACTGATGTCTTTGTGATCCCAATGAAGAGCCGGCCTCACCGCCCTCCTCTGACGAAACTGCTCATCGTAGCGCAGCCATGACAGTCCCCGTAGGTCCGATGAGCCTCTCCAATAGCATCCAGGTAACAGAAAAGGGCCGAGCAGTGCTCCGGCTCCCTCTCGCCTATCACGCTTGCCAGAATCGCAAACGCTTGTAACCAATTTTGAAATGTCCGCAGTATCAATCTATACCTCCTCTTCTCCTCATCTTCCTTCTTACTGTCCTCAGGTTTCACTCTATACAAGTTACATTTTTCCAGAGGAAGCAGAGAAAATATCTCCACATACTCCCCCTTCCAAATTTTTTCTCTGACCTCTTGTTTCAAATGGGCCCCTAACGGCCCCTCAAAACATACATAAACCTCACAGCGCGCGGAATCAGCCAACCGCACAATGTCTTGTTTTTTTGGTTTTATCCCCCCCTTTCTCATCCTTGACTGCCGCGGGTGCCGCGGGCGGACACGCCACCACCGCGCTCCCCGTACCTGCATCACTCCCCCCCGGGGCCAACGCGGGCGGAACCGCCACCACAGCTTCCTCCACTAGCGCCGGTGTCCCCCCCCCCTGTACCCGCAATCACCTGTCCCCCCCGAACCGTCACCCCCCAGTGGAACCCAGGCCCTGGCCGGCCCTGCGGGGCCCGCCGGAGTGGGCTCAAACCTGCCCACTAGTTCCTTAAGTCCCGCCAAGAAGCCCCTGAGGCCCCCTTCCGAGAAGGCGGGTTCGGGAACCCTATTCCCCGGGAAGGACCCCTTCTGCTGGCCCCTGCTTCTGCTCCCCCAGCCCCCTTCCCCCACATCCCCCCCCCGAAACTTCATCCCTCCCACCGCCGCCGATCGTTCCTCTGCGACCTCATCCTCGGATCTGGAAAGCACGCCCTCCGACAGTTCCGCCACTTCACCCGCAATCGACATAGCCTGCCCTCCAGGGGATTCGCCCCCAGTTGCAGACGAGCTCTTCTCCCTCTTGCTCCTCCTCCTCCCCTCAGCCGACTTGCTGGCACACTTCCTTGGGCTCTTGACACTTGACCCTGATGTTTCCGGTTCCGCTGTTCTGGGGTTAGGCCGCTCGCCTCTGTACCCCCGTGGCGACTTCCCAGGCCTGGGCCGCACGCCCCCAGCCCCCGCTGACTGCGTTTCCAGATCGCTGGCCGCATAGCTCCTCCCCCTCGTCTGCACCCGGTCAGGCGGACCGCCTTCTTCCCGCTGGTTGACTCGGTTGCTGCAGGGCCGACTCACACTGACCACCCGTGCTGCTGACCGCAGGCTAGGCCGAACGCCCCCCGCCTGGGCCTTCCTTCTTCCCCCAGCAGGCGGACCGCCCACCTGGGCCTCTGCCTGGTCTTCTTCTGGTGCCTGGCTCCCCATGGATGCTCCCATCCAGCTCCTGGTGTTCTTCCTCCCCCCCCAGATGGCGGACCGCCAGCATGGGTGGCTGCTTGTCTTCCTCCAGTCTTTAGTGATCTCTGTCCCCTAGAAGCTGCGTTGGTCCCCCCATCGTCCCCCCCTGCTCTTTGAGTGCTGTTCTCCTGCGTTCCTGAGGTCAGGTACTGCCCGCCCCCCCTGCGGCCGCGTCCCTGTACAGGCCTGAGGCCTGGTTCTGTGACCGCATGGCGCCGGCTCCATCCCGCCTGTTGCTGGGCCCCCCAACGTCCCCCACCTCACTCAAAGGCCGTTCGGCGCCTGTCCTAATCAGCTTGTCCCCCGGCCGCTCAGCGGCCTTGTGTCCCTCAACTAGCGCTCCGGCGGGCGGGATCGCCGCGCCTGGCTGGTGTGACCGGTCCCCCCCCAGACCCTCCGTTCTCAACCCCCAGAGCCCTGTCGACCTGTGCCCGCATCCAGTCTGTGCCATTTGCTGCCGCCGCCGCTTTGATGTTGGCCATCAGCTCCTCCATATTGCTTCCTTCCTGTAACTTTTCTCCTCAAGCACTGATTCTGGGGAGGGCTGCACCTCCCCTTCCTTTTCCCCAGCTCCACCCCCTCTCTTAAACGGCCATACACCTAAATGGCCTGTTTACTTTATTCATGCCAGCCCTGCGCCTATTTCCTTTGTGCTTTTGCTGCGGGTTGTTCTTTCCTGGGCAGCAAGCCTGAGAAACTTGAAGTAGAAGATATGCCCTTCCCAGGCCGCAGGCCTAGGAAACACAACTGGATACTCTGGATCTACTTGCTTCCAAGGCATAAGGACATGACCTTTGTAGGACTTAGGCCCAGTTACCTAATACCTTTTGCTCTATGACCTGGCACCACCCTCCAAAACCCCTCTTCAAAAAAGACCCAACTAGGTTTTTGGAGTAAATGGCCAGCCGGCCTTATTTTATTAACCAATATAAATTTTCATAAATAACATGTTAACATTAACATGAACTTTCAACTTATTTAAAATGGATCAGAGGTGGGGGAAACAACAAACCCCTGTTCACTGCTAAAGCATGTTTTAACTTCAAACCTTCTGCCTCCAGTCGGAATCCCCTGACTCGGAGGCGTTACCAAACCAAG
Organism: Lithobates sylvaticus; assembly: GCA_028564925.1. Lineage (NCBI taxonomy): Eukaryota > Metazoa > Chordata > Amphibia > Anura > Ranidae > Lithobates > Lithobates sylvaticus. The sequence goes on from CM053033.1 coordinate 140,299,845, forward strand.
CAGTGACCTACCACTTTTTATTTTTTTTTTTGTGTTTGAAAATTTTTATTAAAGCGGTTGTATACCCTCCCGTCCGAAATACAATTTTCACATGGTTGCACAGATCCACTAACATTGCATCTATTCGGCGCTAGATGAATCCCTAATTATTTGTACTTACAGTTTTATGCCTGTTCGTTTTTATGAAAATCATCGATGTAGACCGGCGCCATTTTTAGTATGGTCTTCCACGTCTCCTCAGAGCCCTATTTCCGCCCACAGCTCTTTACAATGCTCAGAAATCCAGCGCGTGCGCATTAAGAGTATATTCAAGCCTCATCTTCGTTTCCGGGTACTATGGTAACGAAGATAAGACAAAGAGGTCACATAACAGGAAATTCTAACCATATCTTCCGGAGCAGGCAGCAAATCAGAGGACTGGTCACCTATTACAGTGAGTAGCAGCAATTTAAATGCATTTTTTGCCTTTATCTTTAGATCGACCTATATAATATTTGTTGGCAGTATGTTTTGCTGAGCATTAATTTAATTGTACAAACCATATTATGCATTGCTAGTCATCACTGAAAATGACATCCATTCCAGAAACATTACCCTTTTATTATAGGTTACTACTCAGCATTAATTACATTGTCACTTGTCAGCGGATAAAGGGTGTCACTTTGCACGTCACTTGTCAGCGGATAAAGGGTGTCACTTTGCACGTCACTTGTCAGTGGATAAAGGGTGTCACTTTGCACGTCACTTGTCAGCGGATAAAGGGTGTCACTTTGCACGTCACTTGTCAGCGGATAAAGGGTGTCACTTTGCACGTCACTTGTCAGCGGATAAAGGGTGTCACTTTGCACGTCACTTGTCAGCGGATAAAGGGCGTCACTTTGCACGTCACTTGTCAGCGCATAAAGGGTGTCACGTTGCACGTCACTTGTCAGCGGATGCAGGGTGTCACTTTGCACGTCACTTGTCAGCGGATAAAGGGTGTCACTTTGCACGTCACTTGTCAGCGGATAAAGGGTGTCACTTTGCACGTCACTTGTCAGCGGATAAAGGGTATCACTTTGCACGTCACTTGTCAGCGGATAAAGGGTGTCACTTTGCACGTCACTTGTCAGCGCATAAAGGGTGTCACGTTGCACGTCACTTGTCAGCGGATGCAGGGTGTCACTTTGCACGTCACTTGTCAGCGGATAAAGGGTGTCACTTTGCACGTCACTTGTCAGCGGATAAAGGGTGTCACTTTGCACGTCACTTGTCAGCGGATAAAGGGTATCACTTTGCACGTCACTTGTCAGCGGATGCAGGGTGTCACTTTGCACGTCACTTGTCAGCGCATAAAGGGTGTCACTTTGCACGTCACTTGTCAGCGGATAAAGGGTGTCACTTTGCACGTCACTTGTCAGCGGATAAAGGGTGTCACTTTGCACGTCACTTGTCAGCGCATAAAGGGTGTCACGTTGCACGTCACTTGCCAGCGGATGCAGGGTGTCACTTTGCACGTCACTTGTCAGCGGATAAAGGGTGTCACTTTGCACGTCACTTGTCAGCGGATAAAGGGTGTCACTTTGCACGTCACTTGTCAGCGGATAAAGGGTAACACTTTGCACGTCACTTGTCAGCGGATGCAGGGAGTCACTTTGCACGTCACTTGTCAGCGCATAAAGGGTGTCACTTTGCACGTCACTTGTCAGCGGATAAAGGGTGTCACTTTGCACGTCACTTGTCAGCGCATAAAGGGTGTCACGTTGCACGTCACTTGTCAGCGGATAAAGGGTGTCACTTTGCACGTCACTTGTCAGCGGATAAAGGGTGTCACTTTGCACGTCACTTGTCAGCGGATAAAGGGTGTCACTTTGCACATCACTTGTCAGCGGATAAAGGGTGTCACTTTGCACGTCACTTGTCAGCGGATAAAGGGTGTCACTTTGCACGTCACTTGTCAGCGGATAAAGGGTGTCACTTTGCACGTCACTTGTGAGCGGATAAAGGGTATCACTTTGCACGTCACTTGTCAGCAGATAAAGGGTGTCACTTTGCACGTCACTTGTCAGCGGATAAAGGGTGTCACTTTGCACGTCACTTGTCAGCGGATGCAGGGTGTCACTTTGCACGTCACTTGTCAGCGGATAAAGGGTGTCACTTTGCACGTCACTTGTCAGCGGATAAAGGGTGTAACTTTGCACGTCACTTGTCAGCGGATAAAGGGTATCACTTTGCACGTCACTTGTCAGCGGATGCAGGGTGTCACTTTGCACGTCACTTGTCAGCGCATGAAGGGTGTCACTTTGCACGTCACTTGTCAGCGGATAAAGGGTGTCACTTTGCACGTCACTTGTCAGCGCATAAAATGTGTCACTTTGCACGTCACTTGTCAGCGGATAAAGGGTGTCACTTTGCACGTCACTTGTCAGCGGATAAAGGGTGTCACTTTGCACGTCACTTGTCAGCGGATAAAGGGTGTCACTTTGCACGTCACTTGTCAGCGGATAAAGGGTGCCACTTTGCACGTCACTTGTCAGCGGATAAAGGGTGTCACTTTGCACGTCACTTGTCAGCGGATAAAGGGTGTCACTTTGCACGTCACTTGTCAGCGGATAAAGGGTGTCACTTTGCACGTCACTTGTCAGCGCATAAAGGGTGTCACTTTGCACGTCACTTGTCAGCGGATAAAGGGTGTCACTTTGCACGTCACTTGTCAGCGGATAAAGGGTATCACTTTGCACGTCACTTGTCAGCGGATGCAGGGTGTCACTTTGCACGTCACTTGTCAGCGCATAAAGGGTGTCACTTTGCACGTCACTTGTCAGCGGATAAAGGGTGTCACTTTGCACGTCACTTGTCAGCGGATAAAGGGTGTCACTTTGCACGTCACTTGTCAGCGCATAAAGGGTGTCACGTTGCACGTCACTTGTCAGCGGATGCAGGGTGTCACTTTGCACGTCACTTGTCAGCGGATAAAGGGTGTCACTTTGCACGTCACTTGTCAGCGGATAAAGGGTGTCACTTTGCACGTCACTTGTCAGCGGATAAAGGGTATCACTTTGCACGTCACTTGTCAGCGGATGCAGGGTGTCACTTTGCACGTCACTTGTCAGCGCATAAAGGGTGTCACTTTGCACGTCACTTGTCAGCGGATAAAGGGTGTCACTTTGCACGTCACTTGTCAGCGGATAAAGGGTGTCACTTTGCACGTCACTTGTCAGCGCATAAAGGGTGTCACATTGCACATCACTTGTCAGCGGATAAAGGGTGTCACTTTGCACGTCACTTGTCAGCGGATAAAGGGTGTCACTTTGCACGTCACTTGTCAGCGGATAAAGGGTGTCACTTTGCACGTCACTTGTCAGCGGATAAAAGGTGTCACTTTGCACGTCACTTGTCAGCGGATAAAGGGTGTCACTTTGCACGTCACTTGTCAGCGGATGCAGGGTGTCACTTTGCACGTCACTTGTCAGCGGATAAAGGGTGTCACTTTGCACGTCACTTGTCAGCGGATAAAGGGTGTCACTTTGCACGTCACTTGTCAGCGGATAAAGGGTGTCACTTTGCACGTCACTTGTCAGCGGATAAAGGGTGTCACTTTGCACGTCACTTGTCAGCGCATAAAGGGTGTCACTTTGCACGTCACTTGTCAGCGGATAAAGGGTGTCACTTTGCACGTCACTTGTCAGCGCATAAAGGGTGTCACTTTGCACGTCACTTGTCAGCGGATAAAGGGTGTCACTTTGCACGTCACTTGTCAGCGGATAAAGGGTGTCACTTTGCACGTCACTTGTCAGCGGATAAAGGGTGTCACTTTGCACGTCACTTGTCAGCGGATAAAGGGTGTCACTTTGCACGTCACTTGTCAGCGGATGCAGGGTTTCACTTTGCACGTCACTTGTCAGCGGATAAAGGGTGTCACTTTGCACGTCACTTGTCAGCGGATAAAGGGTGTCACTTTGCACGTCACTTGTCAGCGGATAAAGGGTGTCACTTTGCACGTCACTTGTCAGTCGATAAAGGGTGTCACTTTGCACGTCACTTGTCAGCGGATAAAGGGTGTCACTTTGCACGTCACTTGTCAGCGCATAAAGGGTGTCACTTTGCACGTCACTTGTCAGCGGATAAAGGGTGTCAATTTGCACGCAATTAGCTTCCAGTTTTTATTGCCAAAGCCTAATTGAACAAGCTGAAGTTAGAAGCTGATTGGTTACTATGCACATCTGCACCAGATTCTAAATGCTCCAGTAAATCCCCCCCCCCCCCCCACATGTATTTATATATTGTTTTTATATGGCATGCATAGGCTGTGCTATGCAATGCAACTCCTCTATGGTATATGGCTCCATTCAATCACTATATAGTACAAAATTCTATACAATTCCTGTATAGTATAAGGCTACATACAACCCCTATATAATTTAGTGTTCTGTACAAAACATATATAGTTCTGAACAACCCCTATATAATATATGGCTCTATTCAATTCATTTATAGTATATGGCTCCATACAACTCCTATATATTATATGATATGCTCTTGGGATGCATGGTTGCTACAGGCACTGGTGCAGTGACCGTTTATTGCGATTTTGAGGAATATTGTTCCATCCTTGTATTCATGTTTTGCACCAATCTTGGCAGCGATGTTTAGCTACAGTTATCCAGTAATATTTAGAAGGAAACCATGATCCTCCCTCTAACTCCAATTATATACTATTGTGACCAACCAGAATTTTTTTTTTTCTTTTCAATAAACACCATCAAAATGAATCCAAATAAATCTTTTAAAATGGAAAAATTTTATTTATGCATAGATCAAACAAGACTCAGAAATAGATATGGACACACCGGCTGAGAATGCGTCAACAAGCGAGATATCAGCAGAAGAAAGGGTAATTAGAATAAAAAAATGGACTTCAAAACTGTCAAAATGTTTTATTAAAAACAGCATTAATTAATGCAACTTGAATTATAATGCATATGAACTTCAGTATCTATTAGATAAAACTCGTTTATCTCTTCCTCTGTTAGTAAATAACTGTATTTCGTTTTTATGTCACAAGAATTCAGATGAAATCACGAGAAACTCTGTAAGGAAAAACAAATATGCATTATATGGTACACTATGAGTAGTGTGAAATAATTCAATTTAATATAAATTTTTTAATAATTAAATAATAATACACTTTTAATTTATTTTGGTAAGAAGGTTGACTTATATGAAGCAGTGAAATGTATTCACTGCTTCATTTTCAGATCCATGTTCCCCTCTCTTCTGCTCCTTGTCCCCCCCCTCTCTTCTGCTCCGTGTCCCCCCTCTCTTCTGCTCCGTGTCCCCCCTCTCTTCTGCTCCGTGTCACCCCTCTCTTCTGCTCCGTGTCACCCCTCTCTTCTGCTCCGTGTCACCCCTCTCTTCTGCTCCATGTCACCCCTCTCTTCTGCTCCGTGTCAACCCCTCCTCTTCTGCTCCGTGTCACCCCTCCTCTTCTGCTCCGTGTCCCCCCTCCTCTTCTGCTCCGTGTCCCCCCTCTCTTCTGCTCCATGTCACCCCTCTCTTCTGCTCCGTGTCCCCCCTCCTCTTCTGCTCCGTGTCCCCCCTCTCTTCTGCTCCATGTCACCCCTCTCTTCTGCTCCGTGTCAACCCCTCCTCTTCTGCTCCGTGTCACCCCTCCTCTTCTGCTCCATGTCACCCCTCCTCTTCTGCTCTGTGTCCCCCCCTATCTTCTGCTCCGTGTCACCCCTCCTCTTCTGCTCCGTGTCCCCCCTCTCTTCTGCTCCATGTCACCCCTCCTCTTATGCTCCATGTCACCCCTCCTCTTCTGCTCCGTGTCCCCCCTCTCTTCTGCTCCATGTCACCCCTCCTCTTCTGCTCCGTGTCCATTATAGTCTGAGACACCTGCACCTTTTCAAAATCCATTATAAGTTGTGACTCGAGTTCCATCATCGTATAAGTGCAGTACTTGGCAGAAAATCCGGGGCTGTCGCACTGTCCGTCACCAACTAAATAAAGTGATTCTGTTTGCATGTTGGATTTTATTCTTTTTTTTTCTTCAACCCAGGTGTGATCAATTCCACCATATATGAATTTTGTCTGATATTTGTGGAAAGTTGCCTTTGAAAATATCGGAATATTGCATAGATTCATCATTTGCTTGACAACTGTAAATGATGAACCACTGCAAGTAATGGCTGAAGCTAGAATAACATTGCCAGCCGCAAAATTTGCAATTTTTGGTTGACTTTCCCAAATAAGCATTTTGTGTTTTTCATTACATGTACCGTACACTTTTAGTAAGCTGCCAACCAACACTTTATCTAACTTTATAATTTTTTCGAAACATAGCTCTTTGGGGCAACGTATATGTTCAAACAATGTATCAAGACAGGATTCAAAGACTAGGAATTTCCTTTCGTCAACACATACAGATTGATTGGGTGGTGGTGTAATAGTATTACACGTTGAAAAGCTATTTTCTGCCCTTGATATATCACTTTCAGAAATTTGGGAAACATCTGGGACGTAACTTTCATCAAGTGTTATATTCGGGTCTGTGGTATCCATAGTCTCTATGGGATTCTCTTCACTTTGTTCGGATTGAGAAAAAAATGGTGTAGCATTAGTTGGAGATTCACAAAAGTCACCAAACGGTGGAACATCATTCTTGATAGGGGTCATTTGTAATTCAGAATCATTATATATATTTTTTTTTTTTTGGCAGGAGTAGATTTCAAATGCCTTGGGTCAACAATAGGACAGGACACAGAATAATTATGATCCTGACATATGTCATGATAACTGGCAAGAAATCCATAGGATTGTTCGGAAATAGAAGAATTAAAATCTTCTGCAACGGTTTGGGTACCGAATTCACGTGTTGTAATCAGCTTTTCCAAAGATTTATGACATTGGGAGCAGAGAGGTTCCTTTTTTTTTTTAAAGTAATAGATCTGTCTTCTGGAAAAATTGATGGAGCAGCATCGTTTTTTAAAAGAATTTTTTTTTTTTCTGGTAATAGGACTCAGAAGAAAAGTGGGCAGAGCACATTCTATAACGATCGGCTCTAGTGTCTTTAAATATTTCATTAGCTGCAATTATGAGATCTTCATCTGTCAAACCTGCTGAAGAAATCCAGATTTTTATCATTTCAACATTTTTTGGAAATGGATGTAATTTTACGTCTGGATATTTTTCTTTATAGCCAGTTCTATGTGGACAGGAATCAAAAATGCAATTTGGCATTTTGATGTAATCTGAAAAAAAAATTAGGAAAATGTATTTTTATCTTAATACATTTGTATATTTATTTAAGCATTATTTCTATAATGTTATATAATATATAAAATAAAAAAAATAGTATAAATATATTAAAATAGATATAATATTTTTTAATAATAAATTTAAAAATAATAATATATAAAAAAAGAATAAATTTTAATCTAAATAATAATAGATTAAAAATATACGGTTTTAAATATGCTCTATTAACGAATATATAGGGTGATATTTTTGAAAAATTATGAATAATAGCTTGTTATGTTATTTCTTTAAAAAATCTTTTTTTATTACTCATAATTTTTTAGAAAGTATGCGTGCATACATCGCTTATGGGGTTGCACTTAGGGTTATGTCTATTAGATTAAAACATGAGAAAAACCATGTGGCTAGGGATGTGTTGGGGGTGGGGTGGTGGGGTGGGATGGATGTTTGTGCAACAGAGTACTGCTCTGTGTGTCAATGGACGAAGAAGCAGAACATGTAAGTTTTACATGGACAAGTTCCACCATGGAAATAGGTTAAACAAGGAAACTAAAGACATGAATCGTATGCCGGAGCAATGATCAATAATCTTTGAAGGGAAGGAATTGGGGCCACTCTGTGCAAAAACAAAGTAATATACAAGGTTTGTTAGTAAAAAAATATAAAAAAAAAAAATATGTAATACTTACCATTATATGTTATATATATATATATATATATATATATATATATATATAGATAGGAATAATGCTCTACTTGAACATTCAGTCAGTTTAGGTGGACGATGATGTCTTCGTAGATTTACAGTTGTGCCATACTCCTTTTAATTTTTTATGTATAGTTTCATTTATAGATTGAACAATCCACGAGAGAATTTCAAAGCTAGTGATCCATGGTTTAAAATTTGCGCTATGTTTCAAAAATTTTTGGACTGTGTATTGTTGGAACTTCATGATGATGTTATCTCAAATCAGAATAAACCTAAAAAAATAGCTTGCACCCATAAGGCATAAAGTGACATTTTTCTATTAATTTATTAATATTTATTAAAAAATTAATGAATTTTTTAAAGATCCTTTTTTAGAGTTTTTAAAATGACTGATGATTAGAAAAATAGTGACACAATTTTTTTTTTTAATAACATTTTCACATTATATATCTATATATATCTCGTCTCTATACCTAAATAAATATATCATAAAAAAACAATAAAAAAAAAAAATATATATATATATATATATTTTTTTTTTTTTTAATTAAAATAAAGGTAATGAAATTATGATATAAATTTACTAATTATTCATTATCTAATAATTATCTTTTTATATTGTTATTACCTATACGCGGACTACGCAAGCTGCGTAGGGCCCCGCAGCTGCGTAGGGCCCCGCGGCGGATCGGCACTGCTCGGGGGCCCCTGGGGCCGCTGCCGCCGCTGTGAGGGCAGCGGCGCCTGAAAAAAAGATGGCCGCGGGGCCGACATGCAACTGCGCATGCGCCCGCCTTTCCGAAAATTGCCGAGCAGCGGCAACAGCGCTGGCGCATGCGCAGTTGCATGTCGGCCCCGCGGCCATCTTTTTTTCAGGCGCCGCTGTGTGTGGCAGCGGCACCAGTGACACGATGGCGCCGAGTGGCGCCATTTTTAAAAAATTTAACGTCTCCTCCGCAGCCTCTGACCTCCTGGGCCCCCTCCCCCTCGCAGGCAGCCTCTGACCTCCTGGGCCCCCTCCCCCTCGCAGGCAGCCTCTGACCTCCTGTCCCCCCTCAAAGCCTCTGACCTCCTGGACCCCCTCGCAGGCAGTCTCTGACCTCCTGGGTCCCCTCCCCCTCGCAGGCAGCCTCTGACCTCCTGTCCCCCCTCAAAGCCTCTGACCTCCTGGACCCCCTCCCCCTCGCAGGCAGCCTCTGACCTCCTGGGCCCCCCTCCCCCTCGCAGGCAGCCTCTGACCTCCTGTCCCCCCTCAAAGCCTCTGACCTCCTGGGCCCCCTCCCCCTCGCAGGCAGCCTCTGATCTCCTGCCCCCCTCAAAGCCTCTGACCTCCTGCCCCCCCCCCTCGCAGCCGCTGACCTCCTGCCCCCCCTCGCAGCCTCTGACCTCCTGCCCCCCCTGCAGCCTCTGACCTCCTGGGCCCCCCCCCCTCGCAGGCAGCCTCTGACCTCCTGTCCCCCCTCAAAGCCTCTGACCTCCTGCCCCCCCCCTTCGCAGCCTCTGACCACCTGCCCCCCCCCCTTCGCAGCCTCTGACCTCCTGCCCCCCCTCGCAGCCTCTGACCTCCTGCCCCCCCCCCTTCGCAGCCTCTGACCTCCTGCCCCCCCCTTCTGCAGCCTCTGACCTCCTGCCCCCCCCCCCCTGCAGCCTCTGACCTCCTGCCCCCCCCCCAGCCTCTGACCTCCTGTCCCCCCCTGCAGCCTCTGACCTCCTGTCCCCCCCCTGCAGCCTCTGACCTCCTGTCCCCCCCCTGCAGCCTCTGACCTCCTGTCCCCCCCCCCCTCGCAGCCTCTGACCTCCTGTCCCCCCCCCCTCGCAGCCTCTGACCTCCTCCTTCCCCCCCCCCTCGCGGCCTCTGACCTCCTGACCCCCCCCCCCCCTCGCAGCCTCTGACCTCCTGCCCCCCCCCCCTTGCAGCCTCTGACCTCCTGTCCCCCCCCTTTGCAGCCTCTGACCTCCTGTCCCCCCCCCCTTTGCAGCCTCTGACCTCCTGTCCCCCCCCCCCTCAGCCTCTGACCTCCTGTCCCCCCCCCCCCCTTGCAGCCTCTGACCTCCTGTCCCCCCCCCCCCCCCCTGCAGCCTCTGACCTCCTGCCCCCCCCTTGCAGCCTCTGACCTCCTGTCCCCCCCCAGCCTCTGACCTCCTGTCCCCCCCCCCCACAGCCCCCCCCAGCCTCTGACCTCTCCTGTTGCCCTCCCCCACAGCCTCTGACCTCTCCTGTTGCCCTCCCCCGCAGCCTCTGACCTCTCCTGTTGTCCCATCCGCAGCCTCTGACCTCCCCTGTCCCATCCGCAGCCTCTGACCTCCCCTGAGTCAAGAGAGGGAGTGCAGCCAGGATGAGGGTCATGGGAGAAGTCAGACATGTATGGACTGCGGAGAGGAAACTATGGGATAAAACCAGAGCCACCAAGCTGGAGCCGACTGACTGAACCCTGCATGATGCACCTGAGAGGAGGTCAGTGACAGCACCGCCAGGCCAGTCTAGGGGGGGGGTCAATACAATATTGTAAGGGGGCACTGATATAAAGGTTTCCCCCTTATATCAGTAAACCCCCTTATCTTAGTTTTTTTTTTTCTCTGGTCACCAGAGTCCTCCCCACATTCCCAGAGTTCCCCTTTACATCATAGTATGCAGGATTCCACCTTACAGTGCAAGGGGAACTCTGATGTAAAGGGCAATGCTGCAGACCCTGATGTAAGTAGGGAGGCTCTCTGAGGACATGGATGTATGGGGGGGGCTCTCTGGGGACCCCGATATAAGGAGGGGCTTTATAGGGATGCTCTCTGGGGACCCTGATGTAAGGGGGGTGCTCTCTGGGGACCCTAATGTAAGGGGGGTGCTCTCTGGGGACCCTGATGTAAGGGGGGTGCTCTCTGGGGACCCTAATGTAA
>CM053033.1:140315684-140338184 GCA_028564925.1 Lithobates sylvaticus
TTTATCTGGTTTCGGTATTACCGATATGTATGCTGCATTCAAATCTGAATTTAAAGAGGCCCCATCCCTGAGAGAGTTGAACATTCTGGTTAAAGGAGGTGCTAGGCAATTCCCAAATTTCTTGTAATATCCCGTGGAGAAGCCATCAGGACCCGGTGAGGAGCCCAATTTAAGGTTCTTAATAGTATCTAGGACCTCCTCTTGTGTGAAGGGGGACTCCAAAAGTTCTATATGTGCCTTATCCATGGAGGGCAACTTAAGGTTATTAAGGAACCTATCTCTTCCGGCTGCGGATGTGCTGGGGTTCTGTTTATAAAGATCAGAATAAAACTGTTTAAAGGTGTCCATTATCTTGCTCGGGTTCTTAGACAGTTCCCCTGATGTTACCCTCAGTTTGGGGAAGGCCTGAGTGCGTGGTTTAGGGGAAAGTTTAGTAGCCAGTCTGGAACCAATCCTATCCTGTTGTGCGTAAAACTTGGCCCTAGTCCATTTAAGATGTTGCGCTGCTGACGTGGTTAATGTCATATTTAGGAGAGCCCTTGCTGTGTCTAATTTAGCTAATGAATCTGGATTGGGGTTACGTTTATGTTCTTTCGCTAATGTATGAAACTCCTCCGTAAGTCTCACTGTATCAGCTTTGTGTCCCGCCCTGAGTTGCACAGCTAACTGAATCAATTTACCCCTGATAACCGGTTTATGAGTCGCCCAAACGATAGAAGGAGAAACCCCATCTGTCGAGTTTAAGGTAAAGTACTCTTGGATGGCAGATTCCAGCAGTGTGCATTGAATAGGGTCGTTCAACAGGGTTTCCCGTAGGCGCCAACGTGGTCGGTTACCGGTACCCGTCGGTTTACATGTGGTCAGCGCAACTAATGAATGGTCCGAGAGCGACGAGTCAATGATTGTGGAGTTCCTAATGAGTGGAAGCGTGGAAGCCCTGGTGAAGATGTGGTCTATCCTGGCAAAGGAGTTATGTGGAGCTGAAAAATGTGTGTAGTCTTTAGTACGCAGGTTGGTCTCCCTCCAAACGTCTATCAGGCCTGCCTCATTAAGTATTTTAGCTATTTTAACACTCTGTTTAGAAGGGCGCTTGGGTTTAGAGGCACCTTTTGCCAGCTTGTCCAGGGAAGAGTCAAAGGCAATGTTTGTGTCCCCTCCCATAAAGACCGTCCCCTTAAGATGTTCATGTAGTGTAGTGAGCAGAGAATCCATAAAAGATTTTTGCCCCTTATTCGGTGCGTAGTAGGATACAAAGGTGTATAGTTCTCCATCAATGAAACCGGAGACTAGGACATAGCGACCCTGGGGATCAACAACAGTTTCAGGTTGTGAGAGGTTTATATGTTTCGCAAAGCAAATCGCGACCCCCTTAGTTTTATTCTCCGCGGAAGCCAGGAAGAATTGTGGATAACTGTGGTGGAGAAAAGTGGGCTTGTAAGTAGATGGGAAATGTGTCTCCTGCAGCAGAAGGATGTCGGCGTGTATCGAGTGATAGTATTGGAGGATTTTTCTACGCTTGATTGGGGAGTTAAGACCCTGAGTGTTGTGTGATATTACCTTCAAGGTAGTGGGCAAGGTGTGAGAATCAGGCATGGATCAGAGGGGAATGATCTATACAACCATTATTGAACTTACCCTTCCATGGAGAGATAGACGGCAGGGTAAAACCTGATGGACCTGTAGCGGGGAACCAGGAGCCTGAGAGAGACGACCGGAGAAGTCCGTGAGACCTGCAAGCACTACTAAGAGCAATTGAGGAGAGAGAAAGAAGAGAGATGAATGGGAGAAGGAGAAAGGGAAAGACAAGAACATTAATAACCTGCTGGTGAATCATTCTGGTACGAGATGAGTAGCTCAAGAAAACAAAGGGGCCCGCTGGCCCCTTCCCACCCCCAGGTCGGTTTGGAGTCACCAAACCTACCATAAACCCCATGGTTCCGGATTTTTCAATTGAAGAAAATCCGGAATAGGATCGAGGTACGCCATGTGGGTTCCTGATCGAATCAAGGCACATTGGGTCCACCACAGCCCCCCCACCTCAAATCAGTAACAACTGAGGGGCAAAACATCCCCATCAACTATAAGTGCCGGAGTCCCCTGTAGGGACTGATCCCCAGTCAAAATTAAAGTTCCAGCATGTGAAAAATATGGAAAAGGGGTCTAACAATCGCCAAACTTCCAGGGGAAGTAATTGTATGGAAGTAAAACAAAAAAGAAAAAAAAAAAAAAAAAAAAAAGGGGGACAGGCTAGTTAGCCGAATTCCCCCAGGCAGAAGTGACAAATAAAGTATTCAACACATTACACTGCATACCCCCCTCATAAAGAGAGTAAATCGTATTCCCTCTACCAGTAAGTCAGTACCCCAGTATCATTAAAGGCAAAAAATAATTATTATCAACTTTTACATGAAAATAGTAACATGTATAGATGCTCGATCATTTAGTGCAGTGGGGGAAGGGGGACCCCCCTTTAACCACCCTCTACAAGGAAGAGAGGGAAAAGAGAAAGCCCCAACCTGTCCTACCCCCTGAACATCACCCCAAACGTAGGGGAGAAGTCCAGGTCAAGTTCAAAAATATTATAAGCAGATATGCTCAGGGTGGCATGGTTTCCTTGGATCTTTTGGGTCCCTGCTTCAGCCAGGATTGTTGCAGCGGGCTAGCAGGCGGGGGTCTTTTGGCGGAAGAAGGGGTCCCTCGGTTAGCTTGCGCAGGTGCAGGTTCCAGCAGTATCAGGCCGAGGTGCGTGAGAAGTCATTCACCTTCCTGGAAAGAGGAGAAGCAGAAATTCTTGTTTTTGAAGGAAAAGTTCAGGCGAAGAGGGAAAGACCACCGATATGCGATTTCCTTATCGAGCAGCACTTGCAGCAACGGTTTGAAAGAGCGCCTCTTCTGAACTGTGTAAGGTGACAGATCAGCAAATATTTGAATTTTGTGTCCGAGTAAAGTGAGATTATCTGAATATCTGGCTTTCCTCATGACTGCTTCTTTGACAGAATAGTGATGTGGTTTAACAATGACATCTCTGGGCAATCCGTCGGATCGGGGGGCCTGTAGTGCCCTGTGTGCTCTGTCAAGTTCCAGGTGGTTGTCCGGAATGTCAGGGATAAGGTTTTTAATCAAGGCTTTAACTGCTTTTTGGACATCCTTTTCAGATTCAGGGAGTCCCCGGAGTCTAAAGTTATATCTCCTGGATCTGTTCTCGAGGTCATCGATTTTTGAAAAGGCAGATTCCAATTGATCCTGTACTTCCTGCAGTCTGGCAGAGTTTTGGTTAATCTGAGCTACTGCTTGATCAGCTTTTTGTTCTATGGTGTCCATCCTTACCCCTATTTGCTGTAGGTCAGCATGTAAAGATGCGGTAATTTGGGCAGCATTCAGAGCCAATCCTTTATGTAGCATGTGTGAAAAGGCTGTCATAATAGACTGAAAGTCTGTGGGGACTGGAATGTCTGCTTGGGCCTCACTCACTGTGAGCAACATGCCTGTATGTGGATCCAGCAAAGGGGATGCAGGATATCCCGGGCTCATCCTCCCCAAAAGGGATTCTGTGGAGGAGGGAGAGCTGACAGCTTGCAGGGGGGGAAATCAGTACCTGCATAAGGGGGATCGGTCTGATCCTGGTCAGCTATGGAGTCGTCCTGGTGTTCTGAGGCCTGTAAGCCTCGTGTGGCCGACGCCATCTTGGCATATGTGAGGGAGCCATTCGCGGCCGTCATCTGTAAGATCCCTCCGGACCTGGGATTTTGCCAAATCCCGGTGCCCTGTGAGTTCCCCTGTCAGGATGGCGCGGTGTGGGGCGGAAACGAGGGCTCCGACGGCTCCGGTGGCTAGCGGTGGGCTGTGGTGGAGCGGAGCTCTAGTAGCCGGCGGCCATCTTGGAGCTGCCGCGCATGCGCACTCGACCTACCACTTTTTAACCCTTCTAGGTACCCCCTGTAACCTGGAAGTAACACAAACCACTCCCATCACGTGGATGGGTACAGCATGTTTCAAACATGTACCTCTCAGACTTCCAGGTACCCCCTGTAACCTGGAAGTAACATAAACCACTCCCATACATAGATGGGTACAGCATGTTTTAAACATGTACCTCTCAGACTTCCAGGTACCCACTGTAACCTGGAAGTAACATAAACCACTCCCATCACATGGATGGGTACAGCATGTTTTAAACATGTACCTCTCAGACTTCCGGTACCCCCTGTAACCTGGAAGTAACACAAACCACTCCCATCACGTGGATGGGTACAGCATGTTTCAAACATGTACCTCTCAGACTTCCAGGTACCCCCTGTAACCTGGAAGTAACATAAACCACTCCCATACATAGATGGGTACAGCATGTTTTAAACATGTACCTCTCAGACTTCAAGGTACCCACTGTAACCTGGAAGTAACATAAACCACTCCCATCACATGGATGGGTACAGCATGTTTTAAACATGTACCTCTCAGACTTCCGGTACCCCCTGTAACCTGGAAGTAACATAAACCACTCCCATCACATGGATGGGTACAGCATGCTTTTAAACATGTACTTCTCAAATCTCGTCTTCCAGCAACCCTAAGAGCAGCCTTAGCAAGGACCCCATTCCAGCCTAACCCTTCAATAGGGTGGGAGGGTGGGAAACGCTTCCTCCTCCGCTCTGTGACTGATGTCACTTCCCCTTTCTCCTTCCCTATTCCCCCTATGGGCTCTGCCCACCTACACATCCTCACTATTTTTAAATCGTCCTACCTCTTAAAGCGGCAACTGTGCAGTCCAGCACAGTCATGCAGTCCCTACGCTTATTTTCTTCTGTCTTTTGCTCCGGGACTCCCTTTCTCACTAGATAGGCCTAGGGGGAGGGGAAGGACAAGGAGATCTCACATATGCAAGATCCTGGGAGGCCTTTTATAAGGTCTTTCCAAACATTTATTGCCTTCCCTTGAATGTATCACTGGAATAGCCTAGCAGTGATTGGCCAAGACAAAATAAATATTCATAACCCTTTACTTTGTAAATTTTCACTCTAACTACTGGTGAACACTTCCCAATAGCAGGCAGAAGCAAACAATGTCACGGGCTTAGGAAAATACACAACAAACCCAGATACCAATATTTAACAAGCTCAGACTGGCTAGGCTACAACCCAGCAGCAAACACTAAATTTAAACTAAGGACGCTCAGGTTTAAGGCAAGGTTTCTACAGTCCTAATCAGTAAATAAACCCTTGAGTAAAATTCCACAGTTTCTGCTGGGATATTTTTGTATTGGGATCGCTGACCCTTAAACTTGCGTTCAAATTGTGTGAAATTTGTTATGTCGGCTCGATTCCTTACCCCTATATCCTCCATCACAACTTATATGTATGTTTTTAGGGACTACACATCAAGAGAGAAATATAGCAGTGGTTTAAGAAAATATTACTTTTTGGAGTTTTGGGAGCTGGAAGTGGGAATGTGTGAATAGTGAATGTCTGCCAGGAAGTCAGGATAAAAAGCAGCAAATCCTAGCAAAACACCTTTATTGTAATTTAGACAATATTAATAGAAAGAAGCAAAACTCTCCCTTTTTTCACAGTCACATTCACAATGGTTTACAGTAGGAGGCTCTGCCAGTACCAGCTAAAGGTTGCTGATTTTCCTGCGATTTACTTATAGGAATAAAATGTTTCTATACTGTATGCAAGGGGCACTTTAACCAGTACCGACCGGGCTATAGCCGAATGGCGGCTACAGCGCAGTCGGATAACTCTGAGAGGACGTACTATAATGTCCTCCCAGAATCACGATGCTGCGCGCCCCCAGAAATGTCCGTAATCATCAGGTCCTCTGATGATTGCAGAAAGCACACTGGATGCAGGAAAGGCCAGTAGCTCAATTGCATATTGAGCAAGTCCTGGCCAGTGGTCCAACCTCAAGACCCAGTAACTCAGTGGATGCTCTTTTGGAAAGGTCTCAAAGTCTGCTCTTGTCCCTAGATATTCCAGCACCATATAATGCAGACGCTGGCAATGGTTGCTGGAACCTATCAGATCTTGGTGCTGAGGACTGAAAAATTATTTAAAGGCATCGATCAGCCGGCCACCTTCTCCACCGCTCTTCCTCTGGCCGAACGAAGCCTCAGAAACATGTTGTCCAGCACTAGGAAATGGTAAACTCCCAGGGTCTGGAAATGCATTACACACGCTTTTCTTCAAGGCTGACAGGATCACTTAATGCTCCTGCTACCCATTCCAACATCCGGGTGTTGGCTGTTGCATTCCCCCATCTGTGTTCACCTGGAAGGTGATTGATCTGGTCAGTCACCTGATATAAGCAAACCGAACACTCTGTCCCTTGCTTGTGATAGAGACAGAGTTACCTGCATTTGTTCCTGATCAAGCCTCCTGTTTGTCTGCCCTGCTTTGCTATTGGATTTTCCTGTGTATGACCCAGATTGGATATTGGACTTTCTTTTACCATGGTATTCATATGCCGTATTGACTTTATTAAAGGGGACCCAGGTAAGACCAAATCCTTCTATGTGTAGCACTACCCCGCTGCTGGTTTGATTTGGGCTTACCGTTACCTTCTTGGCCTCGTGTGCATCTAGGGGTTTCCCAAGGTAGATGACCCAAAGAACTGCAGAAACTGACACTGGATCCGCTTTGGGATTTTTATTTGCAAAAAAGGTAGACAAACACAGTCTCTACATGAGGGATAGAGGGTTTAGGTGTAAAGTTCAGGTACTCTTGGAACTGCTCAAAACTGAAAGTCTCACTATGGAAATCCAGGGAGTAGCCACTCACAACTGGATTATTACAGCCACCGGAAAGACCTCCTCTCAATAGGCATAGCAGCCGGTGAAGTGCTAGATAAAGCAAAGTCTCTGCCACAGACTTGGTTGTAGAACACTTGTGAATAAAGTCTCTGCCACAGACTTGTAGTAGAACACTTGTAGAACGAAGTCTCTGCCACAGACTTGTAGTAGAACACTTGGAGAATGAAGTCTCTGCCACAGACTTGTAGTAACTGAAGGATGTAGACAAATTTAAAGAGCCCTCATACGGTACCAGTATCTTGCAGCCGGTCCGGTGATACCGTACGAGTGTAGATTCACTTGGTGTCTTTCAACTAAGCCTCCAGGCTCTTCCTGAGAGACCAGCCTTACGCGTATCTTTCTCCCGAAGAGTCCTCCCCTGGTTGCTTCCTCAGTTGCTGGGCCTATCCACAGATGAGATGGCAACGGACCACATTTGAATTCTCCTTCCAGTTACTTTGCCTCGGAATTGGATGGATCCGTGCCCAAGGCCATGAGGGTCATGGGGGGGCTGGTCAGGAGGACCAGGACCAAACAGACAGAAAGATCTTCTGGACCGGAACCCGGAAGCATGTGATCTCAGTACCTTAAGTACCCTCTCCCAGAATTCACAGCAAGACGACACTTCCACTGGGCTGGTTCTGAGAGAGATTGGCACTCAATGCGCCTAGCCAAACTGCGTTCTCACACTTGCCATAAGTGACAGCGACACCTGTGGCCAAGGGGAACCCAATGCAATCCAGCTAGACTGGTACTGAAACCATAATTTGGTATAATTAAACCCAAAACCAAACTGCAGCTTTAGGAAGTTTAAATAGAAAAACACATATTGCGTGCTCTTCAGGAGCCCAGTGCTCCATATGTTACCCCGACTTCTCCCTCTGACGTTAGGCACGAGACTAAAGCCCCATACACACGGTAGGATTTTCCGATGGATTCTGTCCTATCGGACAATGTTGTCGGAAAATCAGACCGTGTGTAGGCACCATCGGACAGTTTCCATCAGATTGTCTGACGGACAAAGTCGTATCTCCTGCTGGATAGATTTTTTGACAACAAAGTCCGATCACACCAAATCCGATCGTGTGTAGCGAATTCCGACCGGACAAAGTGCTACGCATGCTCAGATCACATTACAAGACCAAAGCTATTGGCTACTAGCCTCTACGTAGTCCCGTCGTAGGCAACAAACGTCACCACGTTCAGAATGATCAGATTTTCCGACAACTTTGTCCGACCGTGTGTACGCAAAACCAACATCAGACAAAGTATGACGGACATGGTCTGACGGGCCTGGTCCTCGGATAATCCGCGCGTGTGTATGGGGCTTTAGAGTGACCCTACTTTAGCTGGTTATCGTAACAGGGAATTTCTTTATCATTACACTAAGGGGGTGGGCACCGAGAAGCGATAGGGTCCCCACAAACAGCTAGTCATACCCCAGAAATACAGACGGGAGCTATTGCGGCTGGCTCATGCCATCCCCTTGGCTGGACATTTAGAGATAGCTAAGACATGGAGTCAGTCTTGTGCTTTCTTCTGGCCCAGGTTACATGCTGAAATGCGAGAATACTACCGGACCTGTGAGACTTGTCAGAAAGTAGGGAAGACAGGGAACCACCCAAAAGCCTCTCTGCAACCCCTGCCGGTCATTAGAGAACCCTTTAGCCAGATAGCGGTAGATATTATAGGCCCACTGGTCCACCCCAGTGCCACTGGGAAAAAGTATATCCTTACGGTGGTGAATTATGCCACCCGCTACCCGGAGGCCATTCCCTTATCCAATATCCAGGCTGATGCGGATGCCTTACTGCGGGTATTCAGTAGGGTAGCGTTTCCCCAGGAGATATTGTCTGACCAGGGTACCGAGTTCACAGCTGAGCTGACGCAGCAGCTCTGGCGTCTGTGGGATAAAACCCTCCAGAGCGCTCCGTACCATCCTCAGACTAACGGGCTGTGTGAGAGATTTAACGATCCCTGAAGCAGCTGCTTTGTGCCTTTGTGGAGAGTAGGAAGGATTGGGAGAAATATCTTCCCCATGTACTGTTTGCCTATAGAGAGGTACCCCAAGAGTCCACACGGTTTTCCCCATTTGAGTTGTTTTATGGGCTAAGGCAGTGGTTCTTAACCTGGGTTCGACTGAACACCAGGGGTTCGGTGAGTCAGTCTTGCGGGTTCGGCGGAGGTCAAGACACACACCCGACTCATATGACTCATGGTGACACTCCCCGCTTGTCCATCATTGGCTGCAGGTGATAACGCCACATCGATTGGCCTATCTGTGCTGCAGGGAATTTGGTGCGCCCAGTAGTCGAATAGTAACTGTCGTGATGGTACGTTGCTTAATATTTTAATCCCTTCATACTAACTATGTCGAGCAAAAAAAGAAAGTGGTCGGATGAATATGTACAATATGGATTCACATGTATAACGGAACGTGATGGGAGTCAGCGTCCTAACTGCATAATTTGCAATGCCAAGTTGAGCAATTCTAGTCTAGCACCGGCAAAACTAAGAGAACACTTCCTTAATCTGCATGGAAAACACAAGAATACAACGCTCGCTGAATTCAAGGTGAAGAGAGCTAGATTCGATGAAAAGGCTACTCTACCTGTTCTCGGCTTTGTACCCATCAACAAACCAATCCTCACAGCATCATACGAAATTGCTTACCTGATCGCAAAGCAGGGCAAACCACACACCATTGCTGAAACACTCATAAAACCAGCTGTGTTGACGATGGCGAATATCATGCTGGAAATAGCGGCTGAAGTTAAGTTATCCCAAATTCCTCTTTCAAATGACATCATCAGCGACAGAATAGAGGACATGAGCAAAGACATCTTGGCTCAAGTACTTGCAGATCTGATTTCAAGCCCGGCAAAATTCAGCCTCCAACTCGACGAGACCACAGACGTTTCCAATCTAAGCCAGCTTGCAGTATTCGTGCGCTATGTGAAAGACGACGTGATAAAGGAAGATTTTTTATTTTGTAAGCCCTTTTACAACAACAACTAAGGCAGCCCATGTGAAGAAACTTGTGGATGACTTCTTCAAAGACAACAATCTTTCGTGGGATATGGTTTCTGCAGTTTGTTTGGATGGAGCTCCAGCCATGCTGGGAAGAAAGTCTGGTTTTGGTGCGCTAGTGAAAGCCGATGCACCACACATCATTGTTACGCATTGTATTCTGCACAGGCATGCGTTGGCAACAAAAACCTTGCCTCCAAAACTGGCAGAAGTATTAAAAATTGTAGTGGAATGCCTGACCTATGTGCGAAATAGTGCTCTGAGGCACAGCATCTTCAGGGAGCTGTGTAAAGAAATGGGATCTGAATTCAAGGTACTTCTGTACCATTCTAATGTTCGATGGTTATCCCAGGGACAGGTGCTGAATCGTGTTTTTGCCGTGCGTGTGGAATTAGCCCTATTTTTGCAAGAGCACCAACGTTGTCATGCAGATTGCTTAAAAAATTCTGAGTTCATTCTCATTTTAGCGTACATGGCTGATATCTTCGCAGCTCTCAATCATCTCAATCAACAGATGCAGGGCGGTGGAGTCAACATCATCGAAGCGGAAGAAAACCTGAAGGCTTTTAAAAAAAAGCTACGTTTATGGAAACGACGAATAGAGAACGATAACTTTGCAAACTTTCCCCTGCTAGACGACTGTGTAAGTAAGATCGAAGATGTATCTGGAATCAGAGACATTTCTGTACCCGCGGAACTGAAACAACTCTTCAGAACAACAACGCTCTCAACGTTTTGGTGTCAACAAATGGTAACGTACCCTGTTATTGCTAAGAAAGCTCTGGAGATTTTCATACCGTTTGTTACAACATATCTTTGCGAGGATGCTGGACATAAAAACAAAGTAAAGGAACATACTTTGTTGCGAAAATGGCATGAGAGTGGCACTTGCCAAGGTAAAGCAGTGCATTTCTGAACTGGTCTCTGAAAGGCAACAGCAGAAGTCACACTGATTTGCAGTAAATATTCATTATTATGTTTTTGTTTTTGTGTGAAAATCATGTTTTAATGGTTTTCTTCTTTAATGGTAAGGATGGGCCCGGTGTTTGATTCAAACCCATGTTCGAATCGAGCACCGGGCGTTCGCTCGCTCGGCGAGCCCAGAACTATTGGGGCCGCTCGCATCAAAATCGTGTGATGCGAGCGGCCCCGCAATGCATTGCGGCCCACGCAGTGCAATGCTGGCTGATGATTGGCCAAGCATGCACTGTGACCCCGCATGCTTGGCCAATCACAGCGCCGGCAGCGAGGAGAGCCAATTATAGCTCAGGGGCTTTAGTACACGCCCCACGGTATAAGGCCGGCGGCCTCGCATATTCTGTTTCAGTCAGTGTCAGCGTGTCAGTGTGCTGCTGACAAGATATGCTATATTTCTGGGGATTTGTGTGTGCGTGCTGTTAGAACAGCATTGCAGTATCACATCTGGGGGGTGTCTATAGGTGGCCTGTGAAGGGGGGCAGGTTTCCTGTGCTTAGAACTTTCCCTGCAAAAAAGTGTCATTTTTGCAGGAAAAAAGCTATTTAAAAGCACTCGCGGCTAATGAATTGATGGCTCCTGTAACACAGAGAACTGTCATTCATTAATAAAAAACAAAAAAAAAAAGCGTGGGGGTCCCCCCAAATTCAATAACCAGGCCCTTCAGGTCTGGGATGGATATTAAGGGGAACCCCAGCCCAAAAAAAATGGCGTAGGGTCCCCATCAAAATCCATACCAGACCCTTGAGGTCTGGTATGGATTTTAAGGGGAACCCTAGCCAAAAAAAAATGGCGTGGGGTCCACCTCAAAATCCATACCAGACCCTTATCCGAGCACGCAACCTGGCAGGCCGCAGGAAAAGAGGGGGGGGACGAGAGCGGCCCCCCCTCCCGCCTGAACCGTACCAGGCCACATGCCCTCAACATTGGGAGGATGCTTTGGGGGTCTAAGACCCCCAAAGCACCTTGTCCCCATGTTGATGAGGACAAGGGCCTCTTCCCCACAACCATGCCCGGTGGTTGTGGGGGGTCTGCGGGCGGGGGGCTTATCGGAATCTGGAAGCCCCCTTTAACAAGGGGACCCCCAGATCCCGGCCCCCCCCTGTGTGAAATGGTAAGGGGGTACTACCCCTACCATTTCACCAAAAAAGTGGCAAAAATGGTAAAAATGACAGGAGACAGTCTTTGACAATTCCTTTATTAAAATCTTCTTTCTTCTTTCTTCATCCTTCGGTTTCTTCTTCTTGCGCTGGTCTTCTCGTCCTTCTCGTCCGGCATCTTCTTCCGTCGGCGTCAGCATCGGTGTCGGTGTCTCTGCCTCTTCTTGGGCCGCTCCGCGCAATGGGAGGCTCCCGCTGTGTGAGGCTCCGCTCCGTCTGACAGGTCTTTTATAATGGAGGGCACCTGGTGACCTGGGTGACCTGGGGACGTCATGGGGAATTCCATGATGGCTTTCCCCATGACGTCAGAGGGGGCGGGGGTCACCAGGTGCCCTCTGTTTTAAATGACCTGTCAGACGGAGCGGAGCCTCACACAGCGGGAGCCTCCCATTGCGCGGAGCGGCCCAAGAAGACACCGACACCGACGCCGACGGAAGAAGATGCCGGACGAGAAGGACGAGAAGACCAGCGCAAGAAGAAGCGGATCGGAGGAAGAAGAAGATGGAAGAAGATGGAAGAAGATGACGGAAGGAGAAGATGAAGAAACCGAAGGATGAAGAAAGAAGAAAGAAGATTTTAATAAAGGAATTGTCAAAGACCGTCTCCTGTCATTTTTACCATTTTTGCCACTTTTTTGGTGAAATGGTAGGGGTACTTTTGTACCCCCTTACCATTTCACACAGGGGGGGGGGGGCGGGATCTGGGGGTCCCCTTGTTAAAGGGGGCTTCCAGATTCCGATAAGCCCCCCGCCCGCAGACCCCCCACAACCAATGGCCAGGGTTGTGGGGAAGAGGCCCTTGTCCTCATCAACATGGGGACAAGGTGCTTTAGCAAAGCATCCTCCCAATGTTGAGGGCATGTGGCCGCTCTCGTCCCCCCCTCTTTTCCTGTGGCCTGCCAGGTTGCGTGCTCGGATAAGGGTCTGGTATGGATTTTGAGGGGGACCCCACGCCATTTTTTTTTGGCTGGGGTTCCCCTTAATATCCATCCCAGACCTGAAGGGCCTGGTTATTGAATTTGGGGGGACCCCTA
The DNA here is from genome assembly GCA_028564925.1 of Lithobates sylvaticus. Taxonomy (NCBI): domain Eukaryota; kingdom Metazoa; phylum Chordata; class Amphibia; order Anura; family Ranidae; genus Lithobates; species Lithobates sylvaticus. The sequence goes on from CM053033.1 coordinate 140,328,670, forward strand.
CGCTTTTTTTTTTTCATTTTTTTTATTTTTTATCTATGACTTTTTTTTTATGAATGAGTTTCAATGAATGACTGTTCTCTGTATTACGGGAGCCGTCAATTAACATTAGCCGCGAGTGATTTTAAATAGCTTTTTTACTTTCAAAAATGACACTTTGCGCAGAGACAGTTCTAAACACGGGAAACATGCGCCCCTTCACAGGCATACTATAGACACCCCCCAGGTACGAAATTTAAAGGAATATTACACTTTTATTGTTTCAATTTAAGCATTATTAAAATTACTGCTCCTGAAAAAACGTCAGTTTTTTAAAAAAAAAAATTTGCATTGATACATGTCCCCTGGGGCAGGACCCAGGTCCCCAAACACTTTTTATGACATTAACATGCATATTAGCCTTTAAAATTAGCACTTTTAATTTCGAACGTTCGCATCCATTATAACTAATAGGGTTCTAAAGCTCGCACGGACTTTAGGTCCGTTCGCGGGTTCTGGTGCGAGCCGAACGGGGGGGTGTTCGGCTCATCCCTATTTAATGGTTTTGTTCATTTTGTGCACCTATGTATAAAAATATACCTATGTATAAATATATACCTAAATATATACCTATGTTTTAAATTTGAAAAAAATCATATTTTATTTTTCCAATTAAGAAGGGTTCAGTGAATGCGCATATGAAACTGGTGGGGGTCAGTACCTCCAACAAGGTTAAGAGCCACTGGGCTAAGGGTTAGGAGATCCTCAGACTTAGTGAGAGTCCCCAGTGGGAGGGGGTAGAGGAACCGGAATGCCCCCTGACATGGTAAAAATCTGACTGTCTGTAGCGCAAACAGACAATTTTTTCCTGTTTCTAATATAAATACCCATTTCCATCATAATGATATAATGCCTTACCTTTAGATCTTCCATTACCTCCCAAACCCCTTCATCCATGCATTCATCCTTATTAGGGATTGGCCCGGTGCTCGATTCGAACCCACGTTCGAATCGAGCACCGGGCGTTCACTCGCTCGGCGAGCCCAGAACTATTTGGGCCGTTCGCATCACATTCGTGTGATGCGAGCAGCCCCGCAATGCATTGCGGCCGGCGCAGTGCATTGCTGGCTGATGATTGGCCAAGCATGCACTGTGACCCCGCATGCTTGGCCAATCACAGCGCCGGAAACTAGGAGAGCAATAATTGGCTACAGGCAGGACGCCTGTAGCCAATTAGAGCTCAGGGGCTTTAGTACACGCCCCACCATTTAAAAGGCCGCCACGCCGTCGGCCCCGGTCACATGTGTTCCGGCTTTAGGAGAAAGCAGTCTGCTGATTCTGTCTTTGCTTGATTGCTATTTCTTTGCTAAACCATTGCTACCTGAGTCATTCATCATTAGTGATCGTTCATTGCTGCTGATTGCACAGTTAGTGTGTTATTAGCTGCTGCTGGGGATTAGTCTGGTGCGTGCGTACTGTTAGTACAGTATTGCAGTAGCACCAACCGCAGTGCTGTTAGCACAGCATTGCAACCCAACTTCTGTCCCAACCTTCTGTCTCATCCATATACTACCGATAGTGTCTTTGTGTCAGCAGCACCCATAGGACTTCTAGTGTGTTAGTGGCAGCACACAGAGCTCCTATATTTTCTTCTCAGCAGCGCACATATAGTACCTATAGTGTCTTTGTGTCAGCAGCACCCATAGGACTTATAGTGTGTTTGTGGCAGCACACATAGCTCCTATATTTTCTTGTCAGCAGCACACATAGTACCTATAGTGTGTTAGTGTCAGCACCCATAGGATCTACAGTGTGTTGTGAGCACACATAGGAGCTCTATTTTTTATACTATATACACTACCGACTACAATGGCTGGAAGACCGCCAAGGAGAGGCAGACCGTGCCGAGGCAAGAACACAGGGCAGGCAGGCTCTGTTTCTAGAGACAACAGTGCTGGCCGTGGACGTGGTCGTGCATCGTCATCAGCACGTGGCCATGGAACACGCTTGTCTTTGTTTTCGGCAGCTGGACATGTGGAGCCGCATCATGCCGAAGGCTTGGTAGAATGGATGACCAAGCCCTCCTCATCCTCCTCATCCTCTCTCACCCACCATGTCCTCCTGAGGAGTCCCCCAAACTGTTTGAGCACAGTGTTGGGTACATGCTCCAGGAGGATGCCCAATGATTTGAAGGCTCGGATGATGATACCCAGCTTGAGGAAGGCAGTAGTGTGCGCGCAGAGAGAGGGGATGCTGAAGGACAGCAATCTGGCAGTACTGTTCCACCAGCTGCCAGGTTTGCTCTAGTGGTGAAGAGGGAGGGGATGATGAGGTCACTGACTCCACGTGGGTGCCTGAAGGGAGAGAGGAGGAGGAGGATGCGGCGTCACATGTCCAACGAGGCAGGATGCCCCCTGGAGGCCAGCTAGAGGCCAGCACAGCAACTGTATCACACCGCAGAGCTCCGCCTGTGCAGGGCGCTGCCTCTGCACGTTATCAGAAAAGTTCTTTGGTGTGGGCCTTTTTTGAGACGAGTGCATCTGATCGCACCACTGCTATTTGCAATATTTGTCTCAAGCGTATCTCGCTTGGCCAAAACATCAGCCGCTTGGGCACCACAAGCATGAGCAGACATATGTCGACCTGCCATGCAGCTCGTTGGCAAGCACACATAAAAGACCCACACCAAAGAACAAAGCGGACCTCTCCTTGCTCCTCATCAGCTGGGATCTCCATCCCCACTATATCTTCAGTCCTCTCTGAAAGCTGCTCTGAGAGGACTGAAGGTGTAGAATTAGGTGTGTCACAACCAAGTACTTGCAGTACACCGACGTCCGATTGTAGCAGGCAAATTTCCCTGCCCCAGCTGCTGGACCGTCGAAAGAAGTATACTCCCAGCCATCCACATGCCCAGCGGTTGAATGCTAGCTTGGCTAAATTGCTAGCACTTCAACTGCTGCCTTTTCAGTTGGTAGACTCGGCCCCCTTCCGTGAGTTTGTTCAATGTGCGGTTCCTCAGTGGCAGGTTCCCAAACGCCACTTTTTCCCACGGAAGGCGATTCCGTCTCTCTACCGGCATGTGGAAGGCAATGTCCATGCCTCGCTGGACAGGGCGGTCAGCGGTAAGGTGAATATTACCGCTGACTCATGGTCCAGCAGGCATGGACAGGGACGTTATCTTTCTTTCACGGCCCATTGGGTCACTCTATTGGCAGCTGGGAGGGATGCAGGACAAGGTGCAGTAGTGTTGGAGGTTGTTCCGCCACCACGCCTCCAAAATGCTACTACTGGTTGTGACACACCTCTCTCCTCCACCCCCCCTCCTCTTCTTCTTCCTCCAGTGCTCTGTCCTCGGAACCAGCGGTGCTCCGTAGGCGTACAAGGGGCTACGCGAGTACGCAGGCAAAAAGATGCCATGCCATGCTTGCGCTGATGTGTTTGGGGGACAGGAGCCACACTGGGGCAGAGGTTCTGGCAGCTCTGCAGGGGCAGGCTGAGAGGTGGTTGACACCACGCCAGCTTAAGCCAGGAATGGTGGTTTCTGACAATGGCACCAACCTCCTCTCCGCCCTGCGACAGGGGCAGCTCACCCATGTGCCCTGTATGGCTCACGTCCTCAACCTGGTGGTGCAGCAGTTCTTGGGCAGGTACAGAGGCTTACAGGATGTCCTGAGGCAGGCCAGGAAAGTCTGTGTGCATTTCCGCCGATCTTATAATGCCAGTGCTCGGCTGACTGAGCTGCAAAAGGAGCTGAACCTGCCCAAGAACCGCCTAATATGTGACATGCCCACCAGGTGGAACTCAACGTTGGCCATGCTGCAGCGACTGCACACGCAGCAGAGGGCCATCAATGACTTTGCGACTACGACACCAGGACAGGGTCAGGGGAGCTTGGCTTTTTTTCCCCACGCCAGTGGAGCATGATCAGGGATGCATGCACTGTCCTCTCACCATTTGAGGAGGCCACGAGGATGGTGAGCAGTGACAGTGCATGCATCAGTGACACTGTACCTCTTGTCCACCTGTTGGAGCATACGCTGCGTGGGATAATGGACAGGGCACTTGAGGCAGAACAGAGGCAGGAAGAGGAGGACTTCCTTGCCTCTCAAGGCCCCCTTTATCCAGACAGTGTTCCTTCTGTCCCACCCATCACACAGGAAGAGGATGAGGAGGAGGAGGAGGAGGGAGGAGGAGGATTGTGTGAGCATGGAGGTGGAGCCTGGCACTCAGCATCAGCAGCAGCAGTCTTTTAGGGATGATGTACAGTCCCAACAAACCAGTGGACTTGTACGTGGCTGGGAGGAGGTGGCTGGCGATCATGTCATCCTCAGTGACCCAGAAGACTCCGGACCGAATGCCTCAGCTAACCTACGTAGCATGGCCTCCCTGATCCTGCAAAGCCTGCGGAAGGATCCTCGTGTTCTTCGGATCAAGGAGAGGGACCATTACTGGCTGGCCACTCTCCTTGATCCACGGTACAAGGGTAAGGTTGCGGACCTTATCTTGCCGTCGCAGAGGGAGCAGAGGATGAGACATCTCAGGGAGGCCTTGCAGAAAGGTCTGTGCAACGCGTTCCCAGAAACTGGGAGGTTACAAACTCCTGGTCCTGGGCGACGAGTTGCTGAGGCTTCGGTCAGTAGCAGAAGGAGCGGTGGGGAAGGTGGACGTCTGACCGATGCGTTCAGACAATTTTTTAGTCCGCAGCCCCAAGGTATGATCGGTTCCAGCAACCATCGCCAGCATCTGATATACATGGTGCAGGAATACCTTGGGGCAAGGTCAGACTTGGACACCTTTCCCACCGAAAATCCTCTGGCTTACTGGGTCCTGAGGATGGATCACTGGCCAGAGCTTGCACAGTATGCAATTGAGCTACTGGCCTGTCCTGCTTCCAGCGTTCTTTCCGAACGCACATTCAGTGCTGCTGGAGGATTTGTCACCGATCATAGGGTGCGCCTGTCCACCGACTCGGTTGATCGACTGACCTTCATCAAAATGAATCAGTCTTGGATCACCACCAGCTACCAGGCACCTGAAGCGGATATAACGGAATAATTTATAATGTCACATCCCTTCAAGACTGCCTATGCTGATGCTGAGTGACTGTCCTGTTATGTTCACTGACTATCCTCTTCCTCCTCCTCAATGATCCATGCCACCACACCAGTGCCTAAGGCACAATTTTTCAGCCCCTGTATAACAGGGGCGTGTAATTACAATTTTTTTAAAAAATGCATCGCAACACGTGTGACTGCTGTGCTCCAAGTACAGTATCTGTGAGGGGTTGCAGTGTTGTGGCACCAGCACCAGTGCCTAAGGCACAATTTTTCAGCCCCTGTTTAACAGGGGCGTGCAATTACAATTTTTTTTTAAAAAATGCTTCGCAACACGTGTGACTCCTGTGCTCCAAGTACAGTATCTGTGAGGGGTTACAGTGTTGTGGCACCAGCACCAGTGCCTAAGGCACAATTTTTTCAGCCCCTGTTTAACAGGGGCGTGTAATTACAATTTTTTAAAAAAATGCTTCGCAACACGTGTGACTGCTGTGCTCCAAGTACAGTATCTGTGAGGGGTTGCAGTGTTGTGGCACCAGCACCAGTGCCTAAGGCACAATTTTTCAGCCCCTGTTTAACAGGGGCGTGTAATTACAATTTTTTTTAAAAATGCTTTGCAACACGTGTGACTGCTGTGCTCCAAGTACAGTATCTGTGAGGGGTTGCAGTGTTGTGGCACCAGCACCAGTGCCTAAGGCACAATTTTTAAGCCCCTGTTTAACAGGGGCGTGTAATTACAATTTTTTAAAAAAATGCTTCGCAACACGTGTGACTGCTGTGCTCCAAGTACAGTATCTGTGAGGGGTTGCAGTGTTGTGGCACCGGCACCAGTGCCTAAGGCACAATTTTTCAGCCCCTGTTTAACAGGGGCGTGTAATTAAAATTTTTAGGCAATGCTTTGCAACAGGTCTCATTGCTGTGCTAAGAGTACAGTATCTGTGAGGGGTTGCAGTGTTGTGGCACCAGCACCAATGTCTAAGGCACAATTTTTCAGCCCCTGTTTAACAGGGGAGTGTAATTACAAATCTTGATCTAATAGTTCACAGTAGGGCCCATTCCTGCGCCCACCAAGAGTAACTAAGTGGGCCCACAGTCTTGTGGCAACACCGTCCACCACCACCGCCAAAGGCCCAATTTTTCTGCCCTGTTCATCAGGTGCTTGCAAATACAAATCTTGATCTAATAACTCACAGCAGGGCCCATTCCTGCGCCCACCAAGAGTAACTGTGAGAGCTTACAGTCTTGTGGCAACACCGTCCACCACCACCACCGCCAAAGGCCCAATTTTTCTGCCCTGTTCATCAGGTGCTTGCAATTACAAATCTTGCTCTAATAACTCACAGCAGGGCCCATTCCTGCGCCCACCAAGAGTAACTGTGAGAGCTTACAGTCTTGTGGCAACACCGTCCACCACCACCACCACCACCACCACCACCACCACCGCCAAAGGCCCAATTTTTCTGCCCGGTTCAACAGGTGCATGCAAGTACAAATCTTGATCTATTAACTCACAGCAGGGCCCATTCCTGTGCCCACCAGTCTTGTGGCTACACCAACATCTAATAGGGCAAATTTCTGCAGAGTATATACGCCAGGCCCCTACTTTCAAACATCCAACTTACAAACGATGGAAAGAGAAAACAGGAAGTGAGAGGAAATCTACCCCTAGGAAGGGAAATTCTATCCTGTTAGATTTAATTTGGGAAAAAGGTATCTCCTCTCTACTGATACTTTATCACCAATCCTTGTTTCAATTAAAACCCCACTTTTCCAAAAACATTTGTCATTGGGACGGAAAGTGAGGTGACATGTTCTGAACAGATGTGCAAAGACAGCAAATGTTACAGGGGTGATAACCCCTCCCTATGTTCTCCAAAAAGCTTAAAAATAGATTTTTTGGGGATGGAGCTACACTTCATAATGTACGTGTTCAGATTCTACTTAAGAACAAACCTACAGTCCGTGTCTTGTTTGCACCACCTATATACTGCTGTTCAGAGTATATAGGGTTGTAGGTATAGGGTTTTATTTTGGTGCGGGGTCCCCCTTAATATCCATACAAGACCCAAAGGGGCTGGGGTGGGGGGGGGGGGGGGTGATGGGGTAGCCATGCCATTTTTCTCAAGGATTTTCACCCATATGGCGGCCAGGACAAGACATGACATTAAAGCCGCAAGTGGTTTTAAATGGCTTCTTTTTTTCCTTTACAAATGTCATTTGTGCAAGGACAGTTCTAAACACGGGAAACACATGCCACTTCACAGGCATACTTTAGACACCCCCCAGGTACCATATTTAAAGGAAAATTTCACTTTTTTTTTTCACTTTATGCATCATTAAAATGACTGCTCCCGAAAAAACGTTAGTTTTTAAAAGTTCTTTTTGCATTGATATATGTCCCCTGGGGCAGGACCCGGGTCCCCAAACCTGTTTTATGACATTAACATGCATATTGGCCGTTGTAATTAGCACTTTTGATTTCGAACGTTCGCGTCCATTATAACGTATAGGGTTCGAAAATTTGCGCAAACTTTCGGTCCGTTCGAAGGTTCTGGTGCGAACCGAACCCGGGGGTGTTCGGCTCATCCCTAGCCCTCATACGCTACCAAATGGGCACAAGACATGAATCGAGAGATAGATAACAAAGATTGGTCTAATATATGGTTAGCCACCAAATCCTCTTCTCCAAATTGTTTTGCTGTAGAAACAAATTACAAGGTTCTAGCACGTTGGTACCTAGTACCAGCTAGAATAGCCAAATTTATCCCTACATATTCACCTAATTGCTTTAGAGGATGTAACACTCCTGGTATGCATTTCCACATATGGTGGCAATGTCCAGTTGTCAAGGAATTCTGGAAGAACATATTTCTTATGGCCTCTAAAGCTCTGCAAACTAAAATTTCTCCATACCCTGCTATGGTACTTCTGAACCTTAAACCCACTACTCTTACCCATACACACTTTCAATTGTCTATTCAAATAAGTACCGCAGCTAAACAAAGGATCACTAAGGCATGGAAGTCTCAAACTCTTATTGTACCCGAAGCTAATCATAGAATGAACAAAGCACTCATATACGCTAAGATGACGGCTATTGAAGAAAATAAGATCAATACATTTTGTATGACTTGGCAACCATGGATTAAACACTTCTTCCCCACCGACTTTGACCAATCCTTGCTGCTACCACACTAGGTTTATACGTTATACCCCTTAATTAATTATATATGTCTACCAGGACACCTCCCCGAAGCAACTCCCCGAAGCAACTCCGAAGCAACTCCTTCCTTCTATCCTATCCTTTCTTTCTCCCCCTTTTTTTTTTTTTGTATTTTCTTTTCTATATACATTGCAGGTATTAAGGATACTTATTCTTTATCTTTTTTATTTTTACTCTACTTATCTTACATCTAGACAATTTTATTCAGTTTGACTATTTATTAATGTCTTCATCCATACTCCTATCTCTTATAAAGTATGTAATGTTAACATAGTTGTAAGATGGTTTATACATAATATTATATTCTACTACATTCTGATTTATGTTATGTATCCATGCATTATATGTCTTTATTTTTCTTTGTGAAAACTCAATAAATATATTGAACAAGAACACTGTAAGCCCTCACAGTTACTCTTGGTGGGCGCTGGAACGGGCCCTGCTGTGAAATATTATATCAAGAATTGTAATTACATGTCCCTGTTAAACAGGGGCAGAAAAATTGGGCCTTAGGCGGTGGTGGCACAACACGGTAAAGCCTCACAGATACTTTTGTTGAGTGCAGGAACAGGCTCTGCTGTGAAATATTAGATAAAAAATTGTAATTACGGCAGCAAACTATTGGCACTAAAGAAGCCGTGGATCCAAAGAGCCTTTCATGCCTCCTATTCCACTTATGCCAGGGGGGTCTCGGTGCTGGTTAGCAAATCCTTTCCATGTGTAGTGTAACAGACTCACACCGACCCTCAAGGCAAATACGTGATAGTAGTTTTCACAATTTGGGGCACAAGATATATTGTGGTAAATATATACATCCTTCCTCCCTTCTCAACAGCCACCTTATACACTATCCTCCATACTGCCCCGCTCGGCTGTTACTTATGGGTGATTTTAACACCATCCTAGCTCCGGACTTAGACAGACCAGTCCCCCCCAAACAATGCTCCTCGGACTTATCCAATTGGGCACAAGCAATGGGGGTGGCCAAGGTCTGGAGGTGGAAACACCCCTCGACTAGAGCCTACTCCTGCTTTTCCGCCACATATAAAACGTCCTCACGAATTGACTTAGCTTTTGCTAATCCGGCCATGATGTCAAACGTGCTGGATGCCACATACCTACCTAGCGGGCTGTCAGACCACTGCCCCCTCCATCTTAACAACTGCTCCCTCGCTTCCCGAACCTCCGCCCTTTGGAGCCTGGGAACCCATTGGCTCTCCCACACCGACTTAACCAACACTATACCACCTTGCCTTACCAAA
>CM053033.1:140358184-140412868 GCA_028564925.1 Lithobates sylvaticus
GTGACTGTTATTTACTTTTTTTTTTTAATTCTTTATTTTTCACTTGAAAACAGAGGTTTGTCAAAATAAACATAAACATTAACAGAAGATACAGCATGTCATTTTATATATTATGTCCCATTTTTTTTTTTTTCATGTTACATACATGCTACCCTTTCATATTCTACCTCTGTAATCATGTTATTTTTATCCCTTTTTCCCCAACTCTTTCCCTCAGAAGGTATCACCTTCTTTCCTCCTATACTAGGGCCCTCCCCCCACCCCCCAACCGGGAGAAGAAAAAAAAACCCAGACACCCCCCCTTCTCTCTCCCCCCCTCGGCTATATTAATATTCTTATCTAAGTTACTCCCTTGATTCCTCCCCAATCAGTCTCTTTCCTTCCTCTGTTTGCAAGAACTTCTCCCAGGTGGCCCAGATTTTAGATATTTGTTCTTTTCTGTTTATTGACATAGGGATCAGATTTTCCATAATCCCTATATCTCTCACTTTATTAAGCCACTTGGATATCTGAGGAGCTCTTGAATTCTTCCAGCAAAAGAATATGCAACTTTTGTCAGCGTTCACCATATGGCTTAATAATTAGTTTTTATATCTCACCATTGGAATTTGAGAAGATTGCAGGAGGAAGAAAGCCGGATCCCATGGGATCTGATATTCCGAGAATAATTGCGTAATTTTCTGGACTTCCTGCCAAAAATGTTTGATTATTGGGCATGTCCAAAAGATATGTGCTATGGTGCCTCTCTCTTGACAGCCCCTCCAGCACCTGTCCGATGTCGTCTGGGAAAATGTATGCATTAGTGCTGGGGTATAATACCACCGCGTTTAGTAGTTTATAGTTCAGTTCCTGAATCTTAGTGCATTTGGATGAATTTAAGGTTAAGTATATTATTTTCTGTTGTTGTTCTATTGTAAAAATTTGTTCCAGATCTCTTTCCCATTTTCCTAGATTTAACAGCCCAAAGTGCTCCGGGGGGCAGTCAACAGGGCGTAAATCTTCGAAATACCATGGGAGAAAGGCCCCTTCCCCTTGCCGTGCCTGCCAGGGGGGTAGTTGAAACTGACCATCTAATTTCGTAAGTAATTCTATTGTTGATCATTTATTTTGGATAATAAAATGTGAGGCTTGAAAAATACCCTTTTCTTTTAATTTTTTGAATACTCCAGGTTCCAAGCCTGGTTCAAAATCCGTGTTCCCCAAGATAGGAAACAGAGGGGATTTCAGAGAAGAAAGATTGGAATTCTGAATAATCTTACTACCCGTCCGAAGTGTTGGTCCTATCAGAGTGTGCGTTTTTAATGCAGGGGGCATAGCTGTGCAGCACCAGATTACTCTATTTAGTGGGATTATGCTAAACTGTTGCTCTATAGTGATCCATATTTTACTCGTTTCATGTCGGCACCAGTCCAATATTCTACCCAATTGAGACTCTTGATAATATTTATATAGGTCCGGCGCAGCCACGCCTCCCGCAGCCTTCGGTAGGGTCAGCAATTTTCTATTTATCCTAGGACGCCTACTTGCCCATATGAATTTCGTAAAGATACTTCTAATTTGACTGAAGAATGCCATGGGAACAGATATGGGCAGTGCCTAGAAAAGGTACAGGAATTTTGGTACGATACTCATTTTTAGTACGTTACTCCTCCCAAACCAGGAATGCCCAGCCCTGCTCCACTTTTGCAGCAGGGCTGTCACTTCCTTGATTAAGGGTGGGTAGTTCAAGCCATATATATTTGTAATCTTCGGTGGAATGTATATCCCTAAATAATGTAATGCTTTTAATGTCAACCTAAGCTTAAAGCTGTTTTCTAGGCTATTTTGTAGGGGGCGCTCCAGGGACACCCCCATCGCCTCCGACTTACTATAGTTTATCTTAAAGTTTGACAGAACTCCGTAATTTTCCACCTCCTTTATGAGGTTAGGTAGCGATATCTGTGGATTCGTAACTGAGAATAGTAAGTCGTCCGCGTAAGCGGAGACTTTATACTCATCTTTTCCCATACGAATACCGCTAATATCGGGGTTCTGTCGAATCTTATTTAACAAAGGCTCCAGGGTCAGCGCAAATAATAAAGGCAATAGGGGACATCCCTGGCGCGTCCCGTTTGATATGGGAAAATATTCTGAGTATACTCCATTAGCCTTTACCAAAGCTTGTGGTGTGGAATATATACCCGCTATCCATTGTAGCATTCTGTCTCCCATACCCATGTATTTTAGCACTCCCTTCATAAAGGTCCAATTAACCCTATCAAAGGCCTTTTCAGCATCTGTATTAACGAAGATACTTGACAACACTTTTTGATTTACAAAATGGACCAGATTTATAACTTTAATAGTGCTGTCTCTTGCTTCTCGTGTGGGCACAAACCCCACTTGGTCCATATGTACTAACTGAGGCAAATGCGAGTGCAAGTATCTTCGTGACTACTTTCATATCAACATTTAGCAATGATATCGGGCGATAGCTGCTACATCTAAATCTTTCCCTTCTTTAGGTATCAGTACTATATGAGCCCTCAAAGCCTCCATGATATTTGTCCCCAAGTATTAAAGGTTTTGGTCAGATATGGACTTAAAACTGAGAAGAAACTTTTAAGGTATTGTGCGGAGAACCTATCTGGGCCGGGTGCCTTCCCGTTTTTCATCATTCTTATAGCTGATACCACTTCCTCTGATGTTATTGGCATCTCCAACTCCAAACGTGTTGGAGATGGCAATCTGGCTAACTTTGAGGAGGTCAAGTATTCTTCCATTAACGAAGGGGGTACAGGAGAGGTTGGTAGATTGTATAATGCACTGTAGAATTCTCTAAATTCCTGTACAATATCTTTTGGCATGAATGTTTTTTGGCCTCCTTTTATTTTAATACTGGGTATGTATGACCGGCTTTGTTGTTCTTTTCATTTTTTAGCTAGGACTCTCCCGCATTTATCTCCCAACTCATATATTACTCTACTCAATTGTTGTAGGATTGCTCTTGCTTTATACCGGAGAAGATCTGATAATTGTCTTCTCACGTCTGCTAGTTCGATTCCTAATTCTTTTTCTACGGTCTTCTTATGTTTTATTTCTATTTCCTGTATCTTTTCCATTAACCTCCTCATCCGCCCCTCTCTAGCTCTCTTCACTCGGGTACCATGTTTTTTTTAAGATTCCTCTAATTACCGCCTTGTGGGCTTCCCACACTACCCCAATGTCCGTCTCCCCATCATCATTTCTTTGAAAGTATGAATTCATTTCTTTTTTTAAATCCTCTCGAATCTCGGGGCACTCCAACAGGCTTTCATTTAGTCGCCACCAATCCATTTTTTGAGCAGCCCCCAGCAAATATCCTCATTGTGATTGGTGCATGGTCCGACCAAGTAATATTTCCGATTTGAGTGTCTCGAGCCTTCGAGAGAATCTGTTGTGGTATTAAAAACAAATCAATTCGCGAGTACAACTGATGTGGATTGGAATAATAAGTAAAGTCTTTCTCCTCTGCGTGGAAAGCCCTCCAGACATCTACTAGTTGAAATTCTCTCAACATATTGATTATATTTTTCCTTATACCTATCGATATTGATGAGGTGCCCTTTGATGTATCTAATTTAGGATCGAGGGGGATATTAAAGTCCCCCCCCTATTATCAGGTTTCCCTCCTTGAAATCCATTTGTTTAATTAATACCTTTTTCAAAAAGATATGTTGGTGTACATTGGGGGCATATATGGTAGCCAGGGTCGTCTTAACTGTTCCTATCAAGCCTTTTAGAAAGATATATCTTCCTCCTGCATCCTGGCATTTATCCACCAATGACCAGGCAATTCGCTTGGAAATTAAGATGGCTACACCCTTTGTTTTAGCTTCTTGATTAAAGGCATGATAAACATTAGGGAAATTCCTGTTTTCAAAATAAGGGAAGACACCTGCTTTCAGGTGTGTTTCTTGTACCATGCCCACATCTGTTTTTAAACGTTTAAAGTCATGTAGTAACATTTTCCGTTTTTCTGGTGTGTTTAACCCTCTAACGTTCATTGAAGTTACTCGCACCCCGTCCATTTTCTATTAAGCCCGGGAGGAAACCCCGGGAGAGGGAGAATAAAGGAGAGGAAGAGAGTGAGAGAGGGAAGGGGGAAAGAGAGAAAAAAAAAAAAAAAACCCCAGGGAAAAATCCCAATCTAAATTTCCCAGCACCTACTTATGGGTACTTTAGTTTCCCGTAGGTGGTGGATATGGGGGGGTGACTAGTTAAGGCCCGAGTGTGCGGAGCACTAATCCCTCTCCCTCCAACCCTTCTCAGTGTTTTTATTCCTATCCTTTTTTCCTTTTTATTTACCCAATATTTTAACCTCTTTATGTCCTTTCCCTTTACGCTTTTCTTTTCTCATCTCATCACCTCTCAGCCCCCTCTCCCTCCTTCCTCCCTCTCACTATCCTCTTCTGCCTATTTCTCATTTCCCTCTCTATCTTCCCTTACCTTCTCTACCTTCCTTCTACTATATCTCATTATTCCACATTATATTACATTATATCACATTGTTCCACATTATACTACATTATGGAGTATGAGAGATATCGCCACACATATAGAAGTTAGAGAGTAAGTACATAAAGTAAAACGGAATAGTCACATTAATCCTGAAAAAAAAAAAAAAGAAAATTACCCCCTTATAGCCTAATATGTTACTTTATTACATATAGTCTTATATTATCAACCATGTATACCCCTCCGACATACCCCCCTCCCCCTTCCCTCCTCTACCCCCCCCTGTTATTATTGGGGCAGGGTCCGGAGATACAGTTCTTCCCTTACACTCTAGTGTATCTATTTTCCATATTACTCCCAATATCCCACGTGCTCAATTTTTCCTAGTTCACAATTCTTAGTGTATATATAACTTTTATATGTGATTATTTATATTATTCTTGATTAACCCCACTTTCTTCCTTCCTCCCCCCTACCCAACCCCTTACCCCTCCCCCTCCCCCTCCCTATATTGCCCCTCTAGCTATCCCCTATTCTAATATCCTGTTTTATGTGTCTATTAATATCCACCCCCTCAGCCACCACCCTTCCCTCCCCTCCCCATTCCCTAAATCTGTGCTTTGGGACCCCTAGCAATCCTGTGATCCCCAGCCCCTTCCCCTTATTATCCCCCCCTTTTAACTGTACTTCCGAAACCCCACCCCCTGTTCATTTGTCCAACATGTCCCCCTTATCTAAATACGTCCTAGGTCACCCCCATTCAGCCGTCTTCTTTGCTGCCTTCCACACAGGGAAAAGAGAGGAAAAAAAAGAGCCTGATAGATAAAGGACAGACAGAGAAAAAAATAAATAAGGGGATAACATAAGGGCCAATAGAGGGGGCAATAGCTCCATATGGGGATGGACAGGAGGTGTTAAGGGAGGGAAGGGAAGAAGAGAAGGCAACATAATCTGACATTTTACACAGAGGGAGGGATTGATATGCAAACCGTGGATAGGCAAAAGTCTATATTACAGTTTTCCTAACGAACAAAAAAAGGGGAAGGAGGAGGGGGAAAGAATCAGGTCTCATAACATAGGGGTATGAAAGGGAAAAAAAAAAAAAATCCCCTCTAACGAATTTAAGAGTTCTTCATCACTTATGCTTGCTGTGCTTGCTGTGCATCTTCCGGGTTTTGAAATGGTACCCCCATAGACCTTGGGGTCCCCCCTTTGGGAAGTCTTTTCCTAATGGGCAAAAGCCAATTTGGAACTACACAATTTTCCACTCCCAGAAACAGAAATGCTCGACATGTGAGTATATCACAACTACAGCCCTGGCTGAAGATTCCCCTTATCCGGAAGGTAAGCTGAAAGCTTAACATGTTTTATAAAGAGCGGGATCTAGAGGACTGAAATTTAAAGAGTGGCGGTATTTGCTGAGCAAGATTCTCCGGATCCCAGGAAACCAAAAGTTACCACATCAGATAGTAACTACCTTTGGGGGATAGAAAGCCCCCATTCGTGAGTATACTCCCTTACAGCCATAAAGGAAGATAACCCCCCCCCCCCTCCTATATGTAAGCAAGAAGCTGAATATGTAAATGTGGAGAGCGGGACCCAGATGACTGAGATGGTAAAGAGTAATAGTCTCTGCTGAGTAAAGACTTTTTCTTTCTTTTTTCCCTGGGAAACTGAAGGTGGTGTCCTATGGGGTGGGTGGATGCTTGTTAAGCTGTTAAAATGTAAAGTGTTTTTCCATCTATGCACTACAGGACATATTGTGGAGGTTTATTTTATTTTTTTATTTCTCAGACGAATTGATTCCAAAGGGATATAAGTAAAACCAGAGGCTGGGCTGAGTGTTTTTGGCTCTTATTGGCTTATATGGTGGTACATCCCTTTTGTGAAAAAAAAGAAAAGAAAAACAACAAAGTAAGTCGCTGTTCAGCGACGGACGGCAAACTGTCAGAGGATGGAAAAAAAGGTCATGCCATTTCAAGGATTATGTTGAGGAAAAGCTTATAGTAACCAACCAATAATTAAATAAGCCTTATGTATGGACTTTCAACCAGTGCATCCTGGAGACCGGGGAACTAAGGAATTGAGCTTTTGTTGCTTGCTTCATTGGGGGCAGCAATTCCAAAGGGCAACAAATGCATGAGCAAGGTCATCGGATAGCGGAGATTAACGGTCAGGGTTTTCTCCCCTTGCTTTTTTCCCTTTTCACTATAATAAGGCTGTTGCGGGAACAATTTTGTTAGATAAACTGGCGGAAGGGGCGTTGAACTTTGGGGTGACCCCGGGGACAACTAAGAAAAACTAAGAACAACTAAGAAAAATTTGCTCTGTGCTACCCTAGGAGAAGGATATCCCTCAAGAGTTTTTCATAGGAATAATCTGTACCCCTTTAGATCCAGTTTACAAAGTACGGGTTTCCAGGTCAGTGGTAAAGGAAAATATTTAGAGGAGCTCCTCCCACTAGGGCATTTGATACAAATCGACGGATTCCTGCTAAAGTGGGCCGTGGTGGGTCATTTTCATTTTCTACGGGAAGGCTACTTTTTCCCTGTACCACTCTTCCGGGATTGGAGTCTTTATGTCCGTTTCCTCCTTTTTCTTTTGAATATTCACATGTAATTTCAATACCGAACCTTGGTAAAAAACTGTAAAAAAACAAAAAAAAAAAAACCACAAAAAAAACAAAACAAAGTGCGGTCGTAGAGCTTTACAGATATTGAGGAGTTAGCACGGTTACCAACTGGGGAAAAGGATAAGAGGAGTAAAATAACAAATAAGCCCTCTAAGAAAGGGGCCCCAAAAATTCCGAAAGACAATACGAGCACTATTAAGCAGTACTTGAGGCAGGGGTCGAGCCCCCAAACAGCGGGGTCAGATATGCTGCAGAAAACCACAATGGAAAAGAAGAAGGGAAGAGAGAGGAACCCGGAAGAGACCCTTGATCAATCGCACGAGGATCTCGCTACCGAAAGCGAGATTGAAGTCAGCAGGGTGGATGACATGCAGGCAGGGGCCCAATTGCCAAATAAAATGGAAATGGAGGAGATGTTGCAGAGACTGGAAAATGCCATTAAAATAGAAATCAATACGCTAAGAGAGGACTGGAGACATTTACTAACTAGAGTTGAGGTAGTGGAAGAAGTTCGCAAAGTGAAGGACCAAATGAAAATGATCCAGTTAAATCAAAGGGAAACCCAATATAAAATTGAAGATCAAGAAACCGAAGATTGAAAGAGTTAGAGAAAATAGTTAGATCCATATTTTGCCCCGTTACGGGAATAGAAGAAGCCCAATTTCCGAAGATTGAAAGAGTGCACCGTATAGGGAGGATAGACTCAAGAGACTCCAATAGAGTTTGCGATATAATAGTGAGATTCCGTTTTTTTGAGGAGAAAGCTGAAATATGGACTAAAATACGGGGGAAAACACCATTGAAATATGGAGATACGGAAATTCAGATCTTCTCGGATTTATCGGCTCAGACCTTAGAAAGGAGAAGGCTTCAAAAACCCCTACTCAAAATCTTGCGTAAAGAAAATATTAAATATAATTGGGGGTTTCCGGCGTGCCTGATAGGCACAAAGGAAGGACGCTCGGCCAGGTTAAGATACCCGGAAGATCTACGGGGGTTTTGTGAGAAACTCGACATACAAGTGCCAGAACTACCGGGCTGGACTGAAATTTAGGGAAATTAAGTTGAAGTTTAAAGAGGGGGGGTCGGGGAGAGGGGAGGCAAAAAAAAAAAAAAATGTGTCCTAAAGAGTGTTACCTCAGAATCGGCATATACATCCACTTAACCCAATGAAATCTGGGGAGTGGAGGAGTATAAAGAGGCGGGATCAGAACCTCACCTCACTTCGGAACCAGGAGTATCATGGGGGGTCACGAGATTGTGGCCACCATGGATCCAAAGATCCTAGATGGGGTCAGAGAGGGATGGAGGGTTGGGGTAGGGCAGGGGAGAAGTAGGAAGGGGAGGGAAGGAAGAGGGGAGGGAGGGGAGGGCGGGAGAGGGGGGGAGGGGAAGATTGGAAGAAGGGGAGGGAGGGGGAAAATAGGGAGGGTTATCCCCATCGCTACTTACAAGTCAAGATTTAATAGATTTAAATAGGTGAATGAAGTCTGTTCTTAAGTTTCTTACCTATAATGTAAAGGGAATGAACACTCCGGGAAAGCGGCATAGGATACTGGAGGAGATCAGGAGATATGGGACCAGTGTGGTCTTTCTTCAAGAGACCCATCTTGCACACTCATCTAATGTAAAATTGTATTCAAGATCATATCCCATCTGGTACTATGGAGATACCATATCAAGTAGAGCGAGAGGGGTAGCTATTGGTTTTGCTGCAGACACACATTTTAAGCTGGAAGATAGAAAGACCGACCCTGAGGGGAGGTATTTATTTTTAAGAGGAACCCTGTATGGAACAACTTACACGTTGGCAAATATATATGCCCCAAATAAAAGTCCCACAAAATATTTGGAGGAGATCCTGCAGAAATTAGGGGCATTTAGGAAAGGATATCTAATGCTTATGGGAGACTTGAATTTCTGTTTGGACTATGGGGTTGACAGTACGTCCGGAGTACAGGGGACAGGGAACGTACAGCTAAAATCAATAAAAAATAAACTGTATCACAACCAATTAATAGATGCTCGAAGGAGACAAGGGATTATACGTTCTTCTCCCCTGTACACGGGACGTACTCCCGACTTGACTACATACTTATAGACCATGGTATTTTAGATAGAGTTATTAAAACTAAAATAGAGATTATCTCCCTCTCGGTTCATGCACCCGTTTCTATGACATTAATTGTCCCAGAACATAAAACACCCTCAAGTGGGTGGAAATTAAATGAAGAGATACTACAGGACAAGAAAGTGGTGGAGTATGTCAGAAGAGAACTGGAGCGTTTTTTTATAATTAACGACAACGGGGAAGTATCGGGGTCCAATCTATGGGATGCCCATAAGGCATTTATTAGAGGGATATTGATAGCTAAAGCGTCTTGGAAAAAAAGAGAAAGGATGAGGAAAGTACAGGATTTGACATCTGAAATAAATAGACTTGAACAGGAACATAAGTCGTCCCTGGGTCGAAATCGGGTGGTATATCAAGAAGTTGTGGTTAAATAGGAGTTAAAAGAGCTGGCAGAACAAGAAGTAAAACAGGTTTATAACAGGATAGCGAAAGAACGGTACATCTGGGGAAATAAATCCAGTAAACATTTGGCGAGAACCTTAAGAAAAAAAAAAGAAAAAAATTATATAGAAAAAATTCAAGCCAAAAACGGAGAGATGAAATACGTGTCTAAAGACATTGCTTCTTCCTTCAGGGAATACTATGAAGAGCTTTATGCAGTAGATGCTATAACAGGCAAAAAAGGGGATCAGGGTAAGAAAATAAATGATTTTTTGAGTAAAGCGGGTTTGGTCATCCTGGGCCAGGAGGAGAGAGAGGCGTTGGAAAGACCTATCTCAGAGAATGAAATAAAGAGTGCGCTGATACATTCCGCCTCTGGTAAAAGCCCGGGACCCGACGGTTTTACAGTAATGTATTATAAAACTTTTAAAGAGATTTTGATCCCTAGACTTAGACAATATATGAACGGGCTTGGAACAGATTATGAAAGATTATGAAGCTTCTCTGTCGGCTACTATAACAGTTCTGTTGAAGGAGGGTAAGGATGGATCCGTGTGCTCGAGCTACAGACCAATTTCTCTGTTAAACTCGGACACGAAGCTTTATGCCAAAATACTGGCCGAGCGAATAAAAGGTTACCTGGGAACACTGATCCATCCGGACCAGGTGGGTTTCGTACCAGAAAGGGAAGGTAGGGACAACGGGGTGCGAACCCTGCTGGCCCTGCAAAAAATGAAAGATACACGGGCCCCCGGTCTGTGTCAGAGAACTCACGTTTCCCAATGGAACCGAACGAGCTCTGGAACATGCGGGCGTACCCGCGTACCAACGCGAACGTGTGCGCGTCCTCGCCTTCCAATACGAACGGGTGCACGCACTCGCACGTCAGTGCGAATGTGTGTGCGCAATCGCGCACGGACGCTCACCTCCACCAATCCCAGCACAAGGCGCCCTATATAAACAGGGCCTTCACATGGTGTCAGTGCTGGATCATCTTCAGTCTATGTCCTGAATACCTGCCTGAATTACCTGCTACCTTGTTCCTGATTTACCCGGCTTACCTGATTACCTTCCTGGATCAACCCTGCTTATTGACTACCTCTACTGAATTGACCTTGGCTTGGATTCCTTGACTACGGCTCTGCTCTTTGATTTTGTACCTCATCACCTGCCCGTGGCCAACATCTCTGCCTGCACTTGACCACGAACTTGCCTTCCGCTTTTTTGTACCTCGTTTGCCAGCCAGTTGCCGACCCCTGCCTGTCTTGACTTCGCAGTGCCTACTTCCACCTGTTCGGCCATCACTGCTTCTGTCCATAGACGCAGAAAAAGCGTTTGACAGAGTAGACTGGGGGTTCATGTTTAGAACACTTGAATATATGGGGTTTGGCCCAAAAATTATACAACAAATAAAAGTTCTTTATGGTCACCCGAAAGCAAATATTAAAGTAAACGAAATTACAGGGTGTCCCCTGTTTCCTCTCCTTTTCATTCTGACCCTAGAACCTTTACTTGCCACGATAAGGGGAAATACAGAAATAAAGGGATGTTCAGCAGGAGGTGAGGACCATAAATTGGCCGCATTCGCCGACGACGTTTTGTTTTATGTGGGATCACCCCAGACGAGGATGCCCAATCTCCTGATGACCCTGCTTTCCTATGGCAAAATATCGAATTTTAGAATTAATTCTTCAAAATCCTTTATATTAAATATTGATTTAAGTAGGATCGAGCAGCAGACGATACAGAGAGATTTTAAATTTCCGTGGAAAAAACAAATAAAATACTTAGGTATAAATCTGACCAATACAATGGAAAAAATATATAAAATTAACTACCTCCCTTTGCTAGACGAAATAAAAAAAAAGTGCCAAGAATATAGCAACAGGCCTCTATCGTGGATAGGGCGAATTAATGCCGTAAAAATGATGATGCTCCCAGTAAAAACATACAAGCTCCAGATGCTCCCAATCCCTTTACCACTTCAGTACTTAAGGAAATTAAAAGCATTACTGTTGAATTTAGTTTGGAAAAACAAAAAGCATCGAACGTCTCTGCAAATTCTAAAACAAGATGAGGGACAGGAGGACTGGCAGTCCCGGATATTGTAAGTTATTATTATTCGATAGCCTTATTAAGAATTCCAGAGTGGGGAAAAGTGAACAGTGAAAAAAGATGGGTCCACTTAGAAATGGCACTATGTAACGCACAACTTGGGAAGATTATTTGGAACCCCCGAAGGTTTAGAGCACTAGGAGAATACACTCACATGATCACACGGCACACAATTAAAATATGGGATAAAATATATAAACAGTTTAATGGGAAATTTAATTCACCCTTAATTGCACTAAAAGACAATGACTATTTTCCACCGGGGAAAAAAGAGATAGGAGGGGATTGGATAATTAATGATAGAACACAACTAGGGGATGTACTAGTTTCAGGACAACCACTGGCACTACAAGAATTTCACAGTAAGGAGGAATTGATTATAATCAATAAGTGGCGGTATCACCAGATATGTCACTTCGTGAAGTCGTTACCACAGCCGATCAGGGATAGTGGTGACTTGACGTAGTTGGAGCAAATATGCACGGCAGAAAATACAAAGAAAACGATCTCAAAAATATACAAATTATTATTGGAGAAGAACAGACGGGAGATACCTTCATTCATTGAGAAATGGGAGAGGGAGTTGGGATCACAAATTAACACGGGTATGGTAAAGAAAATACTGAAGCTTACACACAGTTCAGTGGTGGATACGAGGACTGCTGAAATGAACTATAAATGCTTAATAAGGTGGTATGCTACCCCTGACAAAATAAGTAAATTCCAGGAGGGGATCTCCGCCAATTGCTGGAGAGGATGCAAGCAAATAGGGACTATGGGCCACATATGGTGGGATTGCCACAAAATTCAAAAATACTGGGAAGCTGTTCTAAAGTACATCAAAGAAATAACCCTAATAGAGGTGGTAAAAGATCCGTGGGTGATCTTGATGCACGCGACAGGAGGAGGAGTGATGCATTATGAGAGAACACTGGTCCCGCACCTTCTGAACGCTGCGAAAAGACTAATCCCAAGGAGGTGGCGGGAACCAGAACCCCCCCTCATATGGGAATGGATAGATGAGGTAGAAAACACCTATACGATGGAATGTCTGAAAAATAGTATTGAAGAGGAAAATGGGGGAATAAAGGAGAAGTGGGAATGTTGGAAAAAATTTAATAAAACATGTAGCTATGTGGAGGTCCTAAGGCTATAGAGAGAAAGGAGGGCAAAAGAAAATCGTCTAGTTTAATAGGAGGTAGATAAATCTCAAAACCAAAAGAAAAAAAAAAAAGTAGCAATGGGGTAGGGGGAGGTAAGAGGGGGAGGAAATAGGGAGGGGGGGGTCTTCTTGGTTGGGAGGGGAGGGTTATAGTAGCCCACTGAATTAGGCTAAGATATTGTATGGAGGAGGGTGGGAATGAAGTGGAGGTCCATTTTCCCTTTTTTTTCCTTTCGGATGTTCATGGAGTGCTTAATAGACATGTGCACAACAAAAAAATGTGTTTAATTTCGTTTCGTTTTTTTCGTTTCCATTGATTCGTAACGATTCGTACATTCGTAAGTCGTCGGTGTTCGTATTCGTAACCATTCATACATTCGTAAGTCGTCGGTGTTGGTATTCGTAACCATTCGTACATTGGTAAGAGTTATTTTTCGTTGATTCGTTTTTTCGTTAGTTTAATTTTCGTTTATTTGTTTATTCGAAATTCGGACGCATTCGTATTTATTCGTACATTCGTAACATTTGTAGATTCGTAATCGGAGCATAATTCATAATTTTATGTAATGTGTATGCTATTATTAAATTTTAATAATTTACGAATCGAAAAAAAAAAAGTTAGGAATCGAAAAAAAAAGTTATGAAGCGAAAAAAAAAGTTACGAATGTACGAATTTTTTCGTTCAATCTATTCGAAGCACGTTAAGCAGCACCATTGTAAGGGACACGGAAAATTACCAATTCAACAAAAAAAAAAGTTAAGAATGTACGAATTTTTTCGTTCATTTTCGTTGTTCCTTTTTTCGTTTTTCGGATTTTCTTCATTCGTACATTCGTTGTTTCTAATTAGTTTTTTTCGGATTTTCGTTGTTTTTCGGATTCGTTCGATTCAAACGATTCGTTAATCGGATTCGTACGATTCGTTATTCGGATTCGTTCGATTCGAACGATTCGTTCATTCGTACGAAAACGAACGAACGGAAAAAACGGAAAAAAACTAAAAACTAAAAACGAAACGAATTGCACATGTCTAGTGCTTAAACAGAATGGTTTTATCTTTAAATATGTAAACTTATGAAAATAAAGAGTTAAGTGTAAACCCAGAAGAGGTTAAATAATTAAAAAAAAAAAAAGTTACAAGACAAGCCACAATGATGTTAAGACTGAAAGAGGACGGAGAAAAAGGCCTTGCTGAATTAGTCCTACACATACGTTTAGCTGAAGTGGCTAGAAAAAAAAAAAGAAACAGAAATAAAGCCGGTAGATCCGATGAGGCCCGTAATAGAAAAGTCCCGGATCCTGACCTAATTGTCAGGGATAACGGATATCCCCATCGATATGACCCCCCAGCAGTCTTTATTTTCTCTAGAACTGGACGGAGTTGTGCCCTCCTCTGAAGGGTGGCTCGAGATAAGTCTGGAAGTATATTGATCCTAGACCCTTCAACTGTAACAGGACCAATTTCCCATGCTTTCCTACTAATCATCTCTCTATGGGAGTATCTATGTAGGCGTCCAATTACGTTGCGAGGTCTAGTCAAATCTGTGGAAGGAGGTCCTGGAGCTCTATGAAGTCTATCAAATTCCATCTCGCTGGGGGCAGTGTTTACTCCTAAGTCCTGACAGATTTTGACCACAGTTTGATATAACTGGTCTTTGCCGATGTTCTCGGGAATACCTCTAAACCTTAAGTTATTCCTCCTACTTCGGTTCTCAGTCTCTTCCATTTTTAATTGAATACTGGACTCTTGGGCTACTTGTTCTTTTTCCAACTTTAATACCCGGGCCTCCTGTCTTTATATGGCGGACCCTTCCACATCTACTGATAGTGATTGAACCTCCATACGGACAGGCTGCATTTCCCGTAAATGTCCCTCCTCAAGGCGAGATACTAATGCCTCCATTAACTTCCAATGTGCCTCCATCTCCTGTCTAGTAGGAAGAGCTTGTAAAATAGTCCTCAAATCCCCTGGTATATCACTCATTTGCGCCCCCTTGTTGCCCTCTCTCAACTCTTGGTCCTGTTCCGTAGCTGGTTCTAGGGGGAGACTCATCCGGGGTGCTGCCATCTGTATCTCCGTGCCAGTAATCTCCCTGGTCTCCAGTGTAGAGGCGCGGGCTGCTGCTCTAGCACGAGGAATAAAGCCTTTACTCTCTTGCTGCAGAGGGTCTCTATACAACGGCTTCTTCTCTTCCCCATTATGCTTTGAGCTGTGCATCCCCCTTAGGGGTCAGGAATACCAACTTTAACTGATGCTCAAAGTCTTCCTCGTCCGTTCTGGACCCACACTGTACCAATGAATCCACGCACCCCCTTTATCTCCTTTAATAGAATCAATAGATCTTCTTCCTAAAAAAAAAAGGAAAAGGAGAGGCACCTTTTTTTATTCCAGACACTCAAAAGGGAGTTGGGGCTCAGTATAGAAAAGTCACAGTGTGCCGGTTCGTATTACTGCTGAAACTCCCACAGTCACCCCTCTCTTATGCTGCCAAACCTCAGCTTTACAGGTGCTTCCTGGTGCGTCGTGGTGCTTCGTGGTATCAGAAACAGGGAGTCAGGGATAGCAGTGTATCGTTCATTTACTGATGCAGTGACGGTATCAGTGATAATATAGGGGTCAAATGAGCTTTATACACAATGGATGTCAGTCACACTCCCGGTTCTCCAGGTTGTCTGCTCTGCTCCTCCAGCAGGTGTATTCATGTAAAGGCACAAAGGAGAAGGAACAAATAGTGTAGACTAGTAGAATAGTGTAGACTGCTGCAAAAGTGTTTATTTCCGAAGAAGAAATCCACTCACTCACTGTTGCAGTGACAGTATCGGTGGCGGTAACGGTCTCTACAGACTCTGCGAACTCTCCTGGGGCTACCGGAACGTATACTCTGCAAACTCACCTGGGGCTACCGGAACGTATCGCACCCCGTACGGCCTGCCGTTGGGGTCAGTTTCCCTCGCCGCTGTTCCTGCAGTTCCCTCACCGCACGTGACACACTGATCGTCTCCGCTCGGGCTCCACTCGGGATCGCTCGGTGCTTGCCGTTATCACCAGAAGAGAGTATATGCGGGCGCACACTGCGCACCTCTTGCTGCAGGCTCTACGCTCCGTGACCCATGCTCCTCAATAACAGCAACCACAGCAGGCAAACATCGCAGCTCCGAGGTTAAATTCCGAGGTTAAATTCACTCATTTGTCTTAGGCTGTTGGAGGGAGAGATCCAGCGTGTCTCTCTACTCCGCCATCATCAAGCCTTGCCCCTCGTTCTTTTCATTTCATTCTATGACTGTTATTTACATTGGAAGGTTGACCTTTTTACCCAGGATTCTTGGTGACCTAACCAGGGACACCCTCTCTAGCAGTGCATGCTGGGTAGGACATAAAAGGAGCCCGAGCGGCCATTTTAGGTCTCTTGGGAACGCATTGGCCTGCCTGTAAGTATCTGTGAGGAGGCCTCACGGAGAAAGCGGCCTACAGCCATCGCGGAGCGCAACCCCGCTCGATTGTGTGACTGACCTGACAGTGCCAGAGGTACAGTGACCGGATTGGAAAGATCCAGCGACACTCGTTTGAGCATCAGAAGACCTGGTTCACCCAGCAGAGCAGAACGGAGTGACGGCGCCGGCTGACACAGAAGCAAGCTGCAATCACCGGACCAAAGTTACCATACAGAGCTCCGATCCAGTTGGTGAGCGGGCTGAGGCCCACAGTTTATTGACTTTTTGCATCTAGTCAGACTGATATACAGGCCTCGCTGGGATTTATAGTCCTACAGAGGAGGAGTATAGCAACTGACACTAGGCAGGCATAATGCCTATTTTACATTGCACCTCAAGCCTTGTAACATAGTTACTGAAGTTATACCAGGAGCATCTTTAACTCAACTTTATGTACTTTAACCCTTGGATTACAAATCATAAGGAACTATCCCAGCTAGCGAAGATAGAAGACTAAAGACAGAGTACTTCAAAGTGAGATCTCACGCATAGCTATAAAAGTAGGGGGAGCTCCCGCGTACTTATATTGTTTGTGATTGTTATATTAAAATTCATTGTCCTGTCATTCTACGTTGGGACGACAGTACAATTACTGCAATCCCCTGTTTGAATATATTTACAGTAAAATATATTTTGGTTAAGTACCCAGTTGTGTGGAGCTAGTGGATCCTGAGAGGACAATACAGGTATATTGTGTTATATTATATTGTACTGTATTGTATTGCACCACAGCTGTGTCAAGGGGACTGAGCCAAGTTAGTGGGGTTTATTAGCAGAGTGCAGGCCCAAATCAAACCAGCAGCTCCTTCGGGGGTCAGTGCTACACCTGGGGGCTCGTCCAGGATCCTGTCACTCTGAAAGCAAGCCTGCCCTCTTGGTGCCACTGTGGACCCCATCAAAGTGGTCCAATGGTGCGAAGCAGAAGGCACACACTCAGAAGCGAGCATGGCCATTGAACTCCCAGGAGAAGACTGGGGAGAAAAACAAGTTAAAGAAATTGTACAAGCATTGTCCCCAGACAAAGTGAAGGTGAGTCTCTCGCGCTACTGATGAGTAAATAGGTGGGTCAGAGTAAAACAATAGGTGAATGGTGTTTGCAGCAAAGTGAATAGTGTTCACAAAAAGCACTTAGAATAGGTAGATGAGTGGAGAAACTTCGCGCAAACTAATTACAAATAAATATTTGTAGCAAATAAAGTGATGACTAGGTACCTCAGGGGGCACTAGTCTAAGGATAAGGAAGGAATCCAAGACCATAAAGAGAGAGTGATGGTCTTAAAGGTGCAAAAAAAGCAAGAGGAGTGTAAAATAAAGTGAATAAATAATTAATAAATAATTAGTTAATGACTAGTTCATAGACGTGACTGGATAACGCTGTATCTCAAATCATATGGTATTAATAATAAATAAGGTGCTAAAATGCAGTATATCAAAAAGTAAAACACACTGTTTCCTGTGATAAAAAATAGCAAATATAAAATGAATCCTGTGATAAAATAATAAAATTATCGAATCCTATAAAAATAATGATCGGTGGTAATAACGATAAAAGTAAATGGTGACAGCAAATCCTGTGATAATAAATTGTCCTGTGATATAAAGATCACTGTGATGGAAAATCAATATTATACAATAAAATCCTGCGAT
Organism: Lithobates sylvaticus; assembly: GCA_028564925.1. NCBI lineage: Eukaryota > Metazoa > Chordata > Amphibia > Anura > Ranidae > Lithobates > Lithobates sylvaticus. The sequence continues at coordinate 140,376,223 of CM053033.1, forward strand.
ACTAAAATAAGTCCAGTGCAAAAGATCAAATAGCATATAAAATCAAGTAACAAATAAATATAACAAATAGATGAATAAGGAGTGGTGCATGTAAAGCATCCAAAATAAATAGTAGCAGTGTCCAGATCAATGGATAAGGGGAACCTAAAACATGGGAAAAATCCTGATAGTATAGATAATTTCAAATCGGCCAATCCGGTATGTGTATAAGAACGGGAACAAATGTCTCTTTGTGGAAAAAATTAAGTCACACATGTGCAAGTCAAAATGGCTAAGCAAGTCTCAAGTCTTAACCTTCAAGTCACAAGCAAGTCCCAAGTTACTGTGGCGAAAAGCAAGCAAGTCAAGTCGAGTCACTGCTAGAAGTCAAGCAAGTCAAGTCAAGTCATTTATTTTGGTCAAGTCACAAATCAAGTCAAAATACTGATCTACCCCATTTCCACCTTTAAATGAGTTAAAAGTCAGTGTTCAGAAAAGGTTTTGTTTTATTTTCAACATTAACAAAACTGCTTAGTGCTTTTTTGCTATACATTACCATTCTTATAGTACACTCTCAGCACCAGCCTCTGCCAGCTACTCTCTCACAAGCCCTGCCTGGCATGCAGATCACGCCTGCAGTCAGACAAATACTTAAATGGTGTCTTCAGTCTCCTGTGCCAGTTTTGCCCTGGCTGTCTGTGACTCTATGGAGGGGGGTGGGGGGGTTGGGTGGGGGGTACACCGGACCCTGCCACTGTCATTGTTCCCCCAGCTGCTGATGATCAGTAATGGCAAACCAGCTGGGCAGACAAAGGGGTGGCACAGGCCGGCATAAAAAGACTGGTGGGAATGGAAGCACAAAGGGCCGTTCTGAGAAGCTGCCATTTAAATAGGTTTAAATAAGTTTAAATAAGTATGCGCTGTTTGCAAAATAAGTGATTTGTTTTAAGAATGGGCCGGGGGTCCTCGCGTGGCATAGCTCGTGTTTAACGGCCCATGAGGCAACACAAACAGCACTTCTGTTATCCAGCAGCTGCCAGCCTCTGCTACAAATACACCACTGGCTCCATCTTGTGTCGTCTGCCAAGGCAAGATGGATGCCGCCAATGCCATCTTAATGTGCGACCAAGTACAGGCCACGTGTACTAGATGAAGGTTTAGATGTGACAAACTTCTGTATTTTAAATTACTTCTATGCACTGCTATTCATTCTGTCTATTGCAGCAGATTAGGTAATAACCAGATATAGGGTTGTGCAAATATTCATTTTGACTCGGGAGGTGGAATTTAAAACCAGCTATGGTGTGTGTGCAATTAATCAGTTTGACTTGGGAGGTGTGCAATGGATCCGTGTATAACCAAGTATGGGGGTGTGCAATTGACAAATTTATAATCCGCTATGGGGGTGTGCAATTGACCAATTTATAATCCGCTATGGGGGTGTGCAATTGATCAGTTTGACCTGGGAGGTGTGCAATTGACCAGTTTATAACAAGCTGTGGGGGTGTGCAATGCCAGTTAATAACCAGAGGATCCTTTGCACACCTCCCAAGTCAAACTGATTAATTGCACACACCCCATAGCTGGTTTTAAACTGATCAATTGCACACCTCCCGAGTCAAAATTAATATTTGCACAACCCTATATCTGGTTATAAATGAATGAATTGCACACCCCCATAGCTGATTATAAGCAAATTAATTGCATTCCCCCACAGCTTGTTATAAACTGGTTAATAAGTGCACACCTCCATATAAACTTAAACTGATCTATCGGACACCTACCAAGTTAAACTCATTAATTGCACAACCCCATAGCTGGTTATAAGCAAATTGCATACCTACAGCAACTGGTCATAAATAGTACTAAACATTAGGACCTCACACAGGATCAATGTAAATCAATGAACTGACAATCATAGGAAATACACATATTGGAGACAATAGGGGCAATTATTCACAATGGCCCCTATTGTCTCCGATATGTGTATTTCCTATGATTGTCAGTTCATTCTAGTGCCAATGTTTTTTTTTTTATATTCAGACCCCTTGGACTTAGACAATAATGCTGTAAAGCTTTTAAAATAATTATTAATTTGCACACCACCGTATAAAACTGTACCTGGTCGGCGGCGTCCCGTCGGCGTCCCGGCGGCCATTCCAGTCTTCAAAAATCGCGCCTCTTCCTCGTCTGTGATAGGCGGAACACTAAATTTCCCAGCATTCAGTGTTCCGCCTATCACGGACATCCGCTCATCCTCATAACACAGACGAGGATGAGAGGATGTCCGTGATAGGCGGACACTGCCTGCTGTGAAATTGAGTGTTCCGCCTATCACAGACAAGGAGGCGCGGCTTTTGAACACTGCAATGTCCGCCGTCTGTCTGCATGACACTCTGATCAGGTAGGCAGACGGCGGCTTGCGGTTAGTGTTAGGTAGTGGACTGCTGGTTAGTGGTAGTGCAAGTCTAGTGCAAGTCATAGGGCCCAAGTCAAAGTCAAGTCACAAGTCATTAGTGTCAAGTCAAAGTCAAGTCGAGTCATTTGTTTAATTTTGTCAAGCAAGTCGCAAGTCCTCAAATAGGTGACTCGAGTCTGACTCGAGTCAAGTCATGTGACTCAACCCCCCAAAAGATGAATAGAAGCGTGAATACAGCAGATACCACTACCTATACATAGAAATACCTGCAGATATTTTCATTTTTTCCACAAAGAGACATTTGTTCCCATTCTTCTACACATAGCGGATTGGCTGATTTGAAATTATCTATACTATCAGGATTTTTCCCATGTTTTAGGTTCCCCTTATCCATTGATCTGGACACTGCTACTATTTATTATCACAGGATTTGCTGTCACCATTTACTTTTATCGCTATTACCACCGATCATTATTTTTATAGGATTCGATAATTTTATTATTTTATCACAGGATTCATTTTATATTTGCTATTTTTTATCACAGGAAACAGTGTGTTTTACCTTTTGATATACTGCATTTTAGCACCTTATTTATTATTAATACCATATGATTTGAGATACAGCGTTATCCAGTCACGTTTATGAACTAGTCATTAACTAATTATTTATTAATTATTTATTCACTTTATTTTACACTCCTCTTGCTTTTTTTGCACCTTTAAGACCATCACTCTCTCTTTATGGTCTTGGATTCCTTCCTTATCCTTAGACTAGTGCCCCCTGAGGTACCTAGTCATCACTTTATTTGCTACAAATATTTATTTGTAATTAGTTTGCGCGAAGTTTCTCCACTCATCTACCATTGTCCCCAGACAGAAAGGCTTATGTGGTCGCAGTGAGACCAGACTACGGGACCGATTGCACTTACGCCCTACTGAAGTGGAGGCAGGGTGTTCCCGAAAACTTTCAAGGTGCCAGTGTAAAATTGTCCGAAAGAAAAAAGTTCCACCTGACACATCCCAACAGGTCAAAAGAGGACTGTCCCAGTCGGAAGCAGATAGAACCCCTTGAAAGGAAAGTGGGGACTGCTGCTAAATCACAGTCAGAGCAACAGCTGGCTGACCTGAAACTGCAATACCGTGACATACAGGAGAGGTTTCAGGAGACCTCCAGCATGATAGCTGAATATGCTCTAATGGGTTACGTGTCACATGCGGAGATCAGAAGGTCGGCCAGATAACGCCCAAACCTGGGTCAGTACTGAAGAAACGCACTCATGGCCGCCTGCAGGAAGTGACCATCTGGAAGGATTTCCGTTTTGATGGCCAGATAAAAGAGAGAGGGCAGAAAGATAAGCTGTCTTACACAAACCTCCTGCATCAAATTGAGTTGGGGCTACAGAAAGGATATTTGGAGTCGGAAATCAGAGAGGCTGTAATCCATGCCATTATCCCAGGTTTAAGTGTCAGGGGCATGTTGGAGAGGAAAAGTGGATTGACCCTGACCCAGCTCAAGAGAATACTAAAAAGTTATTATGAGGAGGAAGATGCTGCTGAACTATTCCATCAGCTGATAAATATGACACAGAATAGTCGAGAGACTCCCCAGAACTTTCTATTCCGAGCTATTGAGCTCAAAGACCGCCTGCTGTCTGTATCAAGGGAGGAAGGCACTGGAGAGCACTTTGGAGCCGAACTGGTTCAGAAAAAATTACGGAAGTTCGTGACTACGGGGCTGAGGAGTGATTATATCAAGCTACAGTTAAAGCAGTACCCCGAAGATCCCTCAACTCCAGATGAGGTACTCATTGAGAAAGTTAATGAGGCAAATAAGATGGAGATCGAGAGAGACCAGAAACAAAGGAAACTTCAACCTCCCAACACCACTTGTGCTGCAGAAAAGAACCCTCCCCACGAAAATACACCCATGCTTTCCCAGGTATACTGAGATCTTAGACAAGAAGAGAAGGCCCCACAAGAGGGGATGGGAAAGATCTGGCTTCTGGACAAGAAAGAGAGACTGGTCCAGCCGGGTGAAGTACTGAGGACCTCCATCAAGTTAAGTTAGAAAAGTGAGGGTGCCAGCCAGAACACTGTTAGGACAGGTTAGCCCAGCCACCCCAATCTCAGTGTGTGATTTAACGGGAGAGCATGCCGGAGAGATTCCCCAGGAAGAATTCTGCCTGGAAAATACACCTCTTACTCCTGCCTGGATGGAGAGAGCTAAAGCCCAACTTCTAAGATGGAGGACAGCTTTCTCTAAAAGTTTGACGTGGGGCTGGCAAAGGGTGCAACCCACCGAATTCGGCTGGAGGAAGATGAGCCCTTTCGGGAGAGAGTCAGGCGAATCTCACTGGGGGATCTTGAAGACTTGAGGGAACAGTTGGCTGAATTTAAAAGGACGGGCATAATCAGAGAGTCCCGGAGTCCTTACGCCTCTCCAATAGTGGTGGTTAGGGATGAGCTTCGAGTTCGAGTCGAACTCATGTTCGACTCGAACATTGCCTGTTCACCTGTTCACCGAACAGCGAACAATTTGGGGTGTTCATGGCAAATTCGAAAAGCCGATGAACACCCTTTAAAAGTCTATAGGAGAAATCTAAAGTGCTAATTTTAAAGGCTTATATGCAAATTATTGTCATAAAAAGTGTTTGGGGACATGTATCAATGCAAAAAAGTTTTAAAAACTGAAGTTTTTTCGGGAGCAGTGATTTTAATAATGCTTAAAGTGAAACAATAAAAGAGTAATATTCCTTTAAATTTCATACCTGGGGGTGTCTATAGTATGCCTGTAAAGGGCGCATGTTTCTCGTGCTTAGAACTGTCCCTGCACAAAGTATAATTTCTGCAGGAAAAAAAGTCATTTAAAAGCACTCGTGGCTATGAATTGTCGGCTCCCCATAATACAGAGAACAGTCATTGGAAGTCATTGGTAAAAAAAAAAAATGCGTGGGGTTCCCCCCAAATTCAATTACCAGGCCCTTCAGGTTTGGTATGGATATTAAGGGGAACCCCCGGGTCAAATTTAAAAAAAAAAAATGACGTGGGGTTCCCCCCAAATATCCAGACCAGACGCTTCAGGTGACCCCGCCCCTCTGATGTAATGGAAAGCTGCGTTACATCAGAGGGGAGCGGGGCCACCCGTACATCACTGGGGAAGCCTGGGTTTCCCCTTGCGTCAGAGGGGGGCGGGGTCAGGTGACTGGGATCTGGGGGTCCCCTTGTTAAAGGGGGCTTCCAGATTCTGATAAGCCCCCCACCCACAGACACCCACAACCACCGGCTAGGGTTGTGGGGATGAGGCCCTTGTCCCCATAAACATGGGGACATGGTGCTTTGAGGGGTCACAGACCCCCAAAGCATTCTCCCATTGTTGAGGGCATGTGGCCTGGTACGGTTCAGGAGGGGCGCTCTCCTGTTCCCCCCTCTTTTCCTGCGGCCTGCCAGGTTGCGTGCTTGGATAAAGGGTCTGGTATGGATTTTTGGGGTGAACTCCACCCCATTTTATTTTTTAATTTAGCGTGGAGTTCCCCTTAAAATCCATACCAGACCCTTCAGGATATTTGGGGGGAACCCCACGTAATTTTTTTTTTATTTGACCCGGGGTTCCCCTTAATATTCATACCAGACCTGAAGGGCCTGGTAATTGAATTTGGGGGGAACCCCACGCATTTTTTTATGAATGACTTTCAATGACTGTACTCCGGGACTGTATTACGGGAGCCGACAATTCATAATAGCCGCGAGTGCTTTTAAATGACTTTTTTTCCTGCAGAAATTACACTTTGTGCAGGGACAGTTCTAAGCACGGGAAACATGCGCCCCTTTACAGGCATAGATTATACACAACCCCCAGGTACGAAATTTAAAGGAATATTACACTTTTATTGTTTCACTTCAAGCATTATTAAAATCACTGCTCCTGAAAAAACGTCCGTTTTTAAAAGTTTTTTTTGCATTGATACATGTCCCCTGGGGCAGGACCCGGGTCCCCAAACACTTTTTAGGACAATAACTTGCATATTAGCCTTTAAAATTAGCACTTTTGATTTTGAACGTTCGAGTCCCATAGACTTCAATAGGGTTCTAAAGTTCACGCAAAGTGTAGGTCTGTTCGCAGGTTCTGGTGCGAACCAAACCGGGGGTGCTCGGCTCATCCCTAGTTGTGGTAAGAAAGAAAAACGGGTCCCTACGATTATGCATTGACTATAGGACCCTGAACCGGAGGACCATTCCTGACAAGTACACCACACCTCAGATAGAGGATGCCTTACAGAACCTGTCGGGGGCGAAGTGGTTCAGTGTGCTAGACCTAAAGAGCAGATACTATCAGATCCCCATGTGCCCTGAAGATAGAGAGAAGACAGCTTTCATCACCCCCGTGGGTTTCTTCGAGTTTAATCGGATGCCACAAGGTCTGTCTGGAGCCCCAGCAACCTTCCAGAGGTTGATGGAAAAGACAGTGGGTGACATGAACCTGATTGAAGTACTGGTCTAACTTGGTGACATCATAGTGTTTGGGAAAACGTTGGAAGAACACGAAAAACTCCTGGAGAAGGTCTTGAAGAGACTTCACAATGAAGGCCTGAAGCTTTCCATGGAGAAATGCCAATTCTACCAACCCTCAGTGAACTACCTAGGATACGTTGTGTCTGAAAAGGGAGTGGCAACAGACCCCGAAGAAGTTGGAAGCTGTCACTTCTTGGCCCAGGACTACTAACGTGACTGAACTCAGATCATTCCTAGGCTTCTGTTTGTAATACAGGAGGTTTGTGGAAGGGTTTGCCAAAATAGCCCACCCACTCACTGGGCTTCTAAAGAACCAGGAAGAAGCTGGTGCAGACCCAGATCAGTCTGGGAAGCCAAAGGAAGGACCCAGGAAAAAGAAAGAGTCCATCCAGGACCAGTGGACTCCACAATGTGAGGAAGCCTTCAGGCGATTGAAATGGAGTCTTACCACTGCTCCGGTTTTGGCCTATGCAGACCCTGCCAAGCCTTACAAGCTACATGTGGATGCCAGCTGAGACGGGCTAGGAGGAGTGCTCTATCAGGAGTATGACGGACATCTGCGGCCCATTGCCTATGTGAGCAGAAGTCTCATCCCTGCTGAAAGAAACTATCCTACTCACAAGCTTGAGTTCCTGGCTCTGAAGTGGGCAGTGGTAGACAAGTTGAAAGATTATCTTTACGGAGCAGAGTTCATTGTCAAGACGGACAACAACCCCCTCACATACTTACTAACTACCGCAAAACTGGACGCCACCGGTCACGGGTGGTTGGCTGCTCTATCGGCATTTACCTTCAGCCTGAAGTACAGACCAGGGATTGGTAACCGAGATGCGGACGCCTTGTCAAGAAGGCCCCATGACTCTCAAAATCCCTCAGAAGACTGGACTCAACTTACCCCTGAAGGAGTAAGAGCTCTCTGTGGAGGGATAAGCCAGCAAGCTGAAGAAGTGGGGGTGTCCTCAGTGGGAGTGCCCAGATGTTATTTTAACGTCTCCCAGATCGTACAAGAGTGTCTTCTCAAGCTGTCTAAAAAGGATCTCAGGAGAGATCAGGAGGAAGACTCACTCTGTGGGATAGTACTGAAGGCGCTGGAGGACAAACAGCCTAGTATGCTTCAGAAGAGCCCCCGGAAAGAAGCCCGGCTGCTACAGAAAGAGTGGGATCGGTTGCAGTTACAAGGGGTGGTCTACCAAAGGGGCCCCTCTGAAGATCCCGAAGAGAAGTGGCAACTGCTTCTGCCAAAAAAGCACAGAGAGAGGGTGCGATGGTCCTGCACGACCACCATGGTCATTTGGGAGCTGAGAGGACTCTGCAGCTCGTGAGAGACAGGTTCTACTGGCCTTACATGAGGACCGAAGTGGAGAGTTATTGTCATTCCTGCCTCAGGTGCATACAACAGAAGACCTTCCCCCAGAGGGCTGCCCCAATGGGCCACTTAGAGAGCCAAGGGCCAACGGACCTGGTCTGCATAGACTTTCTCTGTTTGGAATCCGACATGAGTGGGCAAGGGGACATCTTAGTGGTTACAGATCACTTCACTTGCTATGCCCAAGCGTTCCCTACTAGAGACCAGCAAGCAGCCACAGTAGAAAAGACTCTCGTGAAAAAGTTCTTTGTCCATTATTGTCTACCGAAATGGATACACTTGGAACAAGGAAGAGACTTTGAGAGCACGCTGATAACAGGACTATTGGATCTACTAGGCATTAGGGATGAGCCGAACACCCCCCCGTTCGGCTCGCACCAGAACCCGCGAACGGACCTAAAGTCCGTGCGAGCTTTAGAACCCTATTAGTTATAATGGATGCGAACGTTCGAAATTAAAAGTGCTCATTTTAAAGGCTAATATGCATGTTAATGTCATAAAAAGTGTTTGGGGACCTGGGTCCTGCCCCAGGGGACATGTAGCAATGCAAATTTTTTTTTTTAAAAACGGCCGTTTTTTCAGGAGCAGTGATTTTAATAATGCTTAAATTGAAACAATAAAAGTGTAATATTCCTTTAAATTTCGTACCTGGGGGGTGTCTATAGTATGCCTGTAAAGGGGCGCATGTTTCCCGTGTTTAGAACTGTCTCTGCGCAAAGTGTCATTTTTGAAAGTAAAAAAGCTATTTAAAATCACTCGCGGCTAATGTTAATTCACAGCTCCCGTAACACAGAGAACAGTGATTCATTGAAACTCATTCATAAAAAAAAGTCATTGATAAAAAATAAAAAAAATGAAAAAATAAAAGCGTAGGGGTCCCCCCAAATTCAATAACCAGGCCCTTCAGGTCTGGGATGGATATTAAGGGAAACCCCAGCCAAAAAAAAAAAAAAAAAAATGGCGTAGGGTCCCCCTCAAAATCCACACCAGACCCTTGAGGTCTGGTATGGATTTTAAGGGGAACCCTAGCCAAAAAAAATGGCGTGGGGTCCCCCTCAAAATCCATACCAGACCCTTATCCGAGCATGCAACCTGGCAGGCCGCAGGAAAAGAGGGGGGACGAGAGCGGCCCCCCCTCTCGCCTGAACCGTACCAGGCCACATGCCCTCAACATTGGGAGGATGCTTTGGGGGTCTAAGACCCCTAAAGCACCTTGTCCCCATGTTGATGAGGACAAGGGCCTCTTCCCCACAACCGTGCCCGGTGGTTTTGGGGGTCTGCGGGCGGGGGGCTTATCGGAATCTGGAAGCCCCCTTTAACAAGGGGACCCCCAGATCCCGCCCCCCCCCCTGTGTGAAATGGTAAGGGGGTGCAAAAGTACCCCTACCATTTCACCAAAAAAGTGGCAAAAATGGTAAAAATGACAGGAGACAGTCTTTGACAATTCCTTTATTAAAATCTTCTTTCTTCTTTCTTCATCCTTCGGTTTCTTCATCTTCTCCTTCCTTCATCTTCTTCCATCTTCTTCTTCCATTTTCTTCTTCCTCCGATCCGCTTCTTCTTGCGCTGGTCTTCTCGTCCTTCTCGTCCGGCATCTTCTTCCGTCGGCGTCGGCGTCGGTGTCGGTGTCGGTGTCTTCTTGGGCCGCTCCGCGCAATGGGAGGCTCCCGCTGTGTGAGGCTCCGCTCCATCTGAGCGGCGGCCTCTTATACCGTGGGGCGTGTACTAAAGCCCCTGAGCTATAATTGGCTACAGGCATCCTGCCTGTAGCCAATTATGGCTCTCCTCGCTGCCGGCGCTGTGATTGGCCAAGCATGCGGGGTCACAGTGCATGCTTGGCCAATCATCAGCCAGCATTGCACTGCGCGGGCCGCAATGCATTGCGGGGCCGCTCGCATCACACGAATTTGATGCGAGCGGCCCCAATAGTTCTGGGCTCGCCGAGCGAGCGAACACCCGGTGCTCGATTCGAACATGGGTTCGAATTGAACACCGGGCTCATCCTTACTAGGCATACAAAAGTCCAGGACCTAATCCTAATCCTACCTTGACAAAACCCCCCCCCCCCCCCCCCCCCCCCCCCCCCCCCCCGTATCTTGATGTCAAATAAATACTTATTTAAAACTCTAAAATATATGTAAGCGTTCTCTCCCTTCTAAAAGTCCCTAAGAGGAATACATTTTGTACCAAAGTCTATATCCTGGGATGTGGGTCAGACTCGCCCAAGATCTACCTCAGCACCAACCCCCTTATCTCTACCAACTACAAGGGGACCTTCAACCGGAAAGGTTCAACAGGACTCTCCTGAACATGTTGGGGGCTTGGAGTAGACAAATCACTGCACTGATTCATGCCTACAATGGTACCAGAAATTACGCTACTGGGTATTCGCCTTACAGACTAATGTTCGGCCGTGAAGCCAGACTACCAGTAGATCTAGCGTTTGGGACCTCCTTGAACCACACATCAGAGACCTCCCATCGGGGTTATGTGGACAGACTGCGGAGGAATCTGAAGATAGCTTACCTGCAGGCTCAAGCCACCTGGAACTTCAGAGAAAATAGAAATAAAAGGAACTTTGATCTAAAAGTAAGAGTTCAGGATCTTCAACCAGGTGACCGAGTCCTACTAAGGAATCTGGGCGTCCCAGGCAAACATAAGTTGGCTGATCATTGGAGATCACAGCCATATGTTGTGTGCAGAAAGCTCCTAGGACTCCCAGTGTATGAAATCAAGCCAGAAGGAAACACTGGGCCAGTGAAGACATGGCACCAAAATCACCTCTTACCCCTCACAGAAGCAGTCAGGATAAGTCCAGAAGAGGAACTCCCCTCCACATCCACTGTTGTGCGCAGGCCAGCAACCAGGTCTCAGCTTGCACCCTCTGCAGATGAGGATGAAGAAATGGAGATGAGTTGGCTGTGGCCTCCTGAGGCATCAGAGACAGACATTGATGTCTCCCCAAAGACAGGAGAAGATGGTAATGGGACTCTTAGGGCAGAGGCCCCATAATTTGTGCCGACAACTCATCGCACAGAAGAGAAAAATACTCCTCTTTACTCTCCATCATTGGCACCTGAAATGAGAGATGAGGATACTTGCCTAAGAGTAGTGGATACCCCGACAAGGCAAAGAACCAAGAGGGACATCCGCCCACCACAGAGACTGACTTATGATACATTGGGCAAATGCTCTGAATTCATCAGCAAAAGAAACCCTGAAGTGCCTGGTCCCTCTGCTTCTGATTCAGTGAGGGACAACCCCAACTTACCCCTTGACACATCTGTATCAGACACTGTAGTGTCATCTGTGAGTGTACATGACAGCTCCCTATCACATGACAGTTGGTGGGAAGCTCCTCTGTCTGTATTGTATAACCATATATAAGCAAAAATACAGGATAGAGTTAACATTTTGAACCTCTTTGGGGACCAAAGAGAAAAGGTAGGGGGAGTGTGTAGCGCTGATATTCTTGCTTATTAATGTGTATTTGCATGTTATAATCAAAAGTCTATGGACAATTCTATGGCTTAGTATTTGGCGCCATCTAGCGCCAAATACTGATGGTAAACTTAAATGATTATTGCTTTTAAAGCACAAAGACTGGAGACAGGAAGTGACTGTTATTTACATTGGAAGGTTTACTTTTTTACCCAGGATGCTTGGTGACCTAACCAGGGACACCCTCTCTAACAGTGCATGCTGGGTAGGACATAAAAGGAGCCCGAGCAGCCATTTTAGGTCTCTTGGGAACGCATGGCCTGCCTGTAAGGATCTGTGTGGAGGCCACTCGGAGAAAGCGGCCTACAGCCATCGCGGATCGCAACCCCGCTCGATTGTGTGACTGACCTGACAGTGCAAGAGGTACAGTGAGCGGATTGGAAAGATCCAGAGACACTCGTTTGAGCATTGGAAGACCTGGTTCACCCAGCAGAGCAGAATGGAGTGACAGCGCCGGCTGCCACAGAAGCAAGGAGGAGGAGTATAGCAACTGACACTAGGCAGGCATAAGGCCTATTTGACATTGCACCTCAAGCCTTGTAACATAGTTACTGAAGTTATACCAGAAGCATCTTTAACTCAACTTTATGTACTTTAACCCTTGGATTACAAATCATAAGGAACTATCCTAGCTAGCGAAGATGGAAGACTAAAAACTGAATACTTCAAAGTGAGATCTCAGGCATAGCTATAAAAGTTGGGGGAGCTCTTGCGTACTTATATTGTTTTTGAATGTTATATTAAAATTCATTGTCCTGTTGTTCTATGTTTGGACAACAGTACAATTACTGTAATCCCCTGTTTAAATATATTTACAGTAAAATATATTTTGGTTAAGTACCCAGTTGTGTGGAGTATTGTTTTCTCCCAGCAGGTGGAGCTAGTGGATCCTGAGAGGACAATACAGGTATATTGTGTTATATTATATTGTACTGTATTGTATTGCACCACAGCTGTGTCAAGGGGACTGAGCCAAGTTAATGGGAGTTTATTAGCTGAGTGCAGGCCCAAATCAAACCAGAAGCTCCTTCGGGGGTCAGTGCTACACTTATTATAATGGACTAAATGAAAAGAAGCATCAGAGTGGTAGAGTTTACTTCCTCTTTAAGAGCTATGGGCAGAAGTGACGTTTTGACGTTGCTTCTGCCCTGCAGTGTCATGGAGACGGTGGGGGCCATCTTCCCCTCACTCATCTCCATGTCAGCCCAGGGGACAGACGCGATCGCCTCCGACGCTGCAGATGGCTCCGGTAAGCGGCGGAGGGCACCGGATCGCGGTGGGAGGGGGACCCCTCTCCCACCACCGATAAAAGTGATCTTGTGGCGAATCCACAGCAGAGACCACTTTTATATTGTAGCCGACCTCTGGCCGAACACAGGAATACTGGGGTTTTGGAAGCTAGCTGCTGCCATAACAACGATATCCGTCCCCAAATTAGTGACGTACATCAGCGTGCGGCGGTCGGCAAGTGGTTAAATAAATCCTTGTGGATGTACATTTACAATAAATCAAAAGTTTAAAATAATAAGTTAAGACTACTTATGATGTCGCTCCCTCCTGATATACCTCTCACCGCTACGGCTGTGTTCCCGGGTAAGGTAAGAAGGGGATACGACTAAGGATTCAATGATGTGGGTTGCTGCGTGGTCACACCCTGACGTGTTTCCTCATTGCTTTCGTCAGAGGGCATGGACACACAGCACAGCTCCCAACCTAATATTCACATCCGAGATTACGGGGATTAACCCTCTCCCGCTCGCATGTCAATTGCACTGTTGTGCAGCTTTCGCCACCTGTCCAGCAGCACTTAACAGCAATCGTTTTTGTCATAATAACCATTAGTGCATTGCATAACTAATATATAATAAAACTCCAACATAACCTCTTATGTTAAAATGAATATTAAGTATTGCCTACACGGCAATTTACCAGATCAGATCGATTAATCAACTAATCAAAATCTTAATCAATCGCTCTGTGTATGGCACCCATATGAGCAAATCCAACATCTATTTGTGTGCTGATGCCATCCGCCAATCAATGTGATATGAGAGCAATCTGCATTCATTCTATAATTGGATGCATGAGACCCGCATTAACCACCTACATACGTATATCTATATTGCGTGTTTAAATATGAACATTATGTATTTTTTCAATGACTATATCCCTGCAACACTGATTGGCGGACCAATCGGCCCACATAAAGTTATATCCCCAAAGCACATATCGAAGGGTGGTAGATATAAAAATACAATCAATCATGTTTGTTCTTTACAAAAATCGGTAAAACATATAACCCATTAAAATTGCTAAAATTCATTAGGTAATACTAAAACCCATAAAATGCACTCTATAGAATTGCTAAAATCAATAATCACTAATAAAACAATTTAAATCTAACTCAACATTCATTCCTCTCAGGCTGAGGGTATCAGTTAAATAAATCCACGTTGTTTCTCATTTGGATAATTCCCTTACCCTATTACTACCTCTCCAATCAGGATGCATTTTTTCTATCCCCCAGAATACTCCAAGTGTCAACTGAGTTAATATTTGGCTCAGTTATCTCTCCCTTTCCTGTTCACTCATGTGAGAGAGGAACAAAATGTACCCCTCTCTATTGAGGAACTAGCTCTGGCCATTTTGCAACTGACTGATCATGAGACTCCTGGCCTAGATGGCTTCCTGACTGAATGGTATGCCCATCTATTGTGCCCATCTATTGTGTCCATTCCTTCTTACATTTAATAAAGTTCTGGATGCTGGGATCCTAACGCCATCTATGTGAGAGGCGCTAATTATTCTTTTATTAAAACCTCTTAAAGATCCTCTTAAATGTGACTCTTATCGGCCAATTTCCCTTATTAACCACTTCAGCTCCAGAAGGTTTACCCCTTTATGATCGGGTCATTTTTTGAGATACGGCACTGTGTTACATTGACAATTGTGCAGTTTAGCCCATTTTGTATTCTGCTACATATTTTTGGTTAAAAACTATGGGATATATTTCTGTATTTTTTTTTTTTTTACTAGTAATGGTGGCGATCAGCGACTTATAGCAGGACTACAACATTGGGGCGGACAAATCGAACACTAAGTACACTTTTTATTCAATGGTTCTTAGGATACAAATGGTATCAGACAGATATGAAATGATTAGTGCACTCTCCAAGAAAAGCATGGGTTAGATCATTATAAACATAGTACAAAAAACAAGTTTAAAGGTAAATCATACTTAATCAGGCTACTGCTTGCCCAGAGCATCAGCAAGATTTATATAATTGCTCATATATCAGAAACAATGCGTGGACATACTGCAACATATAATCAAGTGTTAAGGCAATAGCATGAAAAAGTATGGGGGCACTAATAGCCAGAGTTAATCTACATAGTTACACAGTTACATAGTCAATGAGGTTGAAAAAAGACCATCAAGTCTAACCTATGTGTGCGCTTTTATGTCAGTATTACATTGTATATCCCTGTATGTTATGGTCATTTAGGTGCCTATCTAATGTTTTTTTGAAATTATCTATGCTCCCTGCTGAAACCACTGCGGAAGAGAATTCCACATTCTTACTGCTCATACAGTAAAGAACCCTCTATGCAGTTTAAGGTTAAACCGCTTCTCTCCTAATTTTAGTAAATGGCCATGTGTCTTTTTTAATTTCCCTTTCGCAGAAAGGTTTTATCCCTATTGTGGGGTGACCAGTACGATATTTGTACATTGAAATCATGTCCTCGTCTCATCTCCACATCCCCCCCACACCTTTCCCAGTATAAATGTAGTTCATTTCTTGGGACAGCTGGCGAGGGTTTAGGCTGGTCACTCCTGCACAAAGTGTCACGCCGGCAACAAGTGTTTGGCACTTGTACATGGGCACTTTGACTAAGGCACTTCTACAAATAAAAAAGTAAGTGCAGACATTATTGTTCCACAGCTATTTGGCAGGAAGTTCCTCTTAAAGTGGTTGTAAACCCTTATAGACCACTTTGACCTACAGGTAAGCCTATATTAAGGCTTACCTGTAGGTCCAAGAAATATCTCCTAAGCCTACATGGTTTAGGAGATATTTGCAAAAAGACAGACACCGCTGTCTATGGCGCATGCACCATAGACAGCGGCGCGCAGGTGCACTGAGCACGCCGCTGCTAACGGCAATATGCCGCTAGTGGTGGCTCCCGTGCGCGGGAGTGACGTCATTGTGGGTCTGGCCAGTCACAGCCCTGGAGCCGCGATACCCGGAAAGAAGTTGAAGGCTCCGTGCACCAGGGGACAGCAGTGACATCGCTGGCTCCTGTGTCAGGTAAGTGATACATAATGGGCTACTATGTGATGCATAGTAGTCCATTATGCTTTACCTTTGCAGGGAAACAAAGAGGAAGTAAACCCATCAGGGTTTACTTCCTCTTTAATACTCTAACTTTCCTCCATTAGCTTCTTCACACCCTCCAACATGCTCACACTAATCTTTGTTATAATGTCCTCCCTCCTCAAACTCTCATTTCTTTTATCCCCCCTCTCCAGCCCCCAACCTTTACATATTTCCCTCTCTTCTGCCCACTGAATATCACTCCACTTACCACCTCCTGCTCATTCTAAGCCCACACAGTAGCACCACGTCCATTCCACCACAGCATCTGCCCTCCTATAAATCCCGCTCCCGCCTTACCACCCTCACCCTCGTACTACTCCTAATGTCTGGGGACATCGCACCAAACCCCGGCCCTCCCACACCCAATTCCCACCCCCAAAATTGGCTGTCTACTTCCTCCAACAGTCGTAACTCCCACTTTCTCATCCCAATTCCCCTGATTCCACAAGTCGGCCCCCCTCTTTCATGTGCCCTCTGGAATGCCTGCTCAGTCTTCAACAAACTAGCTTCTGTCAATTACCTTTTCCTCTCCAAACCCCTTAACCTATTTGCTATAACTAAAACCTGGCTCCAGGAATTTGACACTACCTCTCCAGCTGCCCTGTCCCATAGTGGAATCCTTTGTCAATCCACCAGACCCAGTGGTCGGAGGTGGTCGGAGGTGGTCGGAGGAGGTGGTGTCGGACTTCTCCTCTCCCCATAATGCACCTTCCAGGTACTTCCCACACCTCCCTCTCTTTTCCCCTGCTCTTTCGAAATGCACTGCATTTGTCTTTTCTCTCCAGTTTGTCTGAGGGTTGCAGTCATTTATCGGCCTCCTGGACCAGTGTCATGCTTTCTGGATGACTTCTCTGCATGGCTACCCTATTTTCTCTCATCTGAAGTGCCTGCCATCATCCTAGGTGACTTTTTTTTCCGGGGTCTTCCGGGGTCTCTTCTGTTCTTGCCGCTGTCGTCGCTTTCTGCGCCGCCTTCTTCTTCTTCTTCCTCCTCTTCTTCCGATGTTGACACATCGCTCTCTCTGGCCGGAATGCCAGAGCCGCGTTGTGCTGGGACTTATATAGGGACAAGGGGACAGGGTCACATGCTTATGTCACATGGTGACCCCGACCCCTTGTGATGTCACAGTCCCAGCATCCTCCGGGACTGTGACATCACGAGGGGGCGGGGTCACCATGTGACATGAGCATGTGACCCTGTCCCCTTGTCCCTATATAAGTCCCAGCACAGCGCGGCTCTGGCATTCCGGCCAGAGAGAGCGATGTGTCAACATCGGAAGAAGAAGAAGAAGAAGAAGAGGAGGAGGAAGAAGAAGGCGGCGCAGAAAGCGACGACAGCAGCAAGAACAGAAGAGACCCCGGAAGACCCCGGAAGACCCCCGAAGGCGGATCGAGACCCCCAGACGGCGGCGACGACGAAGAAGGTAGCCGGACTTCTCCGCTCGGTAAAAGAGCTAGGTAAATGGCGGAGGAGTCCGGCGAGAAGACCCCCAAGACGGAAGAAGACCCCCGGAGCAGTGCAATAAAATATTTTTTTAAAATTGTGTGGTTTTTTACTTTACATTTTACACCTTATGTGAATGGGTAGGGGTACATCGTATTCACATAGGGTGGGGGGCCGGGATCTGGGGGCCCCCTTATAAAAGGGGGCTCCCAGATTCCGATAAGCCCCCCGCCCGCAGACCCCGACAACCAATGGCCAGGATTGTCGGGAAGAGGCCCTTGTCCTCATCAACATGGCTGCGTGCTCGGATAAGGGTCTGAGATGGATTTGGGGGGACCCCCACGCCGTTTTTCGCCATGGGGAGTCCCTTTAAATCCATGCCAGGTGACGGGGCTAGCGCGGCGGCATTCACTGCCTACGCTAGCTATGTATACCTGAAGTCACGTGCTAAATGAACGGACTTTCCGATGAGCGGCAAGTCCGTTCATTTCAAAAGTCCGGCGGACTAGCCTACTAACGGCGGGATTGTCCGCCGGACTGCCAAGTCCAGCGGATAATTTTAAAACAAAACTTAAAACCTAGTCCGCCGGACTTTTGGCGCCAAAAAGTCCGCCGACGCCCACACACGAGGGGATTGTCCGCTGGACTTGAGTCCAGCGGATAATCCTGCGGGATAGTCCCTTCGTGTGTACGCGGCATAAGACAAACTTTCATAGTCCCTCTCTTTATAGCTAATTAAAATCTCATAAAATAATAATCTTTCCGGATTATTGTATTTTTCTTTATACTAATAATGTATTTAATTTTGTAAAAGATCATCAATTTAGGTTGGGCTATCCTAAATATCTTATTTCTGAAAGAAATTTGATCATGTTGAAACTTCTTTTCAGAACCAAACACTTCCCATACAATGATTGAATGAACCACACATACTCTGTCAAGCTGACTGCTAAACCAACACATGGCAGTCTAAAGTTCAGCTATTAATGTAGACACATACAGAAAGTTCATATTGTAATTCCATTGTGCCAATATTTGGATCCATCTATAGAAGCACAAGAAATTCTTTCTCAATAAATATCCACTAAAAGTCGAAAAAGTGACTTTTCATAATTAATTTACTCAACTGTGGCTCTATCCCTCACACTGCATATATTTAATCACCATGTATTTATATATCACTATAACTGATCTTTTTAACATTCAATTGCCAATACACTAGACAACACTGTGTATATTGACACCTGTTGTTGTTCTTGTAATGACACGTACAATGTTTATTTAAAGCAAATTGTGTTTCTAATCTATAGCATAGGACAAACACTCCTAACATTTATTTATAAATTTTAAAAGGAATTGTCTCATCATCCACATACACTTAAGTATAAAAATGACTGAGAGAGATCTTTATTTTTATCAAAAATACTAAATTAATAAGGGTTTTTTTTAGATCTTCAAAATATTGTATATAAGTTATCTTTTGTTATTTAAAAAATATTTGTCCTACAGTAAGCCTATATAATTCATTAAATTTTACCCAGAAACTTTGTCTGCAAAAATTTCAATGAACTCTCAAAAAGTTATTAAGGCCCACAAAATCTTATTTTAAAAAAAAAGTACTTTTGTAAGTAATAATTATTTTTAAATATATATATTTCATCCATGAATCCCTCTTTCAAGTATCTGAAATATAAAACACAAACATTTATTGTGCTTTGTGTCATGGCATTTCTTGACCATTTTGTGTAACTTGATCTACTTTTTACTGTTGGTAAAAATACACTTCTCACATGACACATACTGTTCAGAGAATGATCTGTTAAATAGGGATGAGCCAAACGCCCCTGGGTTCGGTTCGCACCAGAACCTTCGAACGGACCGAAAGTTCGCGCAAATTTTCGAACCCTATTCGTTATAATGGACGCGAACGTTCGAAATCAAAATTGCTAATTACAACGGCCAATATGCATGTTAATGTCATAAAACAGGTTTGGGGACCCGGGTCCTGCCCCAGGAGACATATATCAATGCAAAAAGAACTTTTAAAAACTAACATTTTTTCGGGAGCAGTCATTTTAATGATGCATAAAGTGAAAAAAAAAAGTGAAATTTTCCTTTAAATATGGTACCTGGGGGGTGTCTAAAGTATGCCTGTGAAGTGGCATGTGTTTCCCGTGTTTAGAACTGTCCTTGCACAAAATGAAATTTGTAAAGGAAAAAAAGAAGCCATTTAAAACCACTTGCGGCTTTAATGTCATGTCTTGTCCTGGCCGCCATATGGCTGAAAATCCTTGAGAAAAATGGCATGGCTACCCCATCACCCCCCCCCCCCCCACCCCAGCCCCTTTGGGTCTTGTATGGATATTAAGGGGGACCCCGCACCCAAAATAAAACCCTATACCTACAATCCTATATACTCTGAACAGCAGTATACAGGCGGTGCAAACAAGATACGGACTGTAGGTTTGTTCGTAAGTAGAATCTGAACAGGTACATTATGAAGTGTAGCTCCATCCCAAAAAAATCAATTTTTAAGCTTTTTGGAGAACATAGGGAGGGGTTATCACCCCTGTAACATTTGCTGTCTTTGCACATCTGTTCAGAACATGTCACCTCACTTTCCGTCCCAATGACAAATGTTTTTTGAAAAGTGGGGTTTTAATTGAAACAAGGATTGGTGATAAAGCATCAGTAGAGAGGAGATACCATTTTCCCAAATTAAATCTAACAGGATAGAATTTCCCTTCCTAGGGGTAGATTTCCTCTCACGTCCTGTTTTCTCTTTCCGTTTGCAAGTAGGAGTCGTTTGTAAGTTGGATGTTTGAAAGTAGGGGCCTGCCGTATATACTCTGCAGAAATTTGCCCTATTAGATGTTGGTGTAGCCACAAGACTGGTGGGCACAGGAATGGGCCCTGCTGTGAGTTAATAGATCAAGATTTGTACTTGCATGCACCTGTTGAACCGGGCAGAAAAATTGGGCCTTTGGTGGTGGTGGTGGGGGTGGACGGTGTTGCCACAAGACTGTAAGCCCTCACAGTTACTCTTGGTGGGTGCAGGAATGGGCCCTGCTGTGAGTTATTAGATCAAGATTTGTAATTGCATGCACCTGTTGAACAGGGCAGAAAAATTGGGCCTTTGGTGGTGGTGGTGGTGGACGGTGTTGCCACAAGACTGTAAGCCCTCACAGTTACTCTTGGTGGGTGCAGGAATGGGCCCTGCTGTGAGTTATTAGATCAAGATTTGTAATTGCATGCACCTGTTGAACAGGGCAGAAAAATTGGGCCTTTGGCGGTGGTGGTGGTGGTGGACGGTGTTGCCACAAGACTGTAGGCCCTCATAGTTACTCTTGGTGGGCGCAGGAATGGGCCCTGCTGTGAACTATTAGATCAAGATTTGTAATTACACGCCCCTGTTAAACAGGGGCTGAAAAATTGTGCCTTAGGCATTGGTGCTGGTGCCACAACACTGCAACCCCTCACAGATACTGTATTCTTAGCACAGCAATGAGACCTGTTGCAAAGCATTGCCTAAAAATTGTAATTACACGCCCCAGCAGGGGCTGAAAAATTGTGCCTTAGGCACTGGTGCTGGTGCCACAACACTGCAACCCCTCACAGATACTGTACTTGGAGCACAGCAGTCACACCTGTTGCGAAGCATCTTTTTAAAAAATTGTAATTACACGCCCCTGTTATACAGGGGCTGAAAAATTGTGCCTTAGGCACTGGTGCTGGAGCCACAACACTGCAGCCCCTCACAGATACTGTACTCTGAGCACAGCAATGAGACCTGTTGCAAAGCATTGCCTAAAAATTGTAATTACACGCCCCAACAGGGGCTGAAAAATTGTGCCTTAGGCACTGGTGCTGGTGCCACAACACTGCAACCCCTCACAGATACTGTACTTGGAGCACAGCAGTCACACCTGTTGCGAAGCATCTTTTTAAAAAATTGTAATTACACGCCCCTGTTATACAGGGGCTGAAAAATTGTGCCTTAGGCACTGGTGCTGGTGCCACAACACTGCAACCCCTCACAGATACTGTACTCTGAGCACAGCAATGAGACCTGTTGCAAAGCATTGCCTAAAAATTGTAATTACACGCCCCAATAGGGGCTGAAAAATTGTGCCTTAGGCACTGGTGCTTGTGCCACAACACTGCAACCCCTCACAGATACTGTACTTGGAGCACAGCAGTCACACCTGTTGCGAAGCATTTTTTTAAAAAAATTGTAAGTACACGCCCCTGTTATACAGGGGCTGAAAAATTGTGCCTTAGTGTAAGGTACCTGGTGGCGAGCCTGGCTTGATGGAAGGGAACCTCTCTTACGGCTCTGGTTCAGGGTCCACTGGAATGAGGACAGGGGACCCCGTGAGCACAGCGGAGTAGGAGTGTCCGTCCGGTGAGTCAGCTGGTGCAGGATGAAGCAGGATGCTGGTGCTGGTCTTCAGATGGCAGGAACTGCAGGTGATGGCACAGCAGGCTCGGGGTCGGATGACCGAAGAGAGAGGTAGTCTCTGGCGCAGCAGCAGCGGAGGCAGATCCTGTGCGGGAGAGAGGCACACTCGGACGGCAGAGGTAGTCAGACAGGCCGGGTCACAGGGAAGGCAGATAGGCATAAACGGCAGACAAGAGGATGGTCAAGTGACAGGCAGAGGTTCAGCAACAGGTGGTAAGTCCTTAAGCAGAGTCAGGCAAGCCGGGGTCAAGGAGCAGAGAGGTCAGCGGGGTCAGACAGGCCGGGTCGGGTGCCAAGGATCACAGATAGGTATAGGCAGGTTTACACTGGGGACTCAGGTCAGAGCTGCAGACGAACAGCACCGCAGGGCTGCAGCCCTGATCCTTAAATAGGGGCACTGGCGCCAAACAGCGCTAAACGCGCACGTGCACGCGCACGGGCGCGCGCCCCCGCTATTAGCGCACGGGAGCGCGCCCGCGGACCGGTCGCGCCCGCGCCAACGCCCGCGCTGATGCCTGGAGAGCACGGGGGTGACCGTTTGCCTGCGTAGAGGCAATCTGGGTCGCACGGGGCGGCCAGGACCCTGACATTGCCCCCCCACAAGGGGCAACCTCCGGGTGCCCAAAAGGCTTCTCTTCTCTGGGTGGGCGGAAAAGAAGGCACGGATCAGTCTTCTGGCATGAAGGTTACTATCGGGTTTCCCAGGAATTGTCCTCAGCCCCGTACCCCTTCCATTTAACCAAGAACTGTGTCTGCCCTTGCCGCCTCCTACAATCAATAATGGCCTCCACCTCGTATTCTTCACCGCCCTCGACAAGAACAGGACCAGGAGGACCAGCTCCCCTGTCAGGAAAGGGGTCGGGTACAGCGGGTTTCAACAGGGCCACATGAAACACCGGGTGTATCTTCATTGAGGTGGGCAATGACAGTTCATAGGATACCTGGTTGATCCTCCTTTTCACAGAGACGGGTCCCAGAAACTTGGGAGCGAGTTTCTTGGAAGGGCAAGGTAACTTCAAGTTAATAGTAGAAAGCCATACCTGATCTCCAATCTGGAGGTCCAGTTCTCCCCTTCTTTTCCGGTCAAAGAACCTCTTGCAGTCCGCCTGGGCCTTGGTTATCGTCTCTTGGAGGATCTGGTTGTTGTGATTGAGGAAGGTCACTGTATCCTGCACCGCTGGAACCGGAGATTCTGGAAGAAAGTCAGGGAGAAAGGATAAGTGGAAGCCATAGTTGGAGAAAAAAGGGGATTGACCTGTGGCTGAGTGGTTGGCGTTGTTGTATGAAAACTCGGCTAAGGGTAGTAGGGACACCCAATCGTCCTGCACAAAGGACGTGAAGCACCTAATGTACTGCTCCAAGGTCTGATTTGTGCGTTCTGTCTGTCCATTTGTTTGAGGATGATAGGCCGAGGACAGCGCCAACTCAATCTTTAGGGATTTACACAAAGCCCTCCAGA
The DNA here is from genome assembly GCA_028564925.1 of Lithobates sylvaticus. Classification (NCBI taxonomy): domain Eukaryota; kingdom Metazoa; phylum Chordata; class Amphibia; order Anura; family Ranidae; genus Lithobates; species Lithobates sylvaticus. Next base: position 140,399,740 of record CM053033.1, read on the forward strand.
AACGGGACGTAAACTGAACCCCCCTATCGGAGACTATGCTGGCAGGGACCCCATGCAACCTAATTATCTCCCTGATAAAGACACGGGCTGTTTCAGAAGCGGACGGGGTTCCCTTAAGGGGCAGAAAGTGGGCCATTTTAGACAGCCGGTCTACGACTACAAAAATAGCTGTGCATCCTTCTGAGCATGGAAGTTCAACTATAAAGTCCATGGTGATCATCCTCCATGGACGATCGGGTACGGGAAGAGGCTTAAGGAGGCCCCAAGCTCGGCTTCTTGAGGTCTTGCTCCGGGTACAGACAGGGCAGGCGTTGACGTACTCCTTGCAGTCTTTCCTCAGACTTGGCCACCAGAAGGTGCGTTGCACCAGATCGATAGTCTTGCGGACTCCAAAATGTCCTGCCAGAGGGTGGTCATGGCAAAGATTCAGGACCTTGGTCCGAACAGATTCCGGGACAAAAACTTGGCTTCCTTTCCAAAAGAGACCGTCTCTGGGAGTCAGGGGAGCCCCTGGGGTTGCTGGGTCATCTACAGATGCCTCCTTGATCTGTGAGAGCAAATCCGGTTGTACGAGTAGAAAGTTGCCGGATGATAGGATGGTGTCTGGAGCTGCTGTGTCTCTTGGACTGTCGAACATGCGCGAGAGCGCATCTGGTTTCACGTTTTTGGATCCTGGGCGGTAGGTGATATGAAAACAAAATCTAGAAAAAAACAAGGCCCAACGGGCTTGTCGAGGCTTCAGTCGCTTGGCTGTCCGTAGATACTCGAGGTTTTTGTGGTCGGTATACACCAATACCGGATGACTTGCGCCCTCCAACAGGTACCTCCATTCCTCCAGGGCTGCCTTGATGGCCAGGAGTTTCCGATCTCCAACGTCGTAATTCCTCTCTGCGGGAGTTAGTTTTCGAGAGAAGAACCCTACCGGGTGCATCAAATCCTTGCTGCCTTGACGCTGAGATACCACTGCTCCTAGCGCTACTTCGGAAGCGTCGACCTCCAGAATGTATGGGAGGGCAGGGTCGGGGTGACTGAGGATGGGGGCAGAGGTGAATAGTCTTTTAAGTTTTTCAAAAGCTTCCTGGGCCTCGGGGCCCCACTGAAAGCGTGTACCCTGCTTTGTCAGTTGGATAATAGGGTTGACGATGGTAGAGAATCCCTTAATACATTTTCTATAGAAATTTGCGAATCCTATAAAGCGCTGAATGCCCTTCTTGTCCGATGGTGCCGGCCAGTCCAATACAGCAGTTACCTTCTGGGGATCCATCCTGATCCCTGCTGGGGAAATCTCAAGTCCCAGAAACTGAATCTCTTGCTGTTCAAACAGGCACTTTTTTGCTTTAGCATATAGGCCATGCTGCCGGAGACGAAGTAGCACTCTGCCCACATGCCCCTGGTGCTGTTCAAGAGAATTGGAAAAAATTAAAATGTCATCGAGGTATACTATTACAAAAATGTCCAGAAAGTCTCTAAAGACATCATTGATCAGGTGCTGAAAGGTGGCAGGGGCATTGCAGAGGCCGAACGGCATGACTAGATATTCATAGTGACCAAAGCGGGTCCGGAAGGCCGTTTTCCATTCATCCCCGGACCTGATACGGACCAGGTTGTAGGCACCCCTTAGATCCAACTTGGAGAAGATAGTTGCCGTTCGTAATTTCTGGAAGAGCTCCGGTATCAACGGCAAGGGGTATCGGTTCTTGACTGTCACCTTATTCAACTCACGGTAGTCCACACAAGGCCTGAGTGTTTGGTCCTTTTTGGTAACAAAGAATATCCCCGCGCCTGCTGGGGAAGTGGAGTGACGGATAAACCCTTTTTCGAGGTTCTCCGCGATGTATGCCTTCAGGGCCTCCTGCTCCTTTTCGGATAAGGGAAAGATGCGACCGAATGGGATTTCGGCACCTGGAAGAATCTCGATAGGACAGTCATATGGACGATGGGGCGGCAGGGAGTCTGCCCCTCGTTTACTGAACACGTCGAGGAAGTCGTGGTAAGTCTTGGGCACGGCCCGGCACAAGTCCTGATCGGAGTTCAGGCAACACAGAGCAGAGGGTGCCCCAGCGGGCTCAGGTAGGCAGTGCTGAAGGCAATAAGGGGACTGGAATTTTACTTGTCCCGTTGACCAGTTAATGCAAGGGTTGTGGGCTTGGAGCCATGGTATGCCCAAAATCACTGGGAAGAGAGGAGAGGAAATTACATCCAGTATCAACAGTTCTCGGTGCTGGGACAAGATGGTGGCAGGCAGGGGCAAGGTCTCTTGGGTCACTTGACCTGATTTGATGCGTGATCCATCGGCTAAGAAGACAGAAAGTCCCTGGGTCTTCTCACGAAGGGGTAGGCCTTGTAAGTTGGCAAAGGTGGCATCGATAAAACAACTGCATGCTCCGGAGTCAAGGATAGCGTTGGTGTGGATTGTCTTTCCTTGAAGCTGCAACGAGAGGGGAAGAGCCAGGTCAGTGGTGTTGCTGGGGCAAGGTGCAGGTTTAGAAGAGACAGAAGAAAGACACTTACGGATCTTGATTGGGCAGTTGTTCACGTAATGTCCAGAGCCACCACAATAGAGGCATAGGTTCAGCTGCCGGCGCCTGGCACGCTCCTCAGGAGTCAGGGTGGAGCGCATAAGTCCGATCTGCATCGGTTCAGGGCTGTCGAAGGCAGGACTGGCTGGAACTGAAGCTGGTGCAGGGAAATAGCGGGAAGCTGGAGTTGGAGCCCTTGCCACCATCCAGGCCGGGCGGGTCGGTTGGGAGGAACGTTCGGCTCGGCGTTCCCGGAGCCGGCGATCCAGTTGGATGGTCAGGGTAATCAGGTCTTCCAGAGACTCGGGGACCCCCACTCGAGCCAGTTCATCCTTCAGACTCTCAGATAGACCTGTGCGGAATTGATGCCTAAGGGCTGCATCGTTCCACCGAGTGTCCGCGCTCCAGCGCCTGAAATCAGAGATGTAGTCCTCGGCCATTCTACGGCCTTGTTGGAGCATGGACAAGGCGGTCTCGGCTGTAGTGGTTCTTTGGGGGTCATCATAGAGTTGTTCCATTGCCTGGAAGAAGGTAGCGAGGTCCTGGATCTGTGGGCTATCGACTCTCAGAAGACGGTGGGCCCATGATTGAGGTTCTCCTTGCAGGAGAGATACTACGAATCCCACCTTGGTGGCTTCCAACGAAAAAGTCCTGGGCTGAAGTGCAAAATAAAGCTGACAGGCATCTCGGAAGGCAGGGAACTTGGACCGATCCCCTGAGAATCTTTCCGGAACGGGCACTCTTGGCTCTGGAGGAAGCATCACTACTGCAGGCTGAACCGTGGGTTGAACCGGTGGTGCAGGAGGTGCAGCGGCCATAGGACCGGAGAGAAGCTGTACCTGTCCCTCTAACCTGGTATAGCCTTCCTGTAGAGACTTCACTGCTTGGGTGAGGGCTGCAAGGTGGGAGCAGAAGTCCTGCATGGACGAAGTTCCTTCCGCAGGCTCGGTCATCTGGGCTGTTCGTACTGTAAGGTACCTGGTGGCGAGCCTGGCTTGACGGAAGGGAACCTCTCTTACGGCTCTGGTTCAGGGTCCACTGGAATGAGGACAGGGGACCCGTGAGCACAGCGGAGTAGGAGTGTCCGTCCGGTGAGTCAGCTGGTGCAGGATGAAGCAGGATGCTGGTGCTGGTCTTCAGATGGCAGGAACTGCAGGTGATGGCACAGCAGGCTCGGGGTCGGATGACCGAAGAGAGAGGTAGTCTCTGGAGCAGCAGCAGCGGAGGCAGATCCTGTGCGGGAGAGAGGCACACTCGGACGGCAGAGGTAGTCAGACAGGCCGGGTCACAGGGAAGGCAGATAGGCATAAACGGCAGACAAGAGGATGGTCAAGTGACAGGCAGAGGTTCGGCAACAGGTGGTAAGTCCTTAAGCAGAGTCAGGCAAGCCGGGGTCAAGGAGCAGAGAGGTCAGCGGGGTCAGACAGGCCGGGTCGGGTGCCAAGGATCACAGATAGGTATAGGCAGGTTTACACTGGGGACTCAGGTAAGAGCTGCAGACGAACAGCACCGCGGGGCTGCAGCCCTGATCCTTAAATAGGGGCACTGGCGCCAAACAGCGCTAAACGCGCACGTGCACGCGCTATTAGCGCACGGGAGCGCGCCTGCGGACCGGTCGCGCGCGTGCACGCGCCTGCGGCGTGCGCCAACGCCCGCGCTGATGCCTGGAGAGCACGGGGGTGACCGTTTGCCTGCGTAGAGGCAATCTGGGTCGCACGGGGCGGCCAGGACCCTGACACTTAGGCACTGGTGTGGTGGCATGGATCATTGAGGAGGAGGAAGAGGATAGTCAGTGAACATAACAGGACAGTCACTCAGCATCAGCATAGGCAGTCTTGAAGGGATGTGACATTATAAATTATTCCGTTATATCCGCTTCAGGTGCCTGGTAGCTGGCGGTGATCCAAGACTGATTCATTTTTATGAAGGTCAGTCGATCAACCGAGTCGGTGGACAGGCGCACTCTATGATCGGTGACAAATCCTCCAGCAGCACTGAATGTGCGTTCGGAAAGAACGCTGGATGCAGGACAGGCCAGTAGCTCAATTGCATACTGTGCAAGCTCTGGCCAGTGATCCATCCTCAGGACCCAGTAAGCCAGAGGATTTTCGGTGGGAAAGGTGTCCAAGTCTGACCTTGCCCCTAGGTATTCCTGCACCATGTATATCAGACGCTGGCGATGGTTGCTGGAACCGATCATACCTTGGGGCTGCGGACTAAAAAATTGTCTGAAACGCATCGGTCAGACGTCCACCTTCCCCACCGCTCCTTCTGCTACTGACCGAAGCCTCAGCAACTCGTCGTCCAGGACCAGGAGTTTGTAACCTCCCAGTTTCTGGGAATACGTTGCACAGACCTTTCTGCAAGGCCTCCCTGAGATGTCTCATCCTCTGCTCCCTCTGCGACGGCAAGATAAGGTCCGCAACCTTACCCTTGTACCGTGGATCAAGGAGAGTGGCCAGCCAGTAATGGTCCCTCTCCTTGATCCGAAGAACACGAGGATCCTTCCGCAGGCTTTGCAGGATCAGGGAGGCCATGCAGCGTAGGTTAGCTGAGGCATTCGGTCCGGAGTCTTCTGGGTCACTGAGGATGACATGATCGCCAGCCACCTCCTCCCAGCCACGTACAAGTCCACTGGTTTGTTGGGACTGTACATCATCCCTAAAAGACTGCTGCTGCTGATGCTGAGTGCCAGGCTCCACCTCCATGCTCACACAATCCTCCTCCTCCTCCTAGGGATGAGCCGAACACCCCCGGGTTCGGTTCGCACCAGAACCTTCGAACCGACCGAAAGTTTGCGCGAATTTTCGAACCCTATACGTTATAATGGACGCGAACGTTCGAAATCAAAAGTGCTAATTACAACGGCCAATATGCATGTTAATGTCATAAAACAGGTTTGGGGACCCGGGTCCTGCCCCAGGGGACATATATCAATGCAAAAAGAACTTTTAAAAACTAACGTTTTTTTTTTCGGGAGCAGTCATTTTAATGATGCATAAAGTGAAAAAAAAAAAAGTGAAATTTTCCTTTAAATATGGTACCTGGGGGGTGTCTAAAGTATGCCTGTGAAGTGGCATGTGTTTCCCGTGTTTAGAACTGTCCTTGCACAAAATGACATTTGTAAAGGAAAAAAAGTAGCCATTTAAAACCACTTGCGGCTTTAATGTCATGTCTTGTCCTGGCCGCCATATGGCTGAAAATCCTTGAGAAAAATGGCATGGCTACCCCATCACCCCCCCCCCCCCCCCTTTGGGTCTTGTATGGATATTAAGGGGGACCCCGCACCCAAAATAAAACCCTATACCTACAACCCTATATACTCTGATCAGCAGTATATAGGTGGTGCAAACAAGACACGGACTGTAGGTTTGTTCTTAAGTAGAATCTGAACAGGTACATTATGAAGTGTAGCTCCATCCCAAAAAAATCTATTTTTAAGCTTTTTGGAGAACATAGGGAGGGGTTATCACCCCTGTAACATTTGCTGTCTTTGCACATGTGTTCAGAACATGTCACCTCACTTTCCGTCCCAATGACAAATGTTTTTGGAAAAGTGGGGTTTTAATTGAAACAAGGATTGGTGATAAAGTATTAGTAGAGAGGAGATACCTTTTTCCCAAATTAAATCTAACAGGATAGAATTTCCCTTCCTAGGGGTAGATTTCCTCTCACTTCCTGTTTTCTCTTTCCATTTGCAAGTAGGAGTCGTTTGTAAGTTGGATGTTTGAAAGTAGGGGCCTGGCGTATATACTCTGCAGAAATTTGCCCTATTAGATGTTGGTGTAGCCACAAGACTGGTGGGCACAGGAATGGGCCCTGCTGTGAGTTAATAGATCAAGATTTGTACTTGCATGCACTTGTTGAACCGGGCAGAAAAATTGGCGGTGGTGGTGGTGGTGGTGGACGGTGTTGCCACAAGACTGTAAGCTCTCACAATTACTCTTGGTGGGCGCAGGAATGGGCCCTGCTGTGAGTTATTAGATCAAGATTTGTAATTGCATGCACCTGTTGAACAGGGCAGAAAAATTGGGCCTTTGGCGGTGGTGGTGGTGGTGGTGGTGGTGGTGGGACGGTGTTGCCACAAGACTGTAAGCTCTCACAGTTACTCTTGGTGGGCGCAGGAATGGGCCCTGCTGTGAGTTATTAGATCAAGATTTGTAATTGCATGCACCTGTTGAACAGGGCAGAAAAATTGGGCCTTTGGTGGTGGTGGTGGACGGTGTTGCCACAAGACTGTAAGCTCTCACAGTTACTCTTGGTGGGCGCAGTAATGGGCCCTGCTGTGAGTTATTAGATCAAGATTTGTAATTGCATGCACCTGTTGAACAGGGCAGAAAAATTGGGCCTTTGGCGGTGGTGGTGGTGGTGGTGGTGGTGGACGGTGTTGCCACAAGACTGTAAGCTCTCACAGTTACTCTTGGTGGGCGCAGGAATGGGCCCTGCTGTGAGTTATTAGATCAAGATTTGTAATTGCAAGCACCTGATGAACAGGGCAGAAAAATTGGGCCTTTGGCGGTGGTGGTGGACGGTGTTGCCACAAGACTGTAGACTCTCATAGTTACTCTTGGTGGGCGCAGGACTGGGCCCTGCTGTGAACTATTAGATCAAGATTTGTAATTACCCGCCCCTGTTAAACAGGGGCTGAAAAATTGTGCCTTAGGCACTGGTGCTGGTGCCACAACACTGCAACCCCTCACAGATACTGTACTTGGAGCACAGCAGTCACACGTGTTGCGAAGCATTTTTTTTTAAAATTGTAAGTACACGCCCCTGTTAAACAGGGGCTGAAAAATTGTGCCTTAGGCACTGGTGCTGGTGCCACAACACTGCAACCCCTCACAGATACTGTACTTGGAGCACAGCAGTCACACGTGTTGCGAAGCATTTTTTTCAAAAAAAAAATGTAAGTACACGCCCCTGTTAAACAGGGGCTGAAAAATTGTGCCTTAGGCACTGGTGTGGTGGCATGGATCATTGAGGAGGAGGAAGAGGATAGTCAGTGAACATAAGAGGACAGTCACTCAGCATCAGCATAGGCAGTCTTGAAGGGATGTGACATTATAAATTATTCCGTTATATCCGCTTCAGGTGCCTGGTAGCTGGTGGTGATCCAAGACTGATTCATTTTGATGAAGGTCAGTCGATCAACCGAGGCGGTGGACAGGCGCACCCTATGATCGGTGACAAATCCTCCAGCAGCACTGAATGTGCGTTCGGAAAGAACGCTGGAGGCAGGACAGGCCAGTAGCTCAATTGCATACTGTGCAAGCTCTGGCCAGTGATCCATCCTCAGGACCCAGTAAGCCAGAGGATTTTCGGTGGGAAAGGTGTCCAAGTCTGACCTTGCCCCAAGGTATTCCTGCACCATGTATATCAGACGCTGGCGATGGTTGCTGGAACCGATCATACCTTGGGGCTGCGGACTAAAAAATTGTCTGAACGCATCGGTCAGACGTCCACCTTCCCCACCGCTCCTTCTGCTACTGACCGAAGCCTCAGCAACTCGTCGCCCAGGACCAGGAGTTTGTAACCTCCCAGTTTCTGGGAACGCGTTGCACAGACCTTTCTGCAAGGCCTCCCTGAGATGTCTCATCCTCTGCTCCCTCTGCGACGGCAAGATAAGGTCCGCAACCTTACCCTTGTACCGTGGATCAAGGAGAGTGGCCAGCCAGTAATGGTCCCTCTCCTTGATCCGAAGAACACGAGGATCCTTCGGCAGGCTTTGCAGGATCAGGGAGGCCATGCAGCGTAGGTTAGCTGAGGCATTCGGTCCGGAGTCTTCTGGGTCACTGAGGATGACATGATCGCCAGCCACCTCCTCCCAGCCACGTACAAGTCCACTGGTTTGTTGGGACTGTACATCATCCCTAAAAGACTGCTGCTGCTGATGCTGAGTGCCAGGCTCCACCTCCATGCTCACACAATCCTCCTCCTCCTCCTCCTCCTCCTCCTCCTCATCCTCTTCCTGTGTGATGGGTGGGACAGAAGGAACACTGTCCTGATAAAGGGGGCCTTGAGAGGCAAGGAAGTCCTCCTCTTCCTGCCTCTGTTCTGCCTCAAGTGCCCTGTCCATTATCCCACGCAGCGTATGCTCCAACAGGTGGACAAGAGGTACAGTGTCACTGATGCATGCACTGTCACTGCTCACCATCCTCGTGGCCTCCTCAAATGGTGAGAGGACAGTGCATGCATCCCTGATCATGCTCCACTGACGTGGGGAAAAAACACCAAGCTCCCCTGACCCTGTCCTGGTGCCGTAGTCGCAAAGGTACTCATTGATGGCCCTCTGCTGCGTGTGCAGTCGCTGCAGCATGGCCAACGTTGAGTTCCACCTGGTGGGCATGTCACATATTAGGCGGTTCTTGGGCAGGTTCAGCTCCTTTTGCAGCTCAGTCAGCCGAGCACTGGCATTATAAGATCGGCGGAAATGCACACAGACTTTCCTGGCCTGCCTCAGGACATCCTGTAAGCCTGGGAACCTGCCCAAGAACCGCTGCACCACCAGGTTGAGGACGTGAGCCATACAGGGCACATGGGTGAGCTGCCCCTGTCGCAGGGCGGAGAGGAGGTTGGTGCCATTGTCAGAAACGACCATTCCTGGCTTAAGCTGACGTGGCGTCAACCACCTCTCGGCCTGCCCCTGCAGAGCTGCCAGAACCTCTGGCCCAGTGTGGCTCCTGTCCCCCAAACACACCAGCGCAAGCACGGCATGGCATCTTTTTGCCTGCGTACTTGCGTAGCCCCTTGTACGCCTACGGAGCACCGCTGGTTCCGAGGACAGAGCACTGGAGGAAGAAGAAGAGGAGGGGGGGGTGGAGGAGAGAGGTGTGTCACAACCAGTAGCAGTAGTAGCGTTTTGGAGGCGTGGTGGCGGAACAACCTCCAACACTACTGCACCTTGTCCTGCATCCCTCCCAGCTGCCAATAGAGTGACCCAATGGGCCGTGAAAGAAAGGTAACGTCCCTGTCCATGCCTGCTGGACCATGAGTCAGCGGTAATATGCACCTTACCGCTGACCGCCCTGTCCAGCGAGGCATGGACATTGCCTTCCACATGCCGGTAGAGAGACGGAATCGCCTTCCGTGAGAAAAAGTGGCGTTTGGGAACCTGCCACTGAGGAACCGCATATTGAACAAACTCACGGAAGGGGGCCGAGTCTACCAACTGAAAAGGCAGCAGTTGAAGTGCTAGCAATTTAGCCAAGCTAGCATTCAACCGCTGGGCATGTGGATGGCTGGGAGTGTACTTCTTTCGACGGTCCAGCAGCTGGGGCAGGGAAATTTGCCTGCTACAATCGGACGTCGGTGTACTGCAAGTACTTGGTTGTGACACACCTAATTCTACACCTTCAGTCCTCTCACAGCAGCTTTCAGAGAGGACTGAAGGTGTACTGGGGATGGAGATCCCAGCTGATGAGGAGCAAGGAGAGGTCCGCTTAGTTCTTTGGTGTGGGTCTTTTATGTGTGCCTGCCAACGAGCTGCATGGCAGGTCGACATATGTCTGCTCATGCTTGTGGTGCCCAAGCGGCTGATGTTTTGGCCACGCGAGATACGCTTGAGACAAATATTGCAAATAGCAGTGGTGCGATCTGATGCACTCGTCTCAAAAAAGGCCCACACCAAAGAACTTTTCTGATAACGTGCAGAGGCAGCGCCCTGCACAGGCGGAGCTCTGCGGTGTTGTACAGTTGCTGTGCTGGCCTCTACCTGGCCTCCAGGGGGCATCCTGCCTCGTTGGACATGTGACGCCGCATCCTCCTCCTCCTCGTCCTCCTCCTCATCCTCTCTCCCTTCAGGCACCCACGTGGAGTCAGTGACCTCATCATCCCCTCCCTCTTCACCACTAGAGCAAACCTGGCAGTAAGCTACAGCTGGTGGAACAGTACTGCCAGATTCCTCAAGCTGGGTATCATCATCCGAGCCTTCGAATCGTTGGGCATCCTCCTGGAGCATGTACCCAACACTGTGCTCAAAGAGTTCGGGGGACTCCTCAGGAGGACATGGTGGGTCTAGGGAAGGGGTGGCTGATGATGCCATTGAGTACGCGTTGGCAGCTACTCTGCCAGTACCCTGAGCCTGGGTGAGAGAGGATGAGGAGGATGAGGAGGGCTTGGTCATCCATTCTACCAAGCCTTCAGCATGATGCGGCTCCACATGTCCAGCTGCCGAAAACAAAGACGCGCGTGTCCCATGGCCACGTGCTGATGACGATGCACGACCACGTCCACGGCCACGGCCACGTCCACTAGAAACAGAGCCTGCCTGCCCTGTGTTCTTGGCTCTGCACGCTCTGCCTCCCCTTGGCGGTCTTCCAGCCATTGTAGTCGGTAGTCCTGTGGGTGCTGCTGAGAAGAATATATAGGAGCTCTGTGTGATGCCACTAACACACTAGAAGTCCTATGGGTGCTTCTGCAAAGAAAATATAGGAGCTCTGTGTGATGCCACTAACACACTAGAAGTCCTGTGGGTGCTGCTGAGAAGAAAATATAGGAGCTCTGTGTGATGCCACTAACACACTAGAAGTCCTATGGGTGCTTCTGCAAAGAAAATAGAGGATCTCTGTGTGATGGGACTAACAAACTTCAAGTCCTATAGGTGCTTCTGGGAACAAAATATAGGATCTCTGTGTGATGGGACTAACACACTTCAAGTCCTATAGGTGCTTCTGGGAAGAAAATATAGCTCTGTGTGATGGGACTAACACACTTCAAGTCCTATAGGTGCTTCTGGGAACAAAATATAGGATCTCTGTGTGATGGGACTAACACACTTCAAGTCCTATGGGTGCTTCTGGGAACAAAATATAGGATCTCTGTGTGATGGGACTAACACACTTCAAGTCCTATAGGTGCTTCTGGGAACAAAATATAGGATCTCTGTGTGATGGGACTAACACACTTCAAGTCCTATAGGTGCTTCTGGGAAGAAAATATAGGATCTCTGTGTGATGGGACTAACACACTTCAAGTCCTATAGGTGCTTCTGGGAACAAAATATAGGATCTCTGTGTGATGGAACTAACACACTTAAAGTCCTATAGGTGCTTCTGGGAACAAAATATAGATCTCTGTGTGATGGGACTAACACACTTCAAGTCCTATAGGTGCTTCTGGGAACAAAATATAGGATCTCTGTGTGATGGGACTAACACACTTCAAGTCCTATAGGTGCTTCTGGGAACAAAATATAGGATCTCTGTGTGATGGGACTAACACACTTCAAGTCCTATAGGTGCTTATGGGAAGAAAATATAGGATCTCTGTGTGATGGGACTAACACACTTCAAGTCCTATAGGTGCTTCTGGGAACAAAATATAGGATCTCTGTGTGATGGGACTAACACACTTCAAGTCCTATAGGTGCTTCTGGGAACAAAATATAGATCTCTGTGTGATGGGACTAACACACTTCAAGTCCTATAGGTGCTTCTGGGAACAAAATATAGGATCTCTGTGTGATGGGACTAACACACTTCAAGTCCTATAGGTGCTTCTGGGAAGAAAATATAGGATCTCTGTGTGATGGGACTAACACACTTCAAGTCATATAGGTGCTTCTGGGAACAAAATATAGGATCTCTGTGTGATGGGACTAACACACTTCAAGTCCTATAGGTGCTTCTGGGAACAAAATATAGGATCTCTGTGTGATGGGACTAACACACTTCAAGTCCTATAGGTGCTTCTGGGAAGAAAATATAGCTCTGTGTGATGGGACTAACACACTTCAAGTCCTATAGGTGCTTCTGGGAACAAAATATAGGATCTCTGTGTGATGGGTCTAACACACTTAAAGTCCTATAGGTGCTTCTGGGAACAAAATATAGAATCTCTGTGTGATGGGACTAACACACTTCAAGTCCTATAGGTGCTTCTGGGAACAAAATATAGGATCTCTGTGTGATGGGACTAACACACTTCAAGTCCTATAGGTGCTTCTGGGAAGAAAATATAGGTCTGTGTGATGGGACTAACACACTTCAAGTCCTATAGGTGCTTCTGGGAACAAAATATAGGATCTCTGTGTGATGGGACTAACACACTTCAAGTCCTATAGGTGCTTCTGGGAAGAAAATATAGGTCTGTGTGATGGGACTAACACACTTCAAGTCCTATAGGTGCTTCTGGGAACAAAATATATGATCTCTGTGTGATGGGACTAACACACTACAAGTCCTATGGGTGCTTCTGGGAAGAAAATATAGGTCTGTGTGATGGGACTAACACACTTCAAGTCCTATAGGTGCTTCTGGGAACAAAATATAGGATCTCTGTGTGATGGGACTAACACACTTCAAGTCCTATAGGTGCTACTGGGAAGAAAATATAGGTCTGTGTGATGGGACTAACACACTTCAAGTCCTATAGGTGCTTCTGGGAACAAAATATATGATCTCTGTGTGATGGGACTAACACACTACAAGTCCTATAGGTGCTTCTGGGAACAAAATATAGGATCTCTGTGTGATGGGACTAACACACTTCAAGTCCTATAGGTGCTTCTGGGAACAAAATATAGGTCTCTGTGTGATGGGACTAACACACTTCAAGTCCTATAGGTGCTTCTGGGAACAAAATATAGGATCTCTGTGTGATGGGACTAACAC
>CM053033.1:141028339-141210839 GCA_028564925.1 Lithobates sylvaticus
TCCAGTATCGTGGTCATGATGCCAATGCTAATGCGGACGCAATGTCCCGACTGACAGGGAGGTCGATGGACTCTTCTCCACCGGTCAAGAGTTGTCGTTACACCAACCTGTCCTTCTTGTCTTCTGGGGAGATAGCAGCCCATACAGCCAAGGATACCTTTCTGAAAACAATACTCTCCTGGGTCCAGTCCGGTTGGCCTGCAACCGTCACACAGGATTATTAACCTTATTTCCGTAGGCGTATGGAATTAACTGTAGCTGGCAACTGTGTTTTATGGGGAGACCGAGTGATCATTCCACAGACCCTCCGGAGACACATTCTGGACTTGCTACATACTGGTCATCCCGGGGGCACACGTATGAAACAAAAGGCCCGAGGCTATGTGTGGTGGCCAAACCCAGACTCAGATATCACGACATATGTGAATGCTTGTGCTGGATGTGCACAAACAGCAAAAGACCCTCCTCGAGGGTGCGTCCAGCCCTGGACTTGGCCCACGGTTCCTTGGTTTCGCCTACACTTGGACTTTGCAGGCCCGATCAGAGGACATACCTTCTTGATCATAGTGGACGCCCATTCAAAGTGGCCTGAGGTAATTCCTGTTACTCAGCCAACGACTAAGGCAACGGTTTCCATACTGTTACATCTCGCTGCTACGTTTGGATACCCCAGAGAAATCGTTACAGACAACGGTGCACAATTCACCAGTCAGGAGTTTCAGCGTTTCCTGACTGCCCACAACATCAAGCACAAGTTGACCGCACCTTACCACCCGGCTACAAATGGTCAAGCAGAACGGTTTGTGCAGACTTTTAAACGCTATTTCAAAGCTACAGTGGCTGCAAGTAAACAACAGTCCTTGTCACCCCAGCAGCTGGACTCCTTCCTTTCTGCTTACAGAAACACACCACATGCAACCACCGGGAAAACTCTAGCAGAACTCCTTCTGGGTCGGCAGCCATGGACTGTTTTGGACATGCTCCGCCCTCAAACAGTCCAGGAACATGTACTGCAGTCCCAAGACAAGATGGTCAAACACCATGAGCTCCCCAGATTCACAGCCCCACAAACGGTATGGGCCCGATCTTATGGGGCTTCCAACACCCGTTGGCTTCCTGCTGTCATTGCAGAGACTTTGGGACCCAAGATGTATAGGGTCTGCCTGGAAGATGGTTCCATTTGCAGACGGCATGCGGACCAACTGCGTCCTCGGTTTCAACTGCCCGAATCCCTGGCGCCGGCAGAACCACCAGTGTCGCAAGGAACTGCTCCCAGCGGATCAGAATGCACAGGGACTGATGATTGGGGGGACTCTGAACTTTTGCACTCGGCTCCAACAGAGCCCTCCAGCCCTGGTTCGGAGGTCTGTTCACCCACTGAGCTGGTGGATCCGTTCTTGGCCCCGCCGGGGCCGATTCCGGCCAGCCCTGTTTCCTCCGGTCCCGAGTCGCTGGGTGCCCGCCCTCAACGACACTGTCGCCCTCCTGACCGGTTTCAGCTTCAAGACCCGTTACGAGACTTTCGACGGGGTCGCCGAAAGTGATCCGATGACATTGTATCCCCGCAACTGTCCCCGGTTCACATCTGGATGCAGGAATCTCCTGTGTTTGGAGGACTGTTATTGGACAGTTATTAGTTAATGTTTTGTGCCTTTTCTTGTTTTGTTGTAATTTGTTTTTTTTTAGGGATGGATGGAAGGTGTTATACCTGAAGGGTTCCACATGTACTGTCACTTTAAGGCTGGCTCCACCCAGGAGTGATGACAAGGGTCAAGGGGCATAGTAGCCATCTTAGAGCACATGTAAGGAAGATAATAAGATGTACTGTCCTGAGATGCATGTTGCAGTGTACAGTGAGTACTGAAATAAACATCCATTGTCCCAGACCAGAGTCTTGTGTCTCTCACAACTCAGAGGATATAACAATTACTCCTCTTAGAATTCATCACTGAGGAATTCCGTTTTGCTTGGCAATAATCCTGAGGTCGTTGAATACTATGGGGGGTTAAATCTTCACGACTGAGCCGATTACTCTGTCTGATATTTTTTGGATTATTCAGGGAGTTTTGCTATCAGTATAAATTTTCCTGATTTGCTTTATATTTTAAACATCCATACCTGTCCTCCTCAGAATAGCCTGGTATCCATAGTCATTTGCCATCTATTACCTACTGTCAGGATCCATTAGCCCCTGCCATTTGCTATATCAATTGGCTCGACATACCCCCGTGGTTGCTATCTCGTGTTTTCCTTGATAACTATATGGGCTCATTTACTCCACATCGTCAATGAATGTACATGCTCCCGAAGAAGCGCTACACAGCGCGCAACATGTAGAGCACAGCAAACTACTCTTTTTATATCATCACACCGCCTATCTGCTATTGAACCATACTTGTGGACATCAATACCCTATGGAATGATTCTGTTTTTCAGCCCTTTGTCCTCTAGTAGATATAATTTGGTTTCATGCAGTAGCGGTATTGTATGTTATTTTGCATAGTACCATTAATGTGGATTTTTAGAATATGTATTTATGCAATTAAAATAAATATTACATTTTTGTATTAAACAATTGTCGACTGTGCCTATAAAGTCCAAGTCCCAATCTTTTCTTCTTTTTTCCAAATTCCTAAAGCATAGCTCCTGACAACGACCAATCTGCTTGATTACCTCCCACTCTGCGCCTGCCTTATTACCACATACTCTGTGCTTATTACACAGCCTTTCTGTCTCAATATCATAGAGCAGGCACGTTGGATCAAGGTAGGGTTGAAAATTAGAGCCTCGTGCACACTGGGGCTATTCTAAATTGCTGTAGAAAAGCAGCCTCAAAAACACACCTAGGCTGTGCTTTTGCAAACGCGTTTAGATGTGTTAAGTGCTTGGGCGTTCATTGCACAGGAACACATAGGCTAACATAAGGGAGCGTTTAGCCACAGAAAAAAAAGTCAACGCCTGTAAAAAAAAAAGGTGTTTTTGAGCTCAAGTGTGCATGAGGCCATAAAGTGCACAGAGGAAGTTCTAGTAGCACCCACACCCTTTTCTCAACCCCACTGTGTGCACAGGAATGCCTGGAGACCTGTCCAACACACACTGGTTATATACGTAATCCCTCTCCCAGACAGTGACTTTTAAAGAGATAAAAAGGAAGAAGACATCAAGAAACCTGATAATTAGGATTGTTCTATCTGAGCATTTTGTTTCAAAACTAAATGTAACAATCCTGCAATCTTCCTCATTAGGTTTGCAGGGACCCTTGGGTTCTCATATAAGCATTGTCTGCTAATAACATTCTATATTATATCAGATGACCACCGGAGGGAGCATTTGCAAATCTGTATATGAAAAATATGAACAAAAATTTGTACAGGCGGTCCCCAGGTTACAAACATCCGACTTACAAACAACTCCTACTTACAAACTGGGGGAAACCACAGGAAGTGAGAGGAAATCTACCCCTAGGAAGAGAAATCCACTACTGTAAGTTATCATGGGAAAAAAGTGTCTCCACTGGAGCTTCATCACCAATCCTTATTCCCACAACCCAAACCTTTCAAAATCCAATTGTCATAGGGACAGCATGTTGGATTAAATCTTCTGAACAGGGGCACAGACAGCAAAACAAATGTTACAGGGGTGTTAACCCTCCTCTATGCTACCCAAAAAACGTAAAAAAAAATTTTTGGCTGCAGCTACACTTCAATTTTTTTTACCTGTTCCGACTTACAAATTCGACTTAAAGCGGAGTTATGCTAAAAAAAAAAAATAATAATTTAAAGTCAGCAGCTACAAATACTGCAGCTGCTGAGTTTTAATAATCGGACACTTAACTGTCGCAGGGTGCAGCAATGCGGGGGGAACAAAGACGCACTCGTCTCCCCCTCCTCTCTGCGGCGCCGGAATTGTAACTGTGGCTTCACATCCGGGCACCCACCACACACCGGTTTTGCAGTGCGCCGGGAGGAAGTGGGAGCTGGGACCCTCTGAAAAGAGGGTACTGGCTCCCCCCAAAAAAAATTACATGCAAAATGTGGCATGTCAGGGGGTCACCTCCCTTAAAGCGGAAGTTCCATTTTTGGGTGGAACTCTGCTTTAAGACCTAACCTGCAGACCCTATCTTGTTTGTAACCCGGGGACCGGCTGTATCAGCAAAATATGAAACAGCAAGGATCTACAACTGTTAAAATCTTTCTGCCTACAGTAAATGTCACAATAATTAAAAAACTGTATTTCATGAAAATACATTGCATTAAAATTAGCAGGAATAGTTAACCTATTGCTATAACCAGGGCTCAAAATTTCAAGTCCTGAGCTCCTAGCCAGGCCTTATGAGTTACTTGCCACCATTTGCCCCACCCAACCCCTACCCTGCCCCGCCCCTAAGTCCGCCTCCAAACACACCCTTGCAAATTATCTCATGAAATTACACTGTTAAATGTTTTATGCAGAATTAACCACTTGCTGACCAGCTCACGCAGATCTACTGCGGCAGGTTGGCAGCACTGAGCTAATTGCTGTACCTGTGCTCTCGCTGCGGGAGCATGCCTGTGGGTCGGATGGACTCAATGTCCGCTGGCGACCCACGATCGTCTAGTACAGAGGCAGAACGGGGATCTGCCAGTGTAAACAAGGCGGTTCCCTGTTCTGACTGGGGACGTCAGAGATCTTCTGTTCCCAGTGATTCGGAACAGTGATGTCCCGTGAGCCCACCCCCCCTACAGTTAGAACACACCTAGGGAACACACCTAGGGAACACAGTTAACCCCTTCCCTGCATTTTTATAGCACTGCTCAATGTAATAATGTCACTGGTCCCCAAAAAGTGTAATTTGGGGTCAGATTTGTCCACTGCAATGTCGCAGCCCCACCAAAAATTGCAGATTGCCGCCATTACTAGTAAAAATAATTTTAAAAAGTCCTTAAATCTATCCCATAGTTTATAGACATGATAACTTTTGCGAAAACCAATCAATATACCCCTATTGTGATATTTTTTTTTACCAAAAATATGTACAAGAATATATATCGCCAAAACTGATGAATAAATTTGCTTTTTTATATATTTTTTATGGATATGTATTTTAGCAAAAGATAAAGAAATATGTTTTTTCAAAATTGTTGCTCTTTGTTTATAGCACAAAGCGAAAACCGGTGGAGGTGATCAAATACCACCAAAAGAAAGCTCTATTATTGGACATCAATTTGCTTGGGTACGTCGCACGACCGTGCAATTGTCAGTTAAATCGATGCAGTGCCGTATTGCAAAAAAATAGCCTGGTCATTAAGGGGGCAATCCTTCCGGGGTTGAAGTGGTTAAGTTACAAAAATAAGTATGAACGACAACAATATTAACAAAGCATATTTCATTGATCTGGATGTGATAAATAAAATAAGGATAAAATATGATTGGCTACTATAGACACTGTACCCCAGTACAGTAAAAAAAAAAAAAAAAAAAAAAAACACAAGAAATAAAAGCATCTGAAATGCATCCGGAAACGCATTAAAAATGAGCAGGCAGAAATGCATCTGGAATGGATCTGGAGGATGCTTTTGTGGTGTGAACGGGGACTTAAATCCAGCCGTCTACGCTAAGAAAAAGAAAAAAAGCGCCAGCACAAAAAATGTGTCAAAAATGCACAATGTCGCACTACAAAAACGCACTGGTTCACAATGGAATTCATGCACTCTCATTTTGACAGAACGCATAGGAAAACGCAAAAAGTAGTGCAAGCACAACTTTCTCAAATTACGCTGCACCAAACCGCAAGCTTCTGCGGTTACCATGCAGCCTCGGTGGCTGCAACTGATGCGTTTTGGGTGCTATTACAAACGAATGGTTCCGCGTGCATCTCTCAAGGGCAACGCATTAACACTATTTAGCAAGCTGCGCAGGTGTTTCATATAGGAAGGCAGGAGAGGGGAGGTTCATTGACAAAAATACACTTTTACTGTACAGAGGTGAGTTGCCCTTTCTGATCCAGCTATCAGACCAGATGTAAAGTAGGTCATTGACATGAGAGGTTGTAGTGCAGAAGAAGAAATCCCTGACCTGGAACAACCCTGTAAACATAGCTCTGAATGAGCACATGCTACATAACTGACCTCTAAGGACTCCACCACTCTTGTCCCACAGGACACCTTATTGGTATCTGGTTGTCATGGTTAGAGCGGCTATCAGTCTCAGTTGCGGTGCGTTCACCTCCCCGCCTGAGCCGAGCGGACCCGCCCCCCGCCCTAGCAAAGCCAAGCTGGCCCGCCTCCCCGCCCGAGCTGAGTGGACCCCCCCACCCAAGCCAAGCTGAGTGGTCCGCCTCCCTGCCCAAGCCGAGCAGACCAGCCCCCGCCCGAGCTAAGCCGGCCTGCCCCCCGTCTGAGTCAAGCGGAACTCCCCCCCCCGCCCAAGCATAGCTGAGCCGGCCCACCCAGCAGACGCCAGAGCCAAGCTAGTACACTCGCCCTTTTCCATTCACCAAATACGAGCAGGCGAGTGGAAATTTTGAGGGCTGCAATGAGACATCTTACATCTAAAACTGAAAAAAGGTATACAATTAATATGAATACAAAACAACTTTAACCAAAACAAAGAAAAAAAGGGCTATCCAGCCCAAATCATTAGAAATAACACGGAAGGAAGTAAAGGTTGAATGGTCCCAGTTTCAACTACATACAGTGGTGTGAAAAAGTGTTTGCCCCCTTCCTCATTTCCTGTTCCTTTGCATGTTTGTCACACTTAAGTGTTTCGGAACATCAAACCAATTTAAACAATAGTCAAGGACAACACAAGTAAACACAAAATGCAATTTGTAAATGAAGGTGTTTATTATTAAAGGTGAAAAAAAATCCAAACCATCATGGCCCTGTGTGAAAAAGTGATTGCCCCCTAAACCTAATAACTTGTTTGGCCACCCTTAGCAGCAACAACTGCAACCAAGCGTTTGCGATAACGTGCAATGAGGCTTTTACAGCGTCCTGGAGGAATTTTGGCCCACTCATCTTTGCAGAATTGTCCTAATTCAGTTACATTAGAGGGTTTTCGAGCATGAACGGCCTTTTTAAGGTCATACCACAACATCTCAATAGGATTCAGGTCAGGACTTTGGCTAGGCCACTCCAAAGTCTTAATTTTGTTTTTCTTCAGCCATTCGGTGGTGGACTTGCTGGTGTGTTTAGGATCATTGTCCTGCTGCAGAACCCAAGTTCGTTTCAGCTTGAGTACACGAACAGATGGTCGGACATTCTCCTTCAGGATCTCTTGGTAGACAGCAGAATTCATAGTTCCTTTTATCACGGCAAGTCTTCCAGGTCCTGAAGCAGCAAAACAGCCCCAGACCATCACACTACCACCACCATATTTTACTGTTGGTATAAATCTTTTTCTGAAATGCAGTGTTCCTTCTACGCCAGATATACTTGGACACACACCTTCCAAAGAGTTCCACTTTTGTCTCATCGGTCCACAGAATGTTGTCCCAAAAGTCTTGGGGATCATCAAGATGTGTTGTGGAGAAATTGAGACGAGCTTTGATGTTCTTTTTGCTCAGCAGTGGTTTTCTCCTTGGAACTCTGCCATGCAGGCCATTTTTGCCCAGTCTTTTCCTGATGGTGGAGGCATGAACGCTGACCTTAACTGAGGCAAGTGAGGCCTGCAGTTCCTTGGACGTTGTTGTGGGGTCTTTTGTGACCACTTGGATGAGTCGTCGCTGCGCTCTTGGGGTAATTTTGGGCGGCCGGCCACTCCTGGGAAGGTTCACCACTGTTCCATGTCTTCGCCATTTGTGGATAATGGCTCTCACTGTGGTTCGCTGGATTCCCAAAGCTTTGGAAATGGCTTTATAACCCTTTCCAGACTGATAGATCTCAATTACTTTCTTTCTCAATTGTTCTTGAATTTCTTTGGGTCTCGGCATGATGTGTAGCTTTTAAGGCTCTTCTGGTGGACCTTACTGTGTCAAGCAGCTCCTATTTAAGTGATGCCTTGATTGTGAACAGGTGTGGCAATAATCAGGCCTGGGTGTGGCTAGAGAAATTGAACTCAGGTGTGGACAACCACAGTTATAGTATGTTTTAACAAGGGGGGCAATCACTTTTTCACACAGGGCCATGATGGTTTGGATTTTTTTTCACCTTTAATAATAAACACCTTCATTTACAAATTGCATTTTGTGTTTACTTGTGTTGTCCTTGACTATTGTTTAAATTGGTTTGATGTTCCGAAACACTTAAGTGTGACAAACATGCAAAGGAACAGGAAATGATGAAGGGGGCAAACACTTTTTCACACCACTGTATTCTATAATTCACAAATACCCCCATTAGTAATTCAGAGCTTGGTTCATACACAAGCTAATAAGAAAAGGACCAAAATAGGTTCTAACCGTAAAACAAAGTATACAGACTAGCAAGGACTGACCTGGGTTCATGTAATGCAAGGGAAATCCCAGGGGGATAGAACATATAAACCACTAGTATGTTTCAAAATGGCCAGTCTAGAAAGCAAACAGAAAATGGTAGAAATCTGACCTACCCTCAATGAAGATTTCAAACCACAAGCCAGCCTCCTGAGAGACAGGTTCCTCAGACAAAGCTATACCAAAAAATCTTTGATGCAAGCTGATCAAAAAGCTAAATCAAGCAACCATGAGGTCCTTATGTTCCAAGGTGAGCAGACAAGAAAAAAAAAAATGTCAGACCTAACATACAGTTTAATAGACAAAGAGATGGGATCAGTGCAATAATTAATGCAGAGACATTGGCATTTACTTACTGAAGAGATCATCAGACATTTTGTGGATGAGCGCCTGCTCCTGACATTCAGACGTGAATGATCACTGAAGGATACTCTGGTGTAAAGCCAGTTTGATAGAAAAAAGGTACATGATCCATGTGGAACACACCCCAAAGGGGACTTTTGTTGATTTGCAGGATCACAATACTGTCCCTGCAACCTATTTGTGTTTCTGCATCGTCAGTCGCATGGGCTTCTGATATCGACTATATATGGCCATTTCTCACACAAATCAGTATCAGAACCAGCAGCAACCCACACATAGAAATGCTATGTAGCCATGCAAACAGGCCACAGAAGATCAGCAGAACTGATGCAGCAAAAGAGGAAAACAAATTGTAAGTCTTTATTTTCAAAACCGCAATTGTTTATGGTACACAGCACTTTAACCACTTGAAGACCAGGCCTTTTTCCGACTTCTCACATACATGTAAAAAATCTGTATTTTCTGCTAGAAATATTTTTTTAAAGCAGAGGCCCTAGAGAATAAAATGGTGGGTGTTGCGATTTCTTTATGTCACACTGTATTTTCGCAGCAGTTTTGCAAATGCAATTTTATTTTGGAAAAACACACTAATAATCTTTAATGCACAAAACACTATACAATACCCAATTGTTTGGTAAAATATAAAGGATATTACACTGCGTAAATCAATGTTATGCTTCAAAATTGCACACGGCAGTTGAAAGGTCGACAAAATACGTATATTAATTATATTATGCATAGGTGATGCTTTAAAAGCCTTAAGTGCCGGTTAACACTGGGATGGCTTTAAAGTCACGCAACTTCAACGCAGCTTGCAAACGCCTTCTGTAATAGAAGTCACCCCCAAGTAATACAGGAACCTTTTTCTAAGTCAGTCCCTCCGATTAGAAGGGTTCCATTGCACTGCATAGAGCGCGACTTATCAGGCGGCTAAGTCGCCTGACAAGTTGCCTTAGTGCGAACCAGGATTTACAGTGTTACCACTTAAGATTTACACAGGGGGTGTGGTGCTAGATTTATTGCTCTCAATCTGATGTTTGCAGTGATCTCAAACGTGTGCTGCAATCACTGTTTATGCATGCGGGACTGCCTTTGCGGGGGCTCTTCAAAAGTTTTTTTTTTCTATTTTATTTATTTTTATTCTTACACTGTACCTTTAAATAGTTTTGATCACTTTTATTGTTATCACAAGGAATGTAAACATCCCTTGCAAAAATAGGCAGTGATAGGTCCTCTTTATTGAGACATTTAGGGTCTATTAGAGCCCAGATCTTTCTTCTGACCTTTAGCCTAGGTTCACACTGACAGCAGGAATAAAATCCTGCGAGTTCATTCCCGCGGGTCAGTCCCGACGTCGGGGCGATTTCAGAGACATCTGTGCGGATTTATGCACAGATGTCTAATAAAATCGCACCCCAAAGTCGCCAAAAGTAGTACAGAAACTACTTTTGGGGATCGGCGCGGCATCGCAAATGTGACGTTGCACCGGTTCGGATGGTGCCACTGCTGGCAATAGCCGCCGATTTGGCATACGATTTGACATGTCAAATTGCATGCCAATTTGCTGCAATGTGAACCAGGGCTAAAAGCTTCAGATCATACCAAGATCGGTATGAAATAATGATTTTTACAAACCACTAATGGTTTGTTTACAACCAGCAAAATTGGAAGTGATGAAATAGTCATCACTTCAAATCCTGGATTCCCTGTTGGGCAGGGAAAGCTCTGCAGAAGGCGGCTGCTTGTAAAAGCAATCCAGCAGCTTTTTGGTTTACTTTTTTGTATACAAAAAACTGTGTTAAAAAAATATATTAATAAAAATGGTAAAAAATGAAAAGCACCCCTTTCTCCCATGCTCACGTGCATATGTGAACGTGCACGTATGTCCCACACACATATGTAAACAGTGATCGCACCAAACATGTGAGGTATCCTCTTGAATGCCAAAGCAATAATTCTAGCACCAAAACTCCTGTTTCACTCCATACTGAACTAAAGGTTTTTAGGGCTGGGTTAAAGCATATGCAAATTGGATGCATTATATACCGCATACAATTTGCATAACATGACCGGCTTTTAATGGAGCCGGTTCACACATGACTGGGACGGCTTTGGTGCAAATTTGAAAAGGGTCCTGTGCGAATTCAGGGAAAATGTGCACCTTAATCGCCAATTTTAAAGTGTGACATGTTCGGTATCTATTTACTTGGTGTAACATCATCTTTTATATATTACCAAAAAATTTAGTATTATACAGTGTTTGTATGCACTAAATTCATTGTATTTTTTTCTGAAAACTTGCATTTGGTAAACTGCTGTCCAAATTTCATACCGTCTTTAAATATTAAGTTTAGGTAAACAACACAGGGCATTTCTACAACACACTTTCAGCCGACCTGTACACAAAAGGAGCTGTTAATTGGATAACATATTCCAACTGACAAAGTCTTATAGCTAAATTAACCCTTAACAGAAATAATATTACCAGCTAAAATCATATACACCTCCCCGCACACACATCTCCATAAATATATATTTATACATCCGATGGAGCCTGGCAATCCAATTCCATTTTAAATATTCAAAATCTCCAACACACCATCCCATACCAAGACTACAAACATGCTTAAGTGGGAAAAAGATCTTTCTCAGACCTTCTCATGGGAAAAGTGGCAAAAAGCCATACAGGTTAATAGCATATCAACAGCATGCATTGAACACTGGGAAAATGCTCGTCGTAGTATTGTACGTCACCGCGTTCTTGACGGTCGAAAGGTTAGAGAACTTGTGCGACCGGGTGTATGCTAGCCAAGCTTGAGCAGAATTCTGTCGGAAAAACCATCCAATATTTTTTCGATAGAAATTCCGCTCGTGTGTACGTGGCATTAATCAGCAGCCCAAAGTTATCCTAGAAAGGCACAGAGCTGTTGGAACTAAGGAGGGCTCCACTGATTAACATGTATTCATCTACTGTGAGGTGGTCTGCAGTGTGCTCCTGCTTAATCACGGCAGGTGTATGGTGGCTATTTAAGGTTCATACTTTGATCTTCCATTCGTTATGATTAAGGACTGTGAAATGTATGAAACGCATTAACGATACACATTTGGGGTCACTGGTGTCATCCCTATTTTTTTTACGGAATAAAACACGGAGTATCTGCAGCAAGTGGTGTGCGGCTGATTCCTTCTTTTCCTGTGAGATCACGGCAACGATCCAGGGGCAAGCACCAACTGCAAGAGATCTCATCATATGGTTTGCAGCTTCACCTGGAGCAGGGTTTTCATTTTCTGGAACATAGAATGATGGCTTGGATATCTGGCCTACCTGTGAATGTATTTCTCAGGCATGCTGTTGAACTTTGATGTCAATTGTCTTTGCTGCCACACAGAGACAGGTCTGCCAGGAGGCTACACAAAGAAAATCAGACCCTCAACTAATGGAAGAAGCTCCATAATCTGCACTAAATAACAATTTCATGTCTTGCCCTAGTGGAGGTACCTAGGATTGGTATCAGTTTTAGAAAGAATTCACTACTGAAAAGTTTAGGCCAGGGTATATGGTCTGGACAACTGACACATGTACCAATGAGTACCTTTCTGATATATGTTTGAAGAAGGGAGTGGTTGTAAAACTAGGAACCTCTAGTAAGGGTTTTTGCCTGTGCTCCCCACTTACCTTACAGCTGATCTCTGTATGAACTGCATACAGCTAGTAGATTAAACACTTTCCAGCTTGTAAAGGAACAAAGCAACAAATAGGGAGCTGTTGACTGAGCCCTAAACACCTTGACACCCTGATACCATTTGGGTAGTGTCGGTCTTGCTTGATTCCTCCCACATGCGTGTTTTTGTGACTTTTTGTACCTTCATATTTACATAATTTTTTTGAATAAATAGCAATTTTGATTAGAGATTTCATGTGATTTGCTTCTCAGTGAGCCTCATCTTTTTACGTGGTGCTACTGTAAAGCTGAAACAATTCCTATATGGAGTGTGGTGCTATTGGAACATTGGGGCTTCTATATACATGGTGTGCTGCTACTATATATTGTTATTTGTAGCGCTATACCCAATTTGTTTCGTTAATGAAACCCCATTGAAACTTATAATTCTGCCTCTAGTGTGTTCTTTGTCAGGTCCCTGGATACTTTTTTTGTCATCAAGTCAAATCTCTGATGGTTTTGTAGCACTGTGTTGTGCCAGTCCACCTTTGTAAATCAAGAGATACCTTCTGAAGCCATACCCAGTTGTACCCCAGGACCAACCATAGGGTTGTATAAGATGTTGATGATTATTTAACACCTGCTTGTTAAAATCGCACTATCCTCTCCTGTGCCTACTTGCTGAAGTATACAGATATTTCGCCAATACATGCTTGCTTTCTGTGCTGGTTTGTCCCACTAAAATATTGAGAGATATGCTGTCAGAGCAGCAAAGTGCCCATGGTAACTATTTTACATTGTTACCAGCTATGTTAATTGAGGGAGGAACTAAGCATAGCAGGAGGAAGGAATAGTCATCTATGATAAGAGTGTATGATTTAAATTTTATGGAGAATTTGAACATAAAAACTACAACAAGAACCAAGATTGGCTGGAATTTCAGGATAAGAAATGGGGGCAAGGAAGTAGTGAATCTTTGTCTAAATAAAAGCCATAAAACCTTTTCAATCTAAACACTGGTTCCAATCAAACATTAGCTTATCTTTGCCATGACAGCTGATCTTACAAACTGTGTTTTCTTTTTCACTAGTAAAGACCAAACAAAAAGAAGCTTGCCTTTGAACATTTGCTTCAAGTCATTCAGGAAAATCTAGAATCTTCACACCAAAGATGTTATCCATGCTGTGAAATCTGTGCAAAGGGCATTTTACCCCTAAGGCATAACATTTATGGTGTACACAAATCTGATCTAAATGGTGATAATGAATTGTATGCAATAATTAAAGGTGATATACTAATTTCTAATACTGTAAAAGACTTGCTTGTTGCACCTCACTGAGCCAGTGTGTTACACCGTGATCATTTTGTTTCTATGCTCATGGCTGAGAACATTGTTTTGATAGCTGGTTGGGTCACTTAGACCCCTTTCACACTGGAGGCATTTTTCAGGCGCTTTAGCGCTAAAAATAGTGCCTGTAAAGCACCTGAAAAAAAGCTTCAGCTGCAATCTCAGTGTGAAAGCCAGAGTGCTTTCACACTGGGGCGCTGCGCTGGCAGGGCATCACAAAAAGTTCTGCAAGCAACTTCCTGCCCATTGAAATCATTCGGCAGCGCTGCTGTTTCGCCGGCAAAACGCTGCTGCAGCTGCGTTTTACATGTGGTTTTAACCCTATTTTTCGGCTGCTAATGAGGGTACAAACTGCCCCGCTAGTGGCCGAACAGCGCCGCTGTGCTTTACCGTCGACACCCAGGCGCTTTCAGTGTGAAAGGGCTCTTACTGATTTTGATCAAGTAGAAACTGAATAGAGATCAGCCACATTGTCTACAACCGTCAGGCTTTGGAACCTGCCCCAATTTTTTTTCCTCAGTTATGCGAAGCATTTTTTTTGTTTTGTTAGGGAGTCTAATATCTATTAAGAGCCGGTTCACACTAGATGCGGTGCGAATTCACTAAAAATCTGCACCGCATAAACATCCATGCAATCCAAATCCGGTGTGGGCACAAAAAGGGTCCTGCACGAGTTTGGTCCGAATGCATTGCAAATTTAGCCATACAGGTTATTATGGCTGAATTTGCATCGCACAGACGTCACATGTGATGTTCAATGCAGTTCGAATCACATGCAATGTCTGGCATCGAACTAGTGTGAACCGGCCTTTAAGTGTATCTAAACTAAATGGTGAAAATATAATATATTGCTGTTTACTTTAAAGTTAAATTAAAGTTGAAAATTAAAAAAATGCCTGACACGTAGGATTTTTACGTCTGAAAAGACCTTATTGGTCACTCCGATCATAACTGCTTCTCCCTGCCTGTCAGGTTTTGTATACACTGAGCCAGGCATGTGCAGCTCTGTGCCTGCACACATCACCCCGACCTGACCAATCATGGAATGTGTGTTTTGATGAAAGAGCATGAAAGTTCTGTATGTTACATCATTGATACTTTTTAATGAAAACATACTTTCCAATAGAGTTCAATGGTAGCAAAATGTGTGTAAAATGCGCCTAAAACGTGACATACCAAACAAGCTCCGTACACATGTAAACTGGCCATTAGTCTTTTTTTCAACAGAAGTGGCAGTTAGGAGGTTGAGATAAACCATTTAACACTGACAGGGCTGTTTATAATTATCTGCTTTTATTCATTTACGTAAAACCTTTACCTCAAAAGGAAACAAAAACGGTAGATGCAAGGCCCACTTCACATAGACAAGGTGGGGGAGGTAAAAACAGGCAGATGAGATGTGGTTTTAGCACACCCTAACTAACCACTTAATCCCCTATCATATGGCTGGAGGGGGTTTTTTACATGCTGTGGCAAATTTAATGTGGCATGTCAAGATAACAAGCTTGGTCCAAAAAAAACTATTTAAAGTTCACAAAAAAAAAAACCTTAGACTTTAACCTGTTCCCGACCGGCTCCTGCACATATACGTCGGCAGAATGGCACGGCTGGGCAAAGTAACGTACCCATACGTTACTTTGAATTTCCCGCCGTGCGCGCGCCTGCCGAGAGCTCCGTGACCGTGGTCACGGGTCCCGCGGACTGGATCGCCGCGGGGATATCCGCGATCGTGTCACGGAGCTCAAGAACGGGGAGTAAACAGCATCTCCCCATTCTGACTAGTGACAGCACACTGATCGTCTGCTCCCCGTCATCGGGAGCAGCCATCAGTATGGTGTCACACACAGCCAGTTAGAAACACGCCCCTAGGAACACTTAACCCCTATACTGCCAGTGACCTTTTTACAGTAATCAATGCAATTTTATAGCATCGATTGCTGTATTAATGCCAATGGTCCGATAAATGTGTCAAAATTGTCCGATGTATCTGCCAAAATGTCGTAGTCACGATAAAAATCGCTGATCACCGCCATTACTAGTAAAAAAAAAAAATATTAATAAAAATGCCATAAAACTATCCCCTATTTTGTAGACGCTATAACCTTTGCGCAAACCAAATGCTTATTGCGATTTTTTTTTACCAAAAATATGTAGATGAATACGTATTGGCCTAAACTGAGAGGAAAAAACGTTTTTTTATATATATATATTTATTGGGGGATATTTATTGGGGGGATATTTTTATTTAGCAAAAAGTTAAAAATATTGTGTTTTTTCAAAATTGACACTTTTTTTGTTTATAGCGCAAAAAATAAAAGCCGCAGAGGTGATCAAATACCACCAAAGCTCTATTTGTGGGAAAAAAGGACGCCAATTTTGTTTGGGAGTCACGTCGCACGACTGTGCAATTGTCAGTTAAAGCGACGCAGTGCCGAATTGCAAAGAACGCTCTGGTTAGGAAGGGGGTAAATCCTTCAAGGGCTGAAGTGGTTAAAGTTGTGTCTGCAGCTGATGCAGGCTAAATGTAATGCTGGAATCGATCAGCTTCTGGACTTGTGATCCTCATCCATAGCAGTACAGGGCTGCACAATGTGTTCATATTGTGTTTAATCCCTTCATGACTAGGGTCAAAACAAACCTCAACAAGCAAACACAATGTTGCAACTTTGACACATCAGTATCATTTTACGTATCAACACAACTACTTAGTGTATCCAGGTGAATTATACTTTTTTTCAGGACAGATTGGGCTTTGATTTGGTGGGAAATGTTAATGGGTATCTCCTGTTTTTTTTTTTTTTATCATCAAAGCAAAACTGCCCCAAATTGTAAATAATAATAATAATAATATCTATATATTTTAAATTTAGCTGTACATTTTTATACCATTACCGTGTACCACCAGCAAAAAAAAAAAAAAGACCTACTCCTGGTGATTGGAGCGATACCACACATGTGGGATTTGTTCTTTAAGCCCGTACTAGGGCCAAGAAACAATAGGACAAAATTTGTTTTTGTTTTTTCTTCCTACCAAAAAACGCACTGACACTAAATATAAAAACTTGGATATAAAATATAAAAACATGGACAATTACACTGCTACTAACTGCCATTAACTGCTATTTACACTGCCACTGACACCTAGGTAAAGCAATGAACTAGTTGATATTTTAATTTTTTCCTTCTTCATTAGACATTTTTATTTTTTTGTGTACCTTCGCTAGGAGAAATAGAACTATGTTTCTTTTCCTCCTTGCTAGCAGACAAGTATGTTGTTTCTCGTCTTCGCAGAGGATAGACAACACATGGAAGGGCTACAAAGTGAGTGATCACTGTGATAGCCATTCAGAGTCTATCACAGCGGTAATGTGATCGGGACCAGATTCCTTCAAGTCCTGATCATTAATAGAGACCTTTTACCGACAGCCTAGTCCCTAGTTTTAATTGTGAGCTCCCAGCACAAACACAAGACCACATATATGCAGCGCCCAGATTTAAAGTCCACTTCATGCACGCCGCTTATATGTGTTACGCAGTCACAACGGGGTTAATATGGAGGCGCTACCACATTAGCTGTGACACTCATCAGCTCTTCCCACGAGTCAAGCAGTTATCTTTAAATAGAGCAGACCTGATCTAATACATTACCACTTTCCCTTAGATTTTATTGACGTTTATTTTAGCATCATTTAAATATGTATCTAAAGTTTGAAACATTTCATAGATCTTTTTTGCTCAGTTTTCCCACAGAACAATTTCTCAGGTCAACAAATAAGTTTCCTACCTTCAACAGAAAACTTAATTTTGGTTATTTTTGCAAAAATGTCTGCAAGATGGCATTGCCAGCCATTGCTCATCCATGAAATAAAATAAGAAAAAAAGAAAAAAAGAAAAAAAGAAATTTGCTACAAAGAGGAAAAAATATAGGTAATTTTTTAAAACAAAAAGACCCCTTTTTTGTGCAACAAAAAGGATATTGTGGTCAAAGTCCATTTCATTATAAAGGCTAATGCTCTTGGTTTCACAGAATTTTGAATACTTTTATTAGTAGTGTTTTTTTTTTATGTATTACACAGTGGAGCAACACCATTAATACACAAAGCCAACAAGGTTGACCCAATAAATGATGTGCAAATGAAATAAATTACAATGCGCTACCATTGTTAAAATAGTTTCCCCAGTTATTCTCCATTTAAAAGATTCACAAATTAGAAATCCTCACTTCTATCACCATAATAGAATATATGATATCACACATAAACAAGACTCGTCAAGTTGGCAATGTGAGTGGATCAACATCCAACTGCATATACATATTTGGGATAATCTGTACTATGTCATACAGTTGCTTTTTGTACCATCTTCAGTCACTGTAGATTGCCACAACACTGAGGGTAGAATTAATAAGTGTCTGAGACAAACTTTCTCTCAACTGGAGAGCAGCCAATAAACTTTCAATTTTCTGTTTTTACAATATGTATGAAAAAAAAAAGGAAAATAGAAGCCGATTGGTTGCTATGAGCACCAATTGGGATAGAACTTGTCCTAAACACTTTTGTATATTAATTCCCCCTGTGTCTCTGGACAAAGGAATGGACTTTAATAATTAGGCAGGCCAAACACCATTCAAATCTCTTCCTGCTGAACCATTCGAGATTCAAACCATGTATGGGCAGGCTGAATGTACCAAGCTGATTGATCAACTTGGGTACAACCAGCCTGCCATACCTTACTTGCGATTATAGCTAGCAGCTGATAAAGCCGCTAGAAATAATCACTGTCTTCTCCCAGCAAAGACGGCCAGGAGAAAACATTGGCTTAGCAGGAGTGATTTCCCTATCAACACTGACTGTGGTTGCAGGAAAAAATTTGCACCGTGTATGGCCAGCTTAAAAGTGCAGTTACCCTTTAACCCTTTCGCTGTCAGGCCCTGTGCTCTGTACACTCAGGTGGCCAGACCATTTTTGAAATTTTTCCTTTGTTTTGTTATTTTTCACTTATAGCTTTCAGAATTTGTGAGACACCCCAAACCATATACTTTCTGAAAGCACACCGTATTTATCGGCGTATAACACGCACTTTTTCCCCCTTAAAATCGGGGGAAAGTCGTGGGTGCGTGTTATACGCCGATACCCCCAAAAATAATGACAAAAATGGCAAGCGCCGCTGAAAAATAGCGAGCGCTGCCAAAAAAAAACGAAGCGCGACCGAAAAAGAACGAAGCGCCCCCGGAAAAAGCCGAGCCGACTCGGACGGCTGCAACCGCCGCCGTGCTTCGGGTTTTTTCGGCGGCGCACGCGACAGAGCGTCTCAGCGGCGGGAAATTTAAACCCGGAAAAGACTGAAAATGACGCTGGCAAGCTACAATGGCACTGGGCAAGGCTGCAATGACGCTGGGCAAGGCTGCAATGACGCTGGGCAAGGCTGCAATGACGCTGGGCAAGGCTGCAAATGACGCTGGGCAAGGCTGCAAATGACGCTGGGCAAGGCTGCAAATGACGCTGGGCAAGGCTGCAAATGACGCTGGGCAAGGCTGCAAATGACGCTGGGCAAGGCTGCAAATGACGCTGGGCAAGCTGCAAATGACGCTGGGCAAGCTGCAATGACGCTGGGCAAGCTGCAATGACGCTGGGCAAGCTGCAATGACGCTGGGCAAGCTGCAATGACGCTGGGCAAGCTGCAAATGACGCTGGGCAAGCTGCAAATGACGCTGGGCAAGCTGCAAATGACGCTTAAATGTAAGTTGTTTTTTTTTTCCCTAAACTTCCCTCCTAAAACTTTTTTTCCTTAAAATGCCCTCCTAAACTTGGAGTGCGTGTCTTAAACGCCGGTGCGTGTTATACGCCGATAAATACGGTAAGTAGAATAAAAAGAAGGTGCTACTGATTTTTTTTTTTTAGACCCTGTAGTATTTGCGCAAATGTTTATCAAAACCAATATATTTTCAAAAAATACACTTAGGCCGGCTTCACACTGGGGCGGTGCGGGTGGCGACGGTAAAGCAGCGCTATATTTAGCACTGCTTTACCACTGTTTTAGCCGCGGTATGCGGCCGCTAGCGGGGTGGTTTTAACTCCCGCTAGCGGCCGAAAAAGGGTTAAAATCCCCCGCAAAGCGCCGCTGCAGCAGCGCTTTGCTGGCGGTATCCCCGCAGTGTCCCATTGATTTCAATGGGTAGGAGCGGTATAGGAGTGGTGAATACACCGCTCCTTCACCGCTCCAAATATGCTGCTAGCAGGACTTTTTTTACCGTCCTGCTAGCGCACCGCTCCAGTGTGAAAGGACACGCTTTTTCAGAAGCTACACAGGCGCTATTTTTAGCACTGTAGCGCCTGAAAAACATCCCCGTGTGAAAGCACCCTAAAACATTAGCAGATAAAAACACTGCAACTTTTACAAAATTCCTACTAAATATAAAAGCTTAACCTGTATTGAGTGAATAAATAACAAATATTTGTAACTTTGAAATTGCGCCTTTTTGCGAAATGGTGAAAATTGAACAGACGCAAAAGTGTAAATATCCAAATTTCTCCAAAAATCAAAGGTTTTCATTTTTCCCTTACAGCTTTCATAATTTTTGAAAGACCCCCAAAACCCTATATTTTCTGAAAGCATATGACCTTTAGAATAAAAAGAAGGTGCTACTGACCCTGCGGTATTTGGGTAAATGTTTATCGAACCAATATATTGGCAAAAAATTTACTAAAACCATTATTTGCAGATAAAAACACAGGTAATTTTACTAAATTCCTGCTAAATCAATACTAAATATAAAAGGTTAACCTGTATGGAGTTAATAAATAACAAATATTTGTAAATAATAATAATTGCGCAAAGGTTCACATCATCGCTATTTTCACAAAAAATACACTAAAATCATTAATATTGCACATAAAGACAACGCAGCCTACAAAATTCCTGCTAAATTAGTACTAAAGCCTCGTTCACATGTGGCATACTAAATTGTACGCCCATGGGGGCCATGTTTACAGGCACAGGGATACACACGGTCCATGCATACCTCTACAGGCAGGCCCATTTATGTCAATTGGGATGCAACAGCTGCACAGGCATAGCTGCTGTTTCCAATCTGACATCAGTGTGGGTAAATGACCCTGAACGCAGGCAGTGTGAGCTCGAGGACATGCATGGATGTAAAATTGGGAGCAACGGCTCTGTTCGTGCAGGTGCTACATCCCAAATTGCATTAATGGGACTGCCTGCATACAGATGCACGGAACACCTGTGCATCCCTGTAAAGGTACGCCGTGTATGCCCTGTGTGAACAAGGCCTTAGGCCCCTTTCACACAAGCACCCAGATCGGGTTTGCCTGTCCATTTTTTACGCAGGCAGAATCGGACCATCCATTGTTCTCTATGTAGAGACTGATGTAAATGGACATGTGTTCGTTTACACCCGCCTGCATCTGATCCAGTCTGCTAAAAACAGAGGGATGGGGATTCCATTCCCCATCCATCTAGCAGATCGGATCAGATGGCATCCGATGGAAATGGACATTCGGTCCATTTCCATCCAACCATCCCAGCCTGAGGCTCTAATTAGCTTGAAAAAGGTTGGGCTCGGGCACATAGCCAACAGGTGGAGGAAGTGGATTTTCATTAAATGGTTTAAGTAGTGATATGTGAAAAACAGGGAGAATCTTCATACTGTCAATGACAACATCCGTGATAGGGGATCAGCATTATCATTCCTTGACCGAGGGCGGTATGAAATAACAAAATGGAACCTGGAGAAGAATAGGGTCCAATTTGCTTGTCTAGATGACAACCTCTTGGCAGAATGAATAAATTCTAGATCCATAAGAATATTCCAGCAGGTGCCTCTACTCAGAAAAAGCTTCCTTAATTTCCATCAAATCCTTGTTTCCAATGTCATAATTCTTCTTGCGGAAGACATTAGCCGAGAGAAAAAAGCACAAGGATGAAGCTGCATCTTTTTGCCAATTCGCTGAGAAAGGATAGCTCCCATAGCAGAATCTGAAGCATCAACTTCTACAATGAAAGATAATTTAGGATCTGGACGTACCAGTATTGGTGCAGAAGTGAAAAGAGTTTTTAATTTACTAAAGGCAGCTTGAGCCTCAGGTGACCACAAAAAGGGCATCCCTTTCTTTTTCAGCTGTGTAATTGGAGAAAATACCCCAGGGAAATTGCTTATAAATCTTCTGTAAAAGTTAGCAAATCCAAGAAATCGTATTTCCTTAATATTCCTAGGGACAGGCCAATCCACTACTGCTTTGATCTTATCAGGATCCATGCTCACTCCTTCTGGAGAAATGATGTATCTCAAGAACTGGATAGGAGTCTGTTCAAACTCACATTTCTCCAGTTTGATGTAAAGTTGATTCTGCCTTAGTCTCTTGAAGACAGTACAGATATGCTTGCGATGTTCCTTCAAATTAACAGAAAAAGTTAGAATTATCATCCAAATATGCTATTACAAACTGGTTCAACAAATCTTACAAAACATCATAATGAAATGTTGGAAAGTTGCGGGAGCTCAAAATGTCCATATCTGGTTCTGAAAGGAGTTTTCCATTAGTCTCTGGGGTGAATGCAGACAAGGTTGTATGCCCCCTTTAAATCTAAATTGGTAAAGACCTTGGCAGAGTGAAGTTTCTCAAGCATTTCTGGAATCAGGGGATATCGATTTTTAATTGCGATCTCGTTTAAATCCATGTAGCCGATACATGGATGCAGGGTGAAGTCCTTTTTCTCAATGAACAACAAGGCTGCCCCAGCAGGGGAGGTTGAGTGTCTGATAAATTCTCATCAAGCCACTCTCCAAGTACCTTCAATTTAGGTTCCGATAGAGAATAAAGATGCGGAAAGATGCTAAATTCAAGGGCTACTCCGAATAGTACCCTAAAGCATCAACGGGTGGTGGAGGGGACTATTCCAGTACCCATATATAACAACAGAACTTGTAAAAAATATATATAACATTTATTAGACACATATTAAAGAAAACACAAAAATACACAACAAAACATTACAGTGATTGTTGAGTAGACCTTATATAAAATATTGTAGGGTTTACAAATTTACACAAGGCCCCACAGGTAAGTGGGGACACGTTGATGTGGGGTTTGACGTATTCCTCGACCCATTTCGTGACTAATGCAGCTTCCTCATGAGGCGTCACCCATAACATCAATAGAAAGATATAATTTTAATTCATCGTGTGACAGTTCAACAATATGAAAAACAATTAGAGATATAGCATATCTTGGAGTATTTGCATAAAGACCTGTCTGCAGAGGCGGCTCTAGACTTTGTGAGGCCTTAGGCAAAAAACTTAGACATGAGGCCCCACTTACTCCCATAATGGGAAAAATAATTCAAGGAACGAAGATTAACTGTATTAGTATGGTACAGTATAGGGGAGTGGACAGTACAGGGTGCAGGAGGGAACTGTACAGGGGGCAGGTAAGTGGACACAGTACAGTACAGGGGGCAGGCTGTCACAGAAAGAGAAGGAAGGAAAGAAAGCAAGAAAGAAGGAAAAAAGGAAGGAAGGAAGGAAAGAAAGAAAGGAAAGATGAAAGGAAAGAAAGACAAGATGGAAGGAAAGAAGGAAAGAAAGAAAGAGAAAGGAAGGAAAGGTGACGGAAAGAAAGAAAGAGAAAGGAAGGAAAGGTGGGCGAAGAGAAAGAAAGAGAAAGGAAGGAAAGGTGGGCGAAGAGAAAGAAAGAGAAAGGAAAGAAAGGTGGACGGAAAGAAAGAAAAAAAAAAGAAAGAGGAAGGAAAGGTGGAAGGAAAGAAAGAAAGAAAGAAAGGAACGATGGAAAGAAAGAAAAGATGGAAAGAAAAAGAGAAGGAAAAAAGAAAAAGAGAAGGAAAGAAAGGAAGGAAAGGTGGAAGGAAAGGTGGAAGGAAAGAAAGAAAGAAAGAAAAAGAAGAAAGAAAGAAAAAGAAAGAAAAAAAAAAGGAAGGAAAGAAAAAAAAGAAGAAGAAAAGAAAAAAAAAAAGAAGAAGAAAAGAAGAAGGAAAGAGGAAGGAAAGAAAGAGAGAAGAAACGAGAGAAGAAACGAGAGAAGAAAAGAAAGAAAGAAAGAAAAGATGGTAGGAAAGAAAGAGAGAAGGAAGGAAAGAAAGAAAGAAAGAAAGAAAGAAAGAAAGAAAGAAAGAAAGAAAGAAAGAAAGAAAGAAAGAAAAGAAAGAAAGAAAGAAAGAAAGAGAAAGAAAGAAAGAAAGAAAAAAGAAAGAAAGAAAGAAAGAAAGAAAGAAAGAAAGAAAAAAGAAAAAAAGAGAGAAAGAAAGAAAGATGCTAGGAAAGAAAGGAAGGAAGAAAGAAAGGAAGAAAGAAAGAAAGGAAAGATGCTAGGAAATAAATAAAGAAAGAGAAAGGGAGAAGGAAACAAAGAAAGGAAAGAGAAAGGGAGAAGGAAAGAAAGAAAGGAAAGAGAAAGGGAGAAGGAAAGAAAGAAAGGAAAGAGAGAGAGAGAGAAGGAAAGAGAGAGAGAGAGAGAAGGAAAGAAAGAAAGAATAGATAGAAGGAGAGAAAGAAAGAAAGAAAGAAAGAAAGAAAGAAAGAAAGAAAGAAAGAAAAAGTGAGAAAGAAAGAAAGAGAAGGAAAGAAAGAGGGAATGAAATAAATAAAAGAAAAAGAAAGAAAGAAAGAAAGAAAGAAAGAAAGAAAGAAAGAAAGAAAGAAAGAAAGAAAGAAAAAAAAAAAAGAAAGAAAAAAAAGAGAAGGAAAAGAAGGAAAGATGGAAGGAAAGAAAGAAATGAAAGAAAGAAAGAGAAGGAAAGAATAGATGGAAGGAAAGAAAAAGAAAAATGAAGGAAAGGTGGAAGGAAAGAAAAACGAAAGAGAGAAAGAAAGAAAGGACAGAAAGAAAGAAAAGATGGACGGAAAGATAGAAAGCAAGGGCATCCCCTACATTAGTGTACTCACTGGGAGGCAGGAGGGACTGGATGGATCATACTGCCCTTTTCCTTTTGCTGGGCTTTTATCATGAATCTTCCCGCCCATACATCAGCTTCTCTGAGACAGAACAGAGAACACTGCCGAGTAGAGTGGGCGGGGCAGACACAGGAGGAGAGGGCTGGAGGAGGAGGAGCAGAAGCAGGTCTCTCCTCTCCTGTCTGGCTGTGCGGGCAGCAGGGGGAGGGGGGAGATGTGTCAGAGCAGGCTCTGCTGAGCTGCTCTCCCTGTCTGTGATCCGGAGCTGTACGTGAGCTCCGATCACACAGTAACTTTCACTAGCAGCCTGTCCCTCCCTGTAGCAGTGAGAGGACTCAGGACTATGCTGCTGGAAGAGGCGGCTCTCTAATTAGGTAATTTAGCTGGCCGTGCGAGGCCCCTGAGGGGGCGAGGCTCCTAGGCCATCGCCTAATTTGCCTAATTAGAGAGCCGCCTCTGTCTGTCTGACCCACCGAAAAAAGGACCCTTTAAAAAGTGGAACGGCAATAGAGACACCCTGAAATAGGGTGACCCCCTATCCCATCTGTGACACCAGTTCCGTCATATTCTGTGTGGGGGATGATGCGCGCGCATTGCTGGCTGGTGCGTGCGCATTGTATGCTAGGTACGCAGTGCGTGATCACGCATCTTTGTCGCATCCGTGCGCATCGAACAGCGTGGATCCTGCCGGACGTCATCAGAACGTTCGAATACGTTGAGGGCTTAATAGGCGCGCATCTGCGCGCCAGTTTAGAACGGCAAACAACCAGGACTTGATGGCCTCTCTGCCACATTAAGGTAAAAACTTGAAAGCGATACACATTTCTATTATCTTTATTGCTATTTAGCTGTATTTTAACTCCCCACTAGAACCCCATATCCATGCTGTTTGGGACGTGGTGACTATGGGCCACCCGGTTTTCGAATTGACCTATTTCCCCTACCACTAACATGCAACCAATGGAGGCTCATGGGGTATCTATACCTTAAAATTTAATTTATAGTGACCTATTGGCTTACAATTATAATATATTACACTTTTATTTTTAGATCTCTGCTAGTAAATGTCCCCAAAGTGATCGCTTAATTTGGAGATCAGTATCTGGGAGTCGTTACCTACAGAGAGTGCTGGTGATCCTGGTTGATTTAAAACATTTTCAAGGTGTACATGGGGTATGTTATCATATTGATTTTTCAAAGCTGGGATTTTAATATCCATTAACCTTTATTAATCTTTGGATTATTTCGGTGTTCTCAGAATTTTTGGGTGTTTCCACACTTTTTTCAGTTTCACTTTGTAATCTATCCTTGTCCACTCTTGGACTCGCTGTGATTCCCCTGCCTTCCCTGGCCCCCCTTTTTCCCCCCTTCCCCTCTTTTCTTTTCCTCTCTTCTCTCCTTTTCCCCCTCCCCCTTAACCCAAAACCCCCTCCCCTATTCTTCCCTTTCCATCCCCCTTCTTCATCTTGCTGTCCCGGTTTTTCTTTTTCTCTCTTTTTTCACTTTATTTTTAAAATATTTTCTTTACCTTCCATCCTTTCTATTTTCACTCTTTTCTCCTTCTTTTGAGTACCTGATCTATCCCTGAACAACTTTGCAATGCCAGTTTTGATATTTTCTATTTAAAGCGGTTTAACACTGCCTCCTAGGTTTTTTTTTTTCTTTGTACAATGTGCATGATTATGAGCTGTAAATGCATTACTCACATGTTCCTTTTTTCAATGTAACTGCTGCCGGTTTTCTTCCCCAAATATAACTTATATAAAATATTCCAGATGGCTTCCATCTTGCCTGTGGGCATCTGAAACCACACAGGCCCCTTTCTTCCTGGTTGCTGGCCCAAAATGCACCGCCGTATTTGCGCCGATCTCACGTTCTCCGAAATCTCGCGAGATTTCGGCCACATCTGCCGACATCTCGCGAGATTTCGGAAGATGTGGCCGAAATCCCGCGAGATTTCGTCACATCTGCCGACATCTCGCGAGATTTCGGAAGATGTGGCCGAAATCTCGCGAGATTTCGTGCTGACGGCGTCCCCCGTGGCTTCATGGGAAGAATGCAAAACATTTCCCTGGGGTCTTTGCGGATCCGGGGGACAGCCGAAACCAAGCCTACTCCCACGGGAGGACAGACCGGAAGTCATTCTAATGCCGCGTACACACGTTCGGACTTTGTCCGCCGGACCTAGTCCAGCGGATTGTCCGCCGGACCTAGTCCGGCGGGACTTCCCCACACACGCCCGGACTTCCGAGCGTGTGACTTGCCCACACACGCCCGGACTTCTCCGGCAGACAATCCGCTGGACAAAGTCCACGGGACTTTTGAAAATGAACGGACTTGCCCACACAAGGAGCATCCCGGAGGATGCTGGGACTGTGACATCACAGGGGGGCGGGGTCACCATGTGACATGAGCATGTGACCCTGTCCCCTTGTCCCTATATAAGTCCCAGCACAGCGCGGCTCTGGCATTCCGGCCAGAGAGAGCGACGAGTCAACATCGGAAGAAGAAGAAGAAGAAGGCGGCGCGGAAAACGACGACCGCGGCAAGAACAGAAGAGACCCCGGAAGACACCCAAAGGCGGATCGAGACCCCCAGACGACGGCGGCGACGACGAAGAAGGTAGCCGGACTTCTCCGCTCGGTAAAAGAGCTAGGTAAATGGCGGAGGAGTCCGGCGAGAAGACCCCCAAGACGGAAGAAGACCCCCGGAGCAGTGCAATAAAATATTTTTTTCAAAATTGTGTGTTTTTTTTACTTTACATTTTACACCTTAGGTGAATAGGTAGGGGTACATCGTACCCCATACTCATTCACATAGGGTGGGGGGCCAGGATCTGGGGGCCCCCTTATAAAAGGGGGCTCCCAGATTCCGATAAGCCCCCCGCCCGCAGACCCCGACAACCAATGGCCAGGGTTGTCGGGAAGAGGCCCTTGTCCTCATGAACATGGGGACAAGGTGCTTTGGGGTGGGGGGGCGCACGCCCCCCCTTTCCCCAGGGCACCCCCCATGTTGAGGGCACGCGGCCTGGTATGGCTCAGGAGGGGGGGCGCTCGCTCGTCCCCCACCCCTTTCCTGGCCTGCCGGGCTGCGTGCTCGGATAAGGGTCTGAGATGGATTTGGGGGGGGACCCCCACGCCGTTTTTCGGCGTGGGGAGTCCCTTTAAATCCATGCCAGGTGACGGAGCTAGCGCGGCGGCATTCACTCCCTACGCTAGCTACGTATACCTGAAGGTACGTTCTAAATGAACAGACTTTCCGATGAGCGGCAAGTCAGTTCATTTCAAAAGTCCGGCGGACTAGCATACTAACGGCGGGATTGTCCGCCGGACTGCCAGATTGTCCGCCGGACTACAGCAAGGTAAGTAATGCTTTTTTTTTTTTTTTTAAATGCTCATTTGGGGATCTGTATGCATAACTGTTTTAAAAAAAGATGAATGTGTATTTGTGAGTACCAAACCGCTTTAATGAATATCCCTTCATCAATGTCCCTTTTTTAGCTGACTCCTTTTTAGCCCCCCGTGTCCGCCCCTAGGGGGTCACCCTATTTCAGGGTGTCTCTATTGCCGTTCCACAGGGTCCCTTTTTCGGTGAGTCAGACAGGTCTTTATGCAAATACTCCAAGATATGCTATATCACTAATTGTTTATCATATTGTTGAACTATCACACGATGAATTAAAATTATGTCTTTCTATAGATGTTATGGGTGACGCCTCATGATGAAGCGGCATTAGTCGCAAAACTGGTCGAGGAATACGTCAAACCCCACATCAACGTGTCCCCACTTACCTGTGGGGCCTTGTGTAAATTTGTAAACCCTACAATATTTTATATAAGATCTACTCAATCACTGTAATGTTGTGTTGTGTATTTTTGTATTTTCTTTAATATGGGTCTAATAAATGTTATATATATTTTTTACAAATTCTGTTATATCTGGGTACCAGAATAGTCCCCTCCACCACTAGTTGATGCTTTAGGGTACTATTTGGAGTAGCCCTTGAATTCAGCATCTTTACGCTTTTTCTATACAATTATGGGATGATGGTACCTTATCTATGTTAAATTCCCTTGAGGCCACTCTATTTAAGAGAATAAAGATGGTCAAAAGGTTATTTCTGCCCCTGGAAGCAATTCAATGGGACAGTCATATGGGCGATGAGGAGGCAGCTGATTGGCATTCTTTTTATCACAAAAGTCTGCAACCTTATAATACTGTGGAGGCAGCTTGTCGTATGACTGGGTAGTTACAAGCACTGCTCATGAATCCTGGATTGGTGGAGGGCTTATTAGATAAGATTCTTTACAATGGTCATACGTAAAATGTATAGTCCGTGTATCCCAGTTGATGGAGGCATTATGTATAGGATGATAGGGAACTTGGGTGATGTGATCAGCTGAAAGCCAAATAGTCTCATGATGGGCAACAGGTCCTGATGACAAACGTGAGCCATCCACAGTTTCCATATCAATAGGGGCAAGTTTATTTCTTATTTGAATGTTATTTCAGGCAAATTAAATATCCACGAAGTTTCCCTTGGCCCCAGAGTCCATCATAGTGCAGCAAGGGATTTCATAGCTTTCAACGATTAGCTTTCTGGGGATGATAAAGAATGAACTTTATTTACTTCCTGAATCAAAGGAGAGGCAGACTGAGAAATTACGTTTATTTGTTCGGACACTGTAACATCAGTTACCGCAATTGTTCTTTTAAATTTATTGGGACAATTAACTGCATAATGTCAAAGTTCTCCACAACAAAGACATAAGTCTTTCTTTCTCCTGTGTAGAAATAGATTTTTTAACCACTTGCCAACCACATTATAGCCGAATGACTGCTACAGC
Organism: Lithobates sylvaticus; assembly: GCA_028564925.1. Lineage (NCBI taxonomy): Eukaryota > Metazoa > Chordata > Amphibia > Anura > Ranidae > Lithobates > Lithobates sylvaticus. Next base: position 141,057,903 of record CM053033.1, read on the forward strand.
GTGGTCTAGTTCTGGGATGCGGTGATATGACAGTGTCCCGTAATCACGCTCGCTGCAGGGTGTGGGCAGTGCACTCTGTGATCGCACTGTCTAAAGGACACTGTTGATCACATATTGAGGTAAAGAGCCAATCAGCAGCTCGAGGTATAGTGTCCAATCACAGCTGATCACGGATGTCAACAGAAGCCAGTTATTGGCACACTTTTCATCATGCTAACAGCATGAGGTGAGGAGAAGAGAGCTGATACCTGGCTTCACTAAAAGGGACCTCTACACTGATTATCAGGCATTGATTATCAGTGTCCCGATTATCAGTGCAGTCCCACCAGTCATTGCTGCCAATCAGTGCCCATCAGTACCTCCTCATCAGTATCACCTATCAGTGCTGCATACTAATGCCAATCAGTGCTGAATACCAAAGCCACCTATCAGTGCCCATCAATGCCGCCTAGAAGTGCAGCCTTATCGGTGCACATCAGTGAAGGAGAAAAATCACCCATTTGCAAAATTTTATAACTATGAAAACGTTTTTTTCTAAATATTTTGGCCTTTGTTTATTTAGCAAAAAATGTAATCCAGTGGTGATTAAATACCACCAAAAATAAAGCTCTATTTGGTAGAAAATAGGCCTGGGCAGGAAGGGGGAAAAAGTGCCCAGTAGGCAAGTGGTTAATATCATCCACCTGCATAGCTTCAGGTGTGTCGGAATCTGGAAGAACTCTTGGCCCTTTAGCTGCAAAATGACTAGTATAAAAACGCATGCCTCAATTTAGGGCGGCACAGTGGTGTAGTGGTTAACACTCTCACCTAGCAGTAAGAAGGGTTGCTGGTTCAAATCCCAACCATGACACTACCTGCCTGGAGTTTGCATGTTTTCCCTGTGACTGCGTGGGTTTCCCCCAGGTACTCCGGTTTCCTCCCACAATCCAAAGACATGCAGGTAGGTTAATTGGCTTCTGTCTAAAAATTGGCCCTAGTATATGAATGGGGACCTTGGATTGTGGGCTCCTTAAGGGTAGGGACCGATGTGAGTGTGCAATGTACAGGGATAGGGACAATTGTTGACTCACTCAGGTTGAACTGGATAGACTAATGTCTTTATTCAACCTTACTATGAAAACTATGAATTTACTGCCTAGAATTCCTAGTCTCTCCTTTCTGTAAGTCTCTTAACAATTTGAATACATAATTTAATAAAAGTCTTGAGATCATCAGGATATTCTACTCTGGCAAACATGTTTTACTTGTTCAGAGAGTCCTTGATGGAACGGACTTTTTTTGCATTGCTGGATTCCAAGTGGTATCTGAAATCCAACAAACTGTGCAACTTTTCCTCAGCAGTAGTGCAGCAGTTAGGATCAAAAACTTGATTCATGACATCCACAAAAGAACTAAAATCATCCAAGATGGGCTTGTCTTGCTCCACATAAGGGGAGGCCCAAGCCAATGCCCTGTGCACACGGTCGGAAATTCCGACGGAAAAGGTCCGATTGGATTATGCTGTCAGAAAATCCGATTGTGTGTGGGCTCTCAGACTTTTTCCGTCGGAAATTCCGCCGGAAAAAATTTGGGAGCAGGATCTAAAATTTTCAGACAAAAAAATCTGATCTGACTTTTTCGGATCATTTGTAGAGAATTCTGACGGACAAAGTGCTACGCAACGAACGTCACCACGATCGGATTTTCTGACAACTTTGTGCGACCGTGTGTATGCAACACCAGTTTACGACAAAATCCGTCGGAAAAAATCTGATGGATTTTGTGGTCGGATTGGCTGACCGTGTGTACAAGGCATTAGGCTTCCCCAGTCAGAAGGTTGATAATAAACAGCACCTTTTTCCTGTAAATGCAGCAGGTTGCATCTGAAAGTATATACAGCATTTATTAAGGAAACCTCTGTAATGGCGACGGTCTCCATTAAACTTGAGTGGTATGGGCATACGTGCATTAGTATCTACTGCAGCAGTATCTCCAGAACGCAGTCCTGCAATTGTCTATGCAGATCAAGGATGTCCCCTTGTAGCCCTTTCACTTCAACTTGTAATTTAGAAAACTTTTCCTGGTAGTTAACACCAAACACTTGCAATTCAGCAATTTGCACCAAGAGGAGCCACAGCAGCTGCTACAATGGCCCCCATGTTTTTGGCCAGATTATTCTGCCACGGTATAGAGTCAGGCTCAGTGGCCAGTAACTATAGCAGTGGAGCAGCACCCACTGACAGGCGGGACAGGTATACAAACAGGTCACCCTGGTGGATGACATAAATTTAAAGTGCAGGGTCTAAATACTAACTGGTATTCATCAGAGCTCCTGATAGTGGAGATGGATAGGGCTGCGTGTTAGTACCAGGTTGCTGTCCTAAGGATCGCCCTGTCGTGGATATTTCACCACACTCTTGCGCTAATAAGCGCCTTTCAATCTTATGGTATAATGGGCCCTCTTATCATATGTCTCCCTTAATCCACATTGCCCAAACAGCCATTACCACAAGTCTCACGTCATCATTTCAGCGTCAGCCCTCTTCAATGGGCCAGCTTCCTTCTTTTATTCACAGAATTACAAAAGGGATTACAAAGGATTGTGACCTCACAGGAAATTGAATGACCATATAAGGATTTGAAACAATACAATGGAGAAGGAGGTGGTGTCTTCACAGACAGCCACTAAAGACATTTGTTTTCCTTCAAAAGAACCAATCACAGACCTGTATACTTTCAAATAGGTTTAGCAAACTGGCATGCACAACTGACAATACCGTTGATAGTAATCCTTAGTACACATTGTTCGAAGAGAGCAATGTGTACCTGGATTATGCTACCTTCCCTGTGGATGGAAGATTATCTGCAGATGTATGCCGCCAATTCCAGCATGTGCTGATCAGACACAGCAGAGACGATGAGCGCACATCTGCACACAACAGACCCTTGCAGAGCAAACATATGCCCCCCGGACGAACGTCTGTGCAATGCACAGGGGCCCCTTCACCGGCTGACATATCCCCACTCCGCAAACATCTCTTTCCAATCCCAGGAAGTTATCCACTACTTAACAGGTCTCAACCAGCGTCAGTCTGCCCCAGTCAGCTCTTTAGAGCAGGCTGGGACAGAAAGAAAACTGGGGACTCTTATGACAAAAATACATCTTCATAAAATGTTCCCCAACAGCCCCACCGGAAGGTGAGCAAGCCGGGGGCCAGTAGCAGATTAGCAGGTAGGGAACAGGCAAAAGCGTAGTCCGTAAACAAGCCACAAGTTGGTAACAAATGGTTTCATGTTGGGATTAGGCAGAAGCGTAGTAGAGGAACAAGCCAAAGGTCGGCAATGAATGGTAGCGAAAATACGGATGGCAGCAGGAGAGACCAGAGCGAGATATTGGCTGGAGAGAGCACAAAAGTCTGGCAAACAGGAAGTAAAGAGACCAGGCTTAAATCAGGAAGTTCATGGAAGGAGCAAAGAGTTCAAGGTTCATGCAAAAATAAGGTACAAGGCAAGATTGTCTAACAGATCCAAAGCAAGGTGTACAGCATCTCCTGGTGGCTCAGCAGGAAGAGTCATTGCCTGAAACAGCAGTGGTCCCAGGTTCAAGAAGGGGAGGAGAAGATAAAACTAGAAAGAGAACAAGGGGAAGGATGCCCTAAACCATCTGAACCACAGGCTCATACATAGGGCTGCAAATAGGCATCCACACCCTCATACTCTCCTCCCAGTAGTAGTAGTGAAGTAAAAGGACAGAACTTCGTAATCCCTAATCATCTAGGTATCACACTACTGCACTATGAGGTACAGGAATCAAATCACTGATCGTGAGACAAAAAGGTTTGATAGTCCGTGATTGTCAGGAAGTAGGTGCAGCATTCCCATGTAGCTGTAAATCTGGAGATAATGGATTGGTCTTTATCTGTATTCTGTCTGTGTTTCAAGAGGGTGCAGAAGACACCCATGTAAAAGAAGCCTAAATAGTTATCACTCAGTTTCAGAACCTTCAATAACTTTTTTTAGTTAATATATTTATTTTGTTATTAATGAATGTAAATACCATTTAGCATGTTACAGTTTGTTTTGAGCAGGGGTAGGCAACTTTAAAGCAGTGGAGGAGATCTACCTGAACAACAACATGGGAGAAGTCAAAGATCACTGGGCACAGCGTTGCCTTTTCACACCTAATTTAAACTTCTAATTGCTGTACTGCCGTGTCACAATTGTGTGCAAAGCATGACAATCATGGGTTTTAATCAGTTGGTGATATGGCTTCATCACCTGTCAAACACACTGGGATAGCTTTTCAGAGGCACACAATGGCTGCTGCACTTGTGATTGAGCCTTCTAGTTGCATTTGGAAACGGTACACTTATGGTTTGTTCATGTGTAAACTTGGGGGGGGGGGGTAAAACCATGTGGTTAAGTTGCAGTTTTATCCCCCCCCCCCCCCAATAGCTGCTGAGGCAGTAGCCAAAGGTGTACACATGCTGCAGAAGGAATTAAGTCCCCTGTTGATTTTGGTGGTTGCTGCTGCCTGCCAATCATGACACATTTAAGTAAATAGGGCCACTCTACAAGTGCCCGGTAATTGCAAGCTTCTGTGGGGTCCAAGGGGTTAAAGCAGAAGGTGAGAAAGCAACAACGCTGCCTGTTTTAACCCCTTGTTTGCTGTACTGCACAAGGTTGCAGGGCACTTGCAAAGTGGCCTCATTCACTTGAATGGGTCATGCTTGGCAGGTGCTTAACCCATCAACCATGACAGGACGTGGGTTAGCTGCGCTTTGCCATAGACTTCTATTATATCCTGCAGGTGTGGTGCACTTTCTGAAAGCTCACCAAAACCCACAAGATATAATAGAAGTCTATGGCTAAACGCAGCAAACCCTTAGGATCTAAAATTTTCCTGTGGTGTGGGGAAACCGCAGCACATCAGTGTGAAAGCTGCCCTATACTATTATGCCCAGTGTATTGCTTCACACTGACCTAAAGATCATTCCTTTTTGCTGCTGACACCACTCTGGAGACAACTAGCTGGAATAAGAGGTGGAGGGCATTTGGTATCACTCCCCATGGGACAGCACTAGAGGAGACATCAGCTCCCTACTACAGCTCCAACTTTACAAGTAGTCCCTCTGCATTGCACTGTTTGATGCTTTGGAGTGGCGGGTCAGCAAGCCCAGACCGCGATCTACCAGTCCCTTGTCCACGATCTACAGGTTGCTGACCCCCCGAACTACAGTGATCGCCACAAGCTTCGAGGTCATGTGCCAAAAGGCTGCCCTGTTGCTTAGTAAACACAGGAGGTCAGTCATTCAGCATGAGCACCATTCAGAGAACATTTTGCATTTTCTCAATGATTGGACGAGATAGACATCACAATGTCACTGCCCTGCTTCTCCACCTTGTCCAATCAGAGTGCACTTCACATTCACTGAGGAAATGCAAAGGGTTCTCTGAATGCCGCCAGTGCCAAGAGAGTGACCTCTTGTGTTCACTATGCAGCAGAGCAGCTACTCTGAACAGGCCCCGGAAGCTAGCGACACTCATCGTATCGGTGCCTACTACAGTAATTACCAGCTTCAATGGAATCCCACGGGTATAGCACAAGCATACTTACAATGGTCAAAGCTGGAATAATGTAACTATGCAAAAACATTTACTCCTGGAATTCAACTTTAATTGCACTCTGAAAATACCTTCCACATACAGTGCAGGGCTCGAAAAATTCCTGGCGCCTGGGCTGTCAGCCATCCACATACGCCTCCCACTTGCCCACTGTGCTATAACTGAAAGACGGCTACAGCATGGGCATGCTATGTAAATGCGATGTCCCACAGATCAAGGTCAATCACAGCAGCCTTACACCATGTGATCAGCTGTGCCCAATCACAGCTGATCACATGTAAACAAATGCTGGGTATTGTCATTTGTGTTTTTTCAGGGCTCTCACAGCGCAAGGAAAGAAAAATCAATAACCTGTTATCCTGTGATGGGGACATTTACACTGATAATCTGGGCCCTGGTGATCAGTGCAGCCCCATCAGTGCAGTATATCAGTGACAATCAGTGCTGCTCATCAGGGCAGCTTATCAGTACCCATGAGTGCAGCTTATCAGTGACCAACAGTGCCACCTATCAGTGCTCAGTGTTGCTTATCAATACCGCCTTAGTACCAGTCCATGCTGCCTCATAAGTGCCTATCAGCACATCCTCATCAGTGTCCATCAGTGCAGCCTCATCACCACACTTCAGTGAAGAAAAAGTACTTATTTGCAAAGTTTTATAACAGAAATGAAGAAAAAGGTTTATTTTTTCAAAATGTTCTTTTATTATTTGTTTGGCAAAAAAGAAAAAACCCAGTGGTGATTAAATATCACCAAAAGAAAGCTCCATTTGTGTGAAATAAACAGAATGACCGTTGCTTTCACGCAACACTGTACTCTTTTTTTTTTTTTTTTTTTTAAGTGTGACAGCGCTGAAAGCTAAAAATTGGCCTGGGCAGCAAGGGGGTATAAGTGCCCAGTAGGAAAGTGGTTAAAAAAAAAACAACTGTCTCCTCACTTTTAAAGTTGGCTCCTACAGTAGATTCACAGCAAATTTGTCAATCCCGGATGTAGAGTCATCAACAAAAGTGTGTATTTTTTCTCAATGTCTGAGATGAAGCTACGTGACACATCAAGGTTCACAAACAAGAACAAAGAACATTTCAGATAACATTCATTATTGACAGTGCCAAATTATTTAAACTATCACGTTGTTATAGCTGTGTGTGCCTGTGTGGAAATGTCATCCTCCCCATCTGCCCTGGTGACCTTTGTAACAGGGACTGAAACTGTGATAAAATCTATAATTATAAGTTGTCACGAGAAAAGGAATAAAAAGGAAGTCTTCCAATGGGGACATCTTTTGCGGTGCCTAAAAGGAGATTGTCCTCACATTTCCTGTTGTGACAATATGTGAAGGGAGACGACCCCCACCCCCCAATGGAAAATCAAATCGGGGAAAAAAATCTGACAGGGGTTTTATCCTTTCCATACTCTGTTCCAAACTAAAAAAAAAAGCCTGAGCTTTAGATACACTTTAATAATAAAACAGTAGTTGCTATTATATACTACACCACAGTTCTCCAACAGGTCATATTTGCCAGAGGACAGCTTATAATACAACAGGACAAATCCAGGAAGCTGATAAGATGCTCTTTTTAAAGTCCAGGTGAATCATAACTAAAGATATACAGTCTGCTAAAGCACTGTAAATCCATAAACAATTGCCATTTTCTTTTTTCTCCACATCAGAACTGCTGATATCCTCTAGTCTCTTTGCAGGTACTTCAAGTCGACATGCACTCCAGCATTGGCTGCACAGTATCTCGTGGCATAGAAAAAGTAAAAAAACCTTAATATTGGCTTTTTAACGCCCAATGTGCATGAGGCCTAAAAAGTGATATGCTGCAGATTACTGTTCAGAAGGCTGGTAGAGACTGCAGCAGGTGTGAATGAGCTATTGAGTATTTCTCAGAGTGGGTTTTGCAAAAGTGACAAGAGCAGAACATGGCAGTGCAATTAGTCAGAACAGTTGCTTGTATTCTCCACTGGGTGAGTGTGTGACAACTCAAGGGAACAACTGTGAAACAGGTACAGAATGTTATCCTATAATGGGGCGTTTATTAATAAAGACCTTTATATGGTAGAATCACAAATATTACTTTAAAGAAATACCGAAATTGACTTTTGAATTTACTTTATCACGTTAGGGGCTTATGAGATTTCAGTGACTGGGTTTACATCTACTTGAAAGAAAACCTAAATAATATTAAAATGTAAATTGATAAACTTTTTCAAAAAGATTCATTATATAGACAAGTGTAAAAATGTAGGGTTCAAACAAATACTGTACATGATCATTTATAGACCAACACAGGTGACTGCAGTTTTCCAATTTGCCACTAGAGGCTACTAGACGTCACTTTGCAAGCTCTGTAGCAGTGCAAATCACAAATCACGGAACCTAAAATTGTAATAGGATGCACACAAGAATTGGTACGTATTAGGCCTCATGCACACTGGACCTTATAAAATGTCTTCTAGATGTCTTTCCTCCTGGCAGCAGCGTTTTGGAAGAAAAATTGCTTGATGCTTGTAAACAAGTGTAACACATTTAGGCGTGTCAAAATTCATCTAATGGGCTATAATAATCATTTATTCTGGCCATTAAAATGAATTAACACTCAAGCGCTAAATGTACCTAGTGTTAACGTGCGATTAGATAAGTTTACATACATCAGACTTTTTTCTGCCTAAACACTGCTGCTTCTCATCGCACTGGCAGTGTTTTTATTGCCTCTAAACTACTAAAAGACCTATGTGTGCATCGGCACATAGGTTAACATGCAGGGGCGTTTAGAGGCAGAAAAAGATAAATGCCAGACACCCCTAACAGCCCCATTAAAAACATGTGCACATGAGGTCTTAATATAAATAGCTCAAACACATGTCATCCTTTAACGAGACACTGAGGTTGTTTAACAAAAACTGGAGGGTGCAAAACCTGTTGCAGCTGTCCATGGTAGCCAATCAGCTTCTAACTTCAGCTTATTCAATTCAACTTTGACAAAAAAAACATGGAAGTTGATTGGTTTCTGTGCAGAGCTACACCAGACATAGTACTGTCTAATTTTAGTAAATCAACCCCACTGTCACCTTGCTCATGCAGGGAAAAATTACAGTGCATCTGCAAATGGCATTCTTGCCGCCCAAATATCCACCCTAGCTAGGCTTCTTCCCAACTTCCTGCTCCTTCAAGATGCCAAACAGACTAAAAACATAACTGCAGTTTGTGGAAAACAGATTTAGTCAAAGTGATTTTGTCAGGTTACAAACATGATATACTTACAGTGCCTTGAAAAAGTATTCATACCCCTTGACATTTTCCACATTTTGTCATATTACAAACAAAAACAAATGTATTTTATTGGGATTTAATATAATAGACCAACACAAATTGGCACATAATTGTGAAGTGGAAGCAAAATTCACAAAAAAAATTGCATTTGTATTCAGCCCCCCTGAGTCAATTACAGCTGCAAGTCTCGTTGGGGATGTCTCTACCAGCTTTTCACATCTAGAGAGTTCAATTTTTCCCATTTTTTCTTTGCAAAATAGCTCAAGTTCTGTCAGATTGGTCAGAGAGTGTCTGTGAACAGCAATTTTCAAGTCTTGCAACAGATTCTTAATTGGATTTAGGTCTGGACTTTGACAGGGCTATTCCAACACATGAATATGCTTTAATATAAATTATTCCATTGTAGATCTGGCTGTATGTTTAGGGACGTTGTCCTGCTGGAATGTGAACCTCTACCCCAGTCTCAGGTCTTTTGCAGACTATAACAGGTTTTATTATAAGATTGCCCTGTATTTGGCTCCATCCATTTTTCCATCAGCTCTGACCAGCTTCCCTGTCCCTGCTAAAGAAAAGCATCTCCACAACATGATGCTGCCACCACCATGTTTAACGGTGGGGATGGTGTGTTTAGGGTGATGTTCAGTGTTGGTTTTCCGCCCCACATAGCCTTTAAGGCGAAAAAAGTAAAATTTTGGTCTCATCTGACCAGATCGCCTTCTTCCACATGTTTACTATGTCCCCCACATGGCTTCTCGCAAACTGCAAACGGGACTTCTTATGGCTTTCTTTCAACAATGGCTTTCTTATTGCCACTCTTCCATAAAGGCCAGATTTGTGGAGTGCACGACTAATAGTTGTCCTGTGGACTAATTCTCCCACCTGAGCTGTGGATCTCTGCAGCTCCTCCAGAGTTATCATGGGCCTCTTGGCTGCTTCTCTGATTAATGCTCTCCTTGCCAGGCCTGTCAGTTTACGTGGACGGCCATGTCTAGGTAGGTTTGCTGTTGTGCCATACTCTTTGCATTTTCGGATGCTGTATTGAACAGTGCTCTGTGAGATGTTCAAAGCTTGGGATTTTTTTTTGTTATTACCTAAGCCTGCTTTAAACTTCTCCACAACTTTATCCCTGACCTGTCTGATGTGTACATTGGCCTTCATTATACTGTGTATTTATTTTACAGCTGCATTTATACTGAGATTAAATTACACACAAGTGGACTCCATTTACTAATTAGGCCACTTCTGAAGGCAATTCATCCCACTAGATATTAGAGGTATCAGAGTAAAGGGGGCGGAATACAAATGCACGGCACACTTTTCACATATTTGTAAAACATTTTGAAAATCATTTATCATTTTCCTTCCAGTTCACAGTTATGTGCCACTTTTTGTTGGTCTATCACAAAAAAAAAATCCCAATAAAATACATGTATGTTTTTGGTTGTAACATGACAAAATGTGGAACATTTCAAGGGGTATGAATACTTTTTCAAGGCACTGTACCTGCATTTCAATGGTTTTGCACAGAGCGGCCCCTATCCTCCTTTTCTTAGACTCCCCCTCCAGCGCTCATGGCTGCTCTTCTTCTTAGTGTGCCACCATACGAAGCCGCTTTCTATTGTAGCACAACTGAAGGCTCAATCCAGAGCTGTGCTACCTGCACCCATAAACACAGACAGCACAGATTAGCCCCAGACTTTGTCAGAAGATTTGACAGGCAGCAGTCGATGGTTCCTGCTGCCTCAGCACAGCCTGTGAGTGGGGAGAGCAGCTACAGATGGGCAAAGTGCTGGATCAGGTGAGGGCTCAGGTAAGTATAAAGGGGGGGAGGGCAATGTTACCAAAACTATTTTTACCTTAATGCAGGGAATGCATTAAGCATAAAAAATGTTTAGGCAGGGTAGTGATGAGGGAGGAACTGACCAGAGCGGACGTGTGATGAGCTCGCTCCTTCCGGCCCGGGAGATCAGCTGTGATCAATGAATGGAACACCTGTGATTGATCCCGACCAGCTATGCACCATGACTGCTCGAATACTGGCTGATGCCATATGCTAGCCTAGTTACAGCATCTTTTTGGCCACTAAGGAGAGGGGATACAGCAGTGGGAGTGTGAGGCGTGAGGGTGAGAGAGACCCCCGATATATTTACCCGGCTACGGTCTGACGAGGATGCTGGGGGTGAATCCCACGAGACGGAGAGACTGAGATCTGGCCATAATAGGTCGGTCGTAGCTGAGCCTTGCCGAATCCAGCCAAATCAGCAGCGCACCCGAGCCCCGCCGAACCTCGCCAAGCCATATTGTGTGCTTCGGAGCCTGTCACAGTTGTTCACGGCCAGGCTCGATCATTGCCGACACTGCCGACCCTGAAGCCGATCTGAGCTGATCCGAGCCCAGCCGAGCTTAGCCGAAGCTACACTGAGACCTGTCATATACAGTGGAAACCGTACGGAGCCCTACAGCTGGTCAGACAAAAACCCCGCTCTATCCACAGAGCTACTGAGCCTAGTGGGGGCACTGGGAAATCCGAAAACTACTACAAAGTTGTGGGTGAGTCCCAGGTGTCCTGAATTAATATATGAGATCTGTATGTGAATATAAAAAAATATATAGAGAATGCATAAAGAACATTAGAAAGTACAAGGTGGGAAATGCACAAGCTAAATTCCAGTGATTAAAGGAAGGACTGACTACGGTTAAAAGACTGTTTGTAATACGCTCATGTTTTCAGTTGCACAGATCCTGGGGTCTGGTGCGAAGTAAAAGCCTGACATACAGGGCAGCGGTACCCTCCTAATTCCTCAAATCCTCCCTCTGCCCAAAAAACTGATATAAAAGGTTTTTTTTTTTAAATCCAAAAAGGTACAGATACCACCAGAGGGGTCAATAGCAATAGAGTTGGACTTTACATCGCCTAACAGCAATATAGAAGTAAGATCTACTATGACCTCTGTAGGAGCAGAAGGGGGACCAACCTGGGACATGCAGTCATGTATAAAGTCTTTACCTACAAGGGAGGATATGGACAAATATGCATACAGATTGGAAACCTCCTATAAAACCGAAATACAGTCATTAAAATCGTCAGACGCTGAGACAAAAGACAGGGTTGATGTTATGGGCGCACAAATGGTTGATATTAATTTAAAAATAATAGCTCTGGAGGAAAGAAATTTGGAAGCCCATAAGTATCTAAAATATAAGGGGGAAGCTACAGATGATTTGGAAAACAGAAGTAGACAAAATAATATAAGAGTCAGAGGCCTGCCAGAAGCAAAAGGAACGGAGAGCTTAAAGACCCTATTACAAGAAATATTTAATACGGTACTAAAGCGGCCAATTACAACAGAGATAGAAATCAACCGAGCACATATAGCGCAGGGTCCTAGGAGTGAAGATCTACAGAGAGCAAGGGATGTGATCTGTAGGATACATTTTTTTCATATTAGGGATAATATTATGGCAGCTGCACGGCAACAGAGAGATTTTGAATATGAAGGCGCCTCATTGATTTTTTTTACAGGACTTATCTAAATATACACTGGTCAGAAGAAAAGCGGTAAAGCCATTATTGGATATTTTAAGGGAAAGAGAGATCCTATATAAATGGGGTTTTACCTTTCAGATCATAATACATCAAAATGGACAGAAAGTTATTTTCCGGGACATAAGAGATCTTCCTGATTTTCTAAAAAGGCTTAATTTACCTCCGATTGAATTGCCGAATTGGCCAGAATCATATTTTGATGTGCTGGGAGGGTATCGTAGGGGGAGGTAGGGAGGAGGGGCAAGTGGGAGAGATGGGAGGGGAGGGGAGGGGGATCCCTTTTTTTTTCCTCTTTTTTTTAGGGGGGACTCCCCCCCCCTTTTCTTTATAAAGGACGTTTGCTTTGTTTTTTTTTTTTCTTATTATTGGTCTACGCATATATGGGGGTTTATGGTTATGAGGAAATAATTATTTCACAAATATGTACACAAGAAAAGTGATATGGATAAAGCAAAAGGATTGCAGATATTGTACACGGGGGTGGACGGAGGTGGCGGAGAGGGGAATAATCCCCCTCCTCCCCCTTTTTTTTTTTTTTAACTCAGTAGCTAAAGGATCACAGGTTCTATATACACTCCACAAGCAAAATCTCGGTATCGTCTTTTTCCAGGAGACACACTTTCGTTCAGATCACATACCCAATATACAAAATGGGTATTACTCAAACTGGTATCATGATTCCTTTGCTTATTCCAAATCCAGGGGAGTCTCTATAGCAATACATAAATCATTACCACATCAATTAATTGAAGTCTGGAGGAAAAGAGATGGTAGAGCAATACTGTTAAAGGTTTCCATATATGGTAAAAAATACACTTTCATTAATCTATATCTTCCTATTCAAGATCAGGTAAGAACAGGAAGACAACTCATAGTCGATCTAATGGAAAAGGCAGAAGGGGTTATACTAATAGGAGGGGATTTTAATTTTGTTCTAGATCGATATATAGATACTACAGCACCCCCAACATCACAGATAAGTAATCAGAAAATGAAATTTAAAGCAAATACCAATTGGTGGATATATGGAGGGCTTCCCATCCAACGGAGAGGGACTATACATTTCATTCAAAAATACATGGAACATACCATAGGCTTGATTATTTTTTGATAAATCATTTAGGAATGGCTGAGGTCTCCGCCTCCGAGATTGGCAGTAGGATATGGTCGGATCATATGGCGATATTTCTTACGATGGTTATGTGTGGTGGGAATAGGACAAGAGGTTCCTGGAAACTAAATGACAACTTATTGTTTGAAGAGGTATGTATATTAGAGATTAGAACAGCAATAACGGATTTAATAGAAGACCATGCGTGGGATACAACTTCTCTATCGATTCAATGGGAAACATTGAAATGCATAATACGGGGACTATTTATAAAACATGGAGCGAGGTTAAAAAAGATAAAAGGGACTAGAATACTACAGTTATCAAAAGATATAACCAGACTAGAAAAACAACAAACAAAACCCAATACAAGAGAAATTGGTAGAGTTTGCAACTAAAAGAACAGAGCTACGAACCCTACTAAATAAACAAACACTATGGATTAGAGATAAAACTCGGTCACTGTATTATCAGCAAGGAAATAAACCTGGCAAACTACTAGCCAAAGCACTCCGCCAACGAGTAAATGGAGCATAAATCGTTAAGCTTAAAACCGAATTAGGAGACAGGGTACATGACCCAACAGAGATATTGAAAATATTTCATACTTTCTATTCAAGGCTGTATAACATCCCTAACTCACTAGCAGAGAAGGACCCTGAAACTTATCAACAAAATATACATCAATATATAAAAGATACTCCCATACCTGCATTAACAGAAGAAGATGTAGAGCAGTTAGAACAGGAATTTTCAGAATTGGAAATACAAAAAGTAATCGATTCACTAGCATTAGGGAAAAGCCCGGGCCCGGATGGCTTTACTCCTCGATTTTATAAGGTATTTAAAAGATCAATTAATTCCTACAATGAGGAAAATCTTTAATGCAGTATCTGCTGACCAACCTTTTGTTCCACAGGGAATGCAAGCATATATCTCTTTAATTCTGAAACCTGAAAAGGATCATACTAACTGTGGAAATTATCGTACAATTTCCCTGACAAATGTAGATCTGCAAATCTATTCTAAGATTATAGCTAATAGACTCACCCCGATAATTCCTACATACATACATCTAAATCAGGCAGGATTTGTAAAAGGAAGAGAAGCAAGGGATAATACCCTGAAAACATTAACTCTTATCGAATATGTCCAGAAATACACCATCCCATCCTGTTTACTCACAATTGATGCTGAGAAAGCGTTTGACAGGGTGGGATGGTGTTTTCTTAAGGAGACGTTAAGACAATGCGGGCTAGGCCATAGAATTATGGAAAAAATAATGGTTCTGTACCACAATCCTACTGCTAGGATAAGAGCAAGTATATCTGAACCAATTAGAATAGCCAATGGAACACGACAGGGATGTCCGTTGTCTCCCTTATTGTATGTATTAGCCATGGAGCATTTAGCGATAGCTATTCGGAACAAGAGAGACAATCAGGGAGTAAAAGTCGGGGAAAAACAATATAAAGTGTCTATATACGCGGATGATTTGTTGATATGTCACAAATCCAATTGTGACGCTACCAAATTTAATAGAAGAGTTTAAACGTTTCTCTAAAATAAGCAATTTCAAAGTGAATTATAGTAAATCGGAGGCATTGAACATAACATTACAAAATAATATAGTGGAGCTGTTTAGAAAGATTTTTTCTTTTAAATGGCAGGCAAATTAAATACCTCGGAATATCTATTGCTAGAGAATTGGAAAAACTTCAAGAACTTAATTATCTCCCAATTACACAAAAAATAATAAGGACACTCCAACAATATGATAAGGGGATTTTTTCATGGACAGGTAGAATTAATATAATAAAAATGAATATATTACCCAAGATCTTATATATATTTCAAACTATCCCAATATTCCCAATAACAAACATTTTGAATCAGCTACGTAAGGGCGATAGGGAGCTTTATTTGGGCAGGTAAAATGGCTAGAATTAGTAGAGATACATTAACTAGGCCAAAGAAAGATGGCGGTTTGGCCCTCCCAAACCTATCGGCATATCTCAGAGCAGCATTTATAACAAGGATAGTAGATTGGTGCCATAACGCAGAGTATAAACAATGGGTACAATTAGAGGAGGAGATTACAGACATTAAATTAAAATCATTGCCATGGATTAAGAAAGAGAAGCGGCCTGTACATAGGAATATGCCTTTTTTAGTAGTAGCAACAATGAAAATATGGGATAGAATGTTGAGACAGGGAATAGGATCTTCATATATAGGCTCCATGGCCCTGCTTTTTGATAACCCAGAGTTTCCACCAGCAATGGAAGGAGGCAGGTTCTTGAGATGGCAGCGAAAAGAGGATACTAGGATAGCTGAGATAATGGAGCAAAATAAACTTCCCCCTTTGGAGTCTCTGGGTACCAATATAAAGCCAAATGGATTCAATATTGCTAGCTCCAGAAATATACCCTTTCCCTAATAAAAGAAGGCAATATTAATAGAGTGCCTATGGATCTCGAAAAACTAATGGTTAAAGATCAAAAACCAAAACATACTCCAAGATATATAGCTATTTAAGTTCAAGAGATAAAATACAAGATTTATTATATATTTAAAAATGGGAGGAGGAGTTAGGAATCATGATATCTAGGATGAAATGGGAAAGGGCTATCGTAATGACTCATAAACTGTCAATGTCCAATATGCATCAAGAGAGAAACTATAAAATATTAGCCAGATGGTATAGATGTCCAGTGGATATACATAAAATCAGTTTGGAAAACTCAGAAGTATGCTGGAGGTGCCAAGGGGCCAGAGGTACAATGTCACATATATGGTACTACTGTCCGAGGATTCAGATCTTCTGGGGAAAAAAAATAAAAATCTATGCCGCAATGACAGGGATCAATATACAGCCTGATGTATTGATATTGATACTATCGATGATCCCGGGATTAATCAATAGTATAAAAAAGGGCATATTAAAACATTTTTTAACCACTTCACCCCCGGACCAATTGGCAGCCAAAGGACCAGGCCCCTTTTTGCGATTCGGCACTGCGTAGCTTTAACTGACAATTGCGCGGTCGTGCGACGTGGTTCCCAAACAATCCTTTTTTTCCCACAAATAGAGCTTTCTTTTGGTGGTATTTGATCGCCCCTGCGGTTTTTATTTTTTGCGCTATAAACAAAAATAGAGCGACAATTTAGAAAAAAATGCAATTTTTTTTGCTTTTTGCTATAATAAATATCCCCCAAAAATATATAAAAAAAAACATTTTTTTTCCTCAGTTTAGGCTGATACGTATTCTTCTACATATTTTTGGTAAAAAAAAAAGCGATTATTGATTGGTTTGCGCAAAAGTTATAGCGTTTACAAAATAGGGCATAGTTTTATAGCATTTTTATTAATATTTTTTTTTTTTACTAGTAATGGCGGCGATCAACGATTTTTATTGTGACTGCGACATTATGGCGGACACATCGGACATTTTTGACACATTTTTGGGACCATTGTCATTTATACAGCAATCAATGCTATTTAAATGCATTGATTCCTGTATAAATGACAGTGGCAGTGAAAGAGTTAGCCACTAGGGGGAGGGGAGGGGTTATGGGCTGTGACGTGTGTGTGTTTTTTTTACCATTAGGGGGCGGGGCTGACGTCTGACGTCATTGATCGGCTTTCCCGATGACAGGGAACAGCCGATCAATGACAGGCAGAGTAGGAAGCGCGGGAGAGAGGTTTGTTTACACAGACCTCTCCCCGTTCTTCAGCTCTGTGACCCGATCGCGAGCACGGCCCACAGCTAGGCTCTTAAATGGCCATGAACCTGTACGTGGTTCTGCCTAGCCGTGCCATTCTGCCGACGTACATCGGCATGAGGCGTTCGGGAAGCGGTTAACAGCAGCACTGACAGTTAAAGCAAGAAAATGGAAAAACAAAATGGCACCCAGCATGGAACGGGAGTCTGAGATGGCTGAAATGTGTGTCCTGGAGGAGAGGATTGAGACGGAAAAGGGATGTAAGAAACAAACAATAATACCATGGCAGAAATGGAAAGAGTTTAACCACTTGCTTACTGGGCACTTAAACACCCTTCCTGCCCAGACCAATTTTCAGCTTTCGGTGCTCTCACACTTTGAATGACAATTACTCAGTCATGCAACACTGTACCCAAATGAATTATTTGTCCTTTTTTTCCCACAAATAGAGCTTTCTTTTGGTGGTATTTGATCACCTCTGGGTTTTTTATTTTTTTTGCACTATAAATGAAAAAAGACCGAAAATTATGAAAAAAATAATTTTTCTTTGTTTCTGTGATAAAATTTAGCAAATTATTAATTTTTCTTCATAAATTTTGGCCACAATTTATACTGCTACATATCTTTGGTAAAAATAACCCAAATTAGTGGATATTATTTGGTCTTTGTGAAAGTTACAGACTCTACAAACTGTGGTGCGAATTATACAAAATTGATCACACCTGATGTACTGGTGACCCATCTCATTTCTTATGATCCTAACAAGCCAGGAAAGTACAAATACCCCCAAAATGACCCCTTTTTTGAAAGTAGACATTCCAAGGTATTTAGTAAGAGGCATGGTGTGCTTTTTAATGTTGTAATTTTTTTTCCACAATTCTTTGCAAAATGAATTATTTTTTTATTTTTTTCCACAAAATTGTCATTGTAATAGGTTATTTCTCTCACATGGCATGTGTATACCACAAATGACACCCCAAAATAAATTCTGCTACTCCTCCTGAGTATTACGATACCACATATGTGGGACTTTTACACAGCCTGGCCACTTAGAGAGGCCCAAAATGCAGGGAGCGCCATCACGTGTTCTAGGAGCATAAATTACACATCTAAATTGTTGACTACCTAGTACACTTTTGAAGGCCCTGGAGCACCAGGACAATGACACATGACACTGACATGGCACTGATGACAGGTGGCACTGATGACACGTGACACTGACAGATGGCACTAATATGTGGCACTGGTGACAGATGGCACTTATACGTGGCACTGATATCATGTGGCACTAATACGTGGCACTGATGAGAGATGGCACTGATACGTGGCATTGATGACACATGCCACTGATAACAGATGGCACGTGCCACTGATAACAGATGGCACGTGACACTGACAGGTGGCACTTTTGACAGATGGCACTGATATGTGGCACTGATGACAGATGGCACTGACGTGGCACTGATGACACGTGGCACTGATGACAGATGGCACTGATGTGGCACTGATGACAGGTGGCACTGGGGACAGGTGGCATTGGCAGATGGCACGGATGGCACTGGGGACAGGTGGCACTGGCAGATGGCACTCTGGGGACGGGTGGTACTGGGGACAGGTGGCAGCGGGGACAGATCACTTTATTTCTCTTTTTTTTTTTTTTACTGGTTAAGGCCACACAGGTGCGGTGGAGAGAACTGTAGGAGCATAAAGAAAATAAGGAAGAAAGGAACGGGGGAGCCCTTCCCCCCCCTTTTTCTTTTTTTAGAGTATGGGGCGGTATGAGAGGTATGAATGGGGATGAATGTAGGGATAAATGAGGGGCAGAACTGGAATAAACAGATTAGAAATTATATGGATTAAATTAGAAACCAAATATAGAAACAGATCAATAGAAGCGAATAAGATTTAAGAATGGAATAATGAAGAGTATAAGATAGAAGATAAGATAGAAGAAAATAATCCATGTAGATAAATATATGACATGAGAGTATGTAAATGTTGCATAAAAATTTGTAAAAAATTATTTGCAAATAAAGATTATCAAAAAAAAAAAAAAATGTTTAGGCTTTATAACCACTGTAAGTCTTATTATCTATATCTATCACATGCCTGACGAAGGGGTCTGCACAGCTCCAAAATGTTGCACTTGTCGCTGTGATGTGATCTCTCTGCAATAAACCTTTTGGACGTTGATTGTTGATCCATGGTGTGCAGGTGCATATATACACTTACTATACCAACTGTCCTGGCTGGTACATGGCTATTACCTGAGTTAAATGTTTTTAAGCAGTCTTGATCAAGATATCATAATAAATATCTCCTTCCTAAAAAGGGCCTTAAAGAGAAGCCAGGCTCCTTCAAAAAAAATAAAAGGCAGCAGCTACAAATACTGTAGCTGTTGACTTTTAATGTAAGGACACTTACCTGTCCAGGGATCCCGCAATGTCGGCACCTCAAGCCAATTCTTCAATCAACTTCAGTTGAAGATGCCGCCGGCATCTGTAATGAGGGAGTCACGAGTCACTTTCTGAATTGTCTCACCGTCTTTTGGGACCGGTGTGTCCAAGAAGGCAGCGGGAGGAGGGTCCGTAAAAAAGTCAAAACCAGGTACCCACTCCCCCTCAAAAAGTGGCAAATGTGGCAGTAGAAGGTGCAGGGTGCAAACAAGCGGAGCTTCCCTTTTGGGTGGAGCCCCACTTTAAACGTTTACCTCTAGTGTCAGCTTCTGTGAGTGAACACTACAGTGAACATAAAGAGGAGATTTGTTGGGATATTAAATGAGGCAGGGACCTAGTCATGCCTCCATCCCCATCTATGTGGAAAAGAGAAGAAGAAAATGAGACTTTGAACGAGGCACGCAGTCAATATGAAAAGGTCAAAAATTTGTATTTTTATGTGTCAGATTTAAACAAGAATACGTGATGCTGATTATTATCGCAATATTTCATTTGGATACATGCATATAAAAGCATGAATGACACATATCCATGTTGAAAGATTGTGGGTATAACACCTCTTGACTTCACATTACTATTAGGAATAAACACCATAACTTACAAAAAAAATCATATACAATTACACAGGTACATGATTCTGATATAAGATAATAAAATACATGATCTATTTAAACATAAGTACAAAAGCTTGATGCATTTCATGGAATTTTATCCATTCTTCAGGAGAAAACGTGTACATCTGTAAAAAAATATATAAAAATCCTTAGATAATTGTTTTTAAAAGAAAAAGACAAAATGGGAGAAAAACCCTCATTAGAAATAGAGTACAAAAATCACTGTGTATAGAAAGTGCAACACCAATGGCTGGAAACCCCTAGAGAGGCATATTTTCCGGGAGCTGTGGTTGCGTGAACAGTATGCATGGCCCATGCAGGGTGACATCCAGGGACCCCAGTTGAAGCATGTTATTGCGAAACATGTTGGGTATATAGTTTGCTAGCCGGATCTACCACACTTTTTTAATACTGTTATGTTGGTACTCATCTTCATTGATGCTTTGTACAAAGATATTTTTATATGACTTTTTACTTTGAATACATTTTTTACCGGAGTGACCTGCTCCACGTGGAGGCTTTTTTTCTTTTCTTTTTTCTTCTCACACACTCACCTGTATGTGGGTGCCCATTACCATCTTTGGAATCAAAGTCGGTGAGATCCTACATCCTGGTCGCATGGTATATCGTGTGTCATTGGGGGTATGCTACGTTCCAGTATCTTCGGTGGAGGATTGATTGCTGCTTAGTCGCATTCAACATCGGGTGCAGTCTGGTGCGTCTGGCGTTCCATCACCCCCATTAGAGGATCGATTGCTGCCAATATAACTTCACGCTTGATCGACTCACCACCAAGGTGTGTGGGTCAACACCTTCGGGTAAGAGTACTCATTACTTCCTTTCCATACAGTAAGTGTTTTTTTAAAAAGAAATATCTTTCTGCATGAAGTCTTATCGGGTGTCGTTTTGAAGGTGTCTGCAATTTTATTTTATGCATTTGCAGTTCCATACTACTTCCAGGAATTTTGCCCATCTATCATCTAGAATTGATTATTCATTGACGAAGGGACGCTTTTTTCCTTTATATGGTTGTGCCTGTACGCAGGTTTTAATCTATTCAGGTGGATCCATTTGTTAGAACTATGGACTTTTCACTTACTTTCATGGATTTTGTTTTTTGATCTTCTCACTTTTGTTATTATATATTTGGCTCTGCGTCATTGGGCCATTTTTATCACATTTTCACTATTCTCATTTTACTTAATGAGTTGTTTCACTTAGCACTGCATTTTTTGTTTATGTATAACAAAACCCTGTCCATTTAAGGACTGAAAAAAATGTATGTAACCATGGTGGTGTTGGTGAATCCCAAACCGGCAGGATTGGGGAGTGGAAAAATGTGACAATAATAGGCAAAAAAAAAAACAATTACAAATTATGTGAATTAGAACCCATTTAGAACCTATATCAATGTGCAATATGAGGCTATGAATGGTAAAATACCTAGTGTTGGAACCTGGGGAATAGTGATGAAATGTAGTGAGAATGATCTGGAAATGCCAGCAGGATGGATCTGCCACCACAGATGGAGCCTATAAGGGCGCAAACACGTCCCACACCCCCAAACGCCATGCTGAGCATGCATAGGAAGGGATGAGTCGCCAACGTCCGAGCAGCCATGTCGCCTGGCATTTGGCATTAAACCCCCTCACACGTACTACAGATAGAAAAAACTGTATGTGAGGCAGCGTAATTGAGCGTGTGGAACGTGACGTCGTTGCACAATACAGAGGCATCCCCCCCAAAAGAGAGAGAGGGATACCCCGCAGAGTGCATCGCAGCTCCCGAAAAATGTGAGTTAACGGCTCATAAATCCAGACAATGCGGCACTAGCAACACAGCGCGTGAAAAGACCATAAATCTAGATAATAAAAATAAAAATAAATTAAAAAAAAGGGAGCGACCAACCTAATAGGTGTCTGATCCTTTAGAAGCACAAACTACAACAACAAACTAAGGATTGATATAGTTGGGCGGGCTACAGCTAAATAAACCAGCCATTTATTTATTTAATCTGACTGTAGTGTATGGACTGCGTGCCTCCATCCCTGATTTAATATAAAAAGAAGAGATTTGTTGGGGATTTAAATGAGGCAGGGACCTAGTCATGCCTCCATCCCTAGCTATGTGGGAAAGAGACGAAGAAAATGGGACTTTGAACCAGGCACACAGTCAATATGAAGAGGTCAAACATTGGTATTTATACGTGTCAGATTTAAACAATAATACATGATACTTTAAACATTTTCTCCCATTTTGGCTTTTTCTTTCAAAAGATTATTTTCTAAGGATGTTTACATATTTTTTACAAATGTACATATGTTTGCTCCTGAAGAGTGGATAAAATTCCATGAAACACGTCAAGCTTTTGTACTTATGTTTAAATCAATCATGTGTTCTTTATTATCTTATATCAGAATCATGTACCTGTGTAATTATGTATGATTTTTTTTGTAAAATATGATGTTTATTCCTAATAGTGATGGGAAGTCAAGAGGTGTTATATACCCACAATCTTTCTACATGGATATGTGTCATTCATGCATTTATATGCATGTATCCAGATTAAATATTTCATCTTCTGCTCCCTCTGTGGGTACAGGATACGTTCCAAAACTTTCCCCTTGTAACGATGGTCAAGGAGGGTTGCTAACCAATAGTGATCCTTCTCCTTGATGCCCCGTATTCTCAGGTCCTTTTGCAGACATTGAATGAGGGAGCCCATGCATGCGGAGGCATGAGAAGCAGACTCCTCTGGGTCACTGAGGATTAGAGTATCTGGAACTGCCTCCCTCCCAGCCACGTAATACTCCCAAGGGTTCTGGAGATGAAAAAATATCTGTGAAGGGTTGACGTATGCCTTCCTCTGCTTCAATGCCTCCAAAACTGCCAGAATCCTCCCCCTTGTGTGTGTTGTGTGGTGTCACAAAAATGGTGTCTGCATAAAGTAAAGAGGAAAGAGGAAATGAAGTCTTCCTCCCACTGCTCTGCCTTGAGTGCCCTGTCCATAATGCCAAGCAGAGTCTTCGCCAGCTGGAACACACAACAGGGATTGTGTCACTGATGCATGCATTGTCACGACAATATAACAAGGCTTTTTTAGGGAGAGGAACAGAGAACCATCCACCAAGGAAAAGAGGTTGGAGAAAAAGCCCTGTAAGAAGAGAGGACGAAGATCTGGAAAGAGAGAACAAGCAAAAAAAGAGAAAGAAAGGAGAAGGCATTTTTAATTTGAGTGGTACTCCGCTCACAAAAGAAGAGGTGGGAGTTTTGGACAAAGGCTTTAAAATATGCACCAAAAATTTCTAAAACATTAGCAGCGCTATGTAAAAGAATTTACAAATATTTAAAAAGACTTGTATTATTATTAAAAATATTAATATGAACGATGGATTTAATATAAAATTCACTGTGAATAAATATGGTAATAGTAAAATAATAATTTAAAGTCCGTAAAGTGCAGACGTGACTGTGCCATAAAACATTCTAAAGGAAAGCTTGCTGCAGTTCCAGAGTGGAACAAACTCCTTCACCACACCACTTGTGCCTTAGCCCTGCAGGACATC
Source organism: Lithobates sylvaticus (assembly GCA_028564925.1). NCBI lineage: Eukaryota > Metazoa > Chordata > Amphibia > Anura > Ranidae > Lithobates > Lithobates sylvaticus. Next base: position 141,081,803 of record CM053033.1, read on the forward strand.
CACTTACCAGACCCAGATGGTTTGCACGCTTATCAATCAGATAAATGTTCTCTATTCACTAGGCGCTTCCAATCTGTATTATGCTCATCACAAGCAATAGATAAAAGAATGCCACATAGCGTAATCCAGTCTCCTGTCAGCACATTATATATTTCCTGTATCGCCATATGATTTTATTAATTAATTTTGCACCGTTTGAACATTTTTTATATGCCTTCTTCTCCAACATCATCCAGGAGTCCAGTGTCATCTGCCATTTTTAACCTTCTATACATTTGTTTAAAAAAATCTTCATACCTTTTGTAATCTCGTTTTAAGTATTTGAAGCTCGTTTTTATCTATTTTATCTATTCTGCCCCATAGATATAAGCTACACATTGTACATTGCATCTATTTTTTTTTTTATAAATCTTTATTTTATTATAATTTTTCACATACAATTACATCTTCATTCTTTTAATATGTATATTTATGTTATTGCAATCTTTTTGTATCCAACTTTCTTTACAATTATATACCCTTGTTTATTCTATTATAGATTTCAGCTTTCATTCACTCCACGTCTTATTTCCTCTCACTTCCTATCTCATCTTTACCACTCCCTCATTCATTCACATCATACTATTTTAAAAAGGGAAAAAAAAAAAAAAGGTGTTTTGTTTAAAAAGCTTTCCTCCCTCAAGTCTCTCCCCCCCCCCCCCCCCCATAGTCTAAACGATAGGGACAGTGAGATCCTGTAATCCTCCCATTGTTGCCATGTCTTTATCGTATTTTCTAAAAAACATTCCATGGTAATCCTCTCTTCCAGGGAACGCATCTCGCCCATTTCCACAATCCATTCTTCTACTGAGGGTATTACGTCTCTCCTCCAGTTTCTCGCTATAATTGTTCTGACGGCTGTTAAGCAGTATTTTAATATCCCTTTTTTTATATTTTTTATCGATCCAGGTATCATTGATAATATAGATATCAATATATCCGGTTGTATGTTTATTTCTCTCATCTCCTGGTATATTTTGTATATTTTTTCCCAAAATATATGGACTTTATATACTGCCCCTTGACATCTCCAGCAGATGTCATCGTTCTCTGGGTTTATCTTATGCATGTCGTTCGGGCATTTATACCATCTAACTAACAGTTTGTAGTTCCTTTCTTGGTGCCTACAGGAGATCGGCATCTTATGTACTAGTGTAATTGCTTTCTCCCATTTGTCTCTAGATATAACCATATCCAGTTCTTTTTCCCATTTTTTCACAAAACTTAGTTCCTGAATCCTATTGTTTGAGATTAAGTATTTATAAATGTTAGATAATGTTTAAATGTTAAAGTTATGTCTGGGTTTTTGTTCTTGTAACAGTAGGAGTTCCATTGGGGTTGGTACTCTATCCAATGTCCCATCTCTTTTAAGGGTGTTTATATATTCTTGAAGTTGTCTATATTCCATCCATTTATTTATATATTCACAACCCAGTTCTTCTAGTCGAGGAAGTCTGTTATTTTCTATGGTCTGTATGATTGTTATATCATCGCTTCTCTGCCATTTCAGGAATGTCTTACTTTCCCTTGCTGGTGGGAAATCTGGGTTGCTGAAAAGGGGTGTCATTGGGCCCACATAAGATGACCCTATTCCCCTCTTCATCAACCCGTCCCAAACTTTCAAAGTTGCTCTTACTAGAAGTGGCATCTCTTTCTGGGGCGGTCTCTTATTTTTCTGTATCCAGGGTAGTGCTTTTAGTTTCATATTTGTGACCTCTTCTTCCAACTTTACCCATTGCTTGGTTTCTCTATTGTGAAACCAATCCACAATCCTGGTCACCAATACCGCTTTAAGATAGGTTGCTAGATCCGGGAGAGCTAATCATCCATCTTTTTTCTGTCTGGATAATACTTCTCTACTTACCCTGGGGGGTTTACCTGCCCATATAAAACTCCCAATGGCTTTTCGTATAGAATTAAGTATGTTTTTGAGGGGGAATATTGGAATTGTCTGGAATACATAGAGTATTTTGGGAAGTATGTCCATTTTTATAATATTTATTCGACCGATCCATGAAAAAAAAAAAACCCTTTTTCTTTAAAAATTTTATTATATTTTTTGAGTAGCTTAGTTATTTTTTTGTACTAGTGGTAGATAATTAATTTCCTGTAGCTTTTCCAATTTTCTAGGTATATATACTCCCAGATATTTAATGGCGTTTTATCCATTTAAAGGAAAAATTATTTTTGAGTATATCGGTGGTTTGCGTGGGTAATGTAATATTTAAGGCTTCCGACTTACTGTAATTAACCTTAAAATTACTCACCTCTGCAAAGCGTTTAAACTCGTTAATTACATTAGGTATTGTTACTATAGGATTAGTAATGTATAGCAATAAATCATCTGCATATACTGATGTTTTATACTCCTGATTCTTTATTTTAATACCCTGGATATTTACATTGTTCCTAATCGCCACCATCATATGTTCCATGGTTAGCACATATAATAGGGGACAGGGGGCATCCCTGTCGGGTTCCATTTGCAATTTTCACTGTTTCCGATATCTCTCCATTCGCCCGCATTTTGGCAGTTGGATTCCGATATAAAACCATGATTTTTTCTAGTAATCTGGGACCAATTCCCCATTGTCTCAATGTCTCCTGAAAGAATCGCCATCCCACCCTGTCAAAGGCCTTCTTGGCATCTACTGCCAAGAGACAGGATGGGATGGCTTGTCTCTGGACATATTCGACCAGTGTCACTGTTTTCAAAGTATTATCCCTCGCCTCTCTTCCTTCTACGAACCCTACCTGGTCTAGGTGTATAGATCTGGGGATTTTAGGTGCGAGTCTGTTAGCTATAATTTTGGAGTATATTTGGAGGTCAATATTAGTGAGGGAGATAGGTCTATAGTTTCCACAAAGTGTATGATCTTTTTCGGGTTTGGGTATAAGTGATATATATGCCTGCATACTTTGTAATACAAATGGTTGTGGAAGGGAGACTGAATTAAAAGTCCGCTTCATAATAGGGATAAGTAAGTCTTTATGGGTTTTATAGAATCGTGGAGTAAATCCATCCGGACCGGGACTTTTGCCAATTATCAGCGAGTCAATTACTTTTTGGATCTCTATTTCTGCCGTTTCATTTATATATTGTTTTATCTTTTGATAAAAATTTTCAGGATCTTGCTCTTCTTGTTTATTGGATATATTATAGAGTTTAGAGTAATATGTATGAAAAGTTTTCAATATACTTTTTAGGTCATATACTATCTCTCCTTTTTCTGTTTTAGTTTTAGCGATTGATGTAGTTCTATTTTGTTGTTGTATGGCCTTGGCTAATAGTTTACCAGGTTTCTCTCCTTGATGGTAGTATAAAGTACGGTTTATATCCCTCATCTGTAGTGTATGTTCGTTTAATAGGGTGCGCAACTCTGTTCTCTTGTCAGAAAGGGCCATTAATATTTCCCGTTTTGTTTATGTTGTTTTTCTAACTTAGCGATTTCCTGTGTAAGTTCTATTGATCTGTTACCTTTTGCTTTTTTTTAATCTAGCCCCATGTTTTATGAATAAGCCTCTCAATATACATTTCAATGTTTCCCATTGATTGCAGATTGAGGTGCTATCGTTACTATGGTCCAATGTGAAATTCTGTATTGCCGACTTAATTTCAACATTACAGATTTCATCAAACAATAAATTGTCATTTAATCTCCAAGTACCTCTCTGTGTATTATTGGTTGTTATGTCTATATTCAAAAAAATAGGAGCATGATCTGACCATAAGAAATTCCCTATATCTGTAGTAGAGATTGTTGTTATTGCTTGAGTGTTTATCAAAAAATAATCCAGTCTGTGATATGTGTCGTGCATTTTGGAGTAGAATGTATAGTTCCTCTCTAGTGGATGTGTTATCCTCCAGATGTCTACTAGTTGTTGTCTCTCTAACATTTTCTTAAATTCTTTTCTGTCAGTGTTCTTTGGAGGTCCTACTGTTGATGTCGTGTCCAGATTTCGATCAAACACAAAGTTGAAGTCACCCCCTATTATAGTTATTCCCTCAGCTCTACCCATTAATTCTGTCAGTAGTTGAGTGCCCATCTTCATTTGATCTACATTGGGAAGATAACATTGCATCTATTTACGATTCCAATACTTGATATATTTTGTATTACATTTGGACGCCTATATGTCCTTATTTAACCACAACAAAATGGCAACGGTTGTAGCCCATTAGGTAATCCCAATGAAAGTGGCCGCCACTATTCTGTCAATAGGCGGGCTTCGAGAAAATGGCTGACCGCTGTTTTTCAATACACTATTTAAAGACACTTCCTTTGTCAATAATGTATCTCCAATGAACTCACGCAACAGTGGCGATACGCGTCAGGACACAGGAAGTGACGGTCACACCATTCGAGCTCGCTGCTCGTTCGTATACACTGTACATACCGCTATTTTTAAATGCGAGTACCCCATTTTTTGCTTTACGATGAATAAACATTACTGAGTGTTAAACATACTACACCTTTTGTGTTTCTCTATTCAACCTGCTTGATACACTGAGAGCAATCACTCCGCTGAGTACCTGGCCCTGGAAACAAGCTGTAACACTTTAGGTGCCTTACAACTGTGAAGAAAGGAAATGAGCCTCTTGCCTTCTGCCCCTGAGTGACCTATTGGTTTTATTAAATGCTGCTTACCTTGCAGATGTGAGGTAAAAAGTTAGTACACCTGCTGGTGTCACTTCACACCGAAGATCCACCCAAAGTCACTGTGTCACTTTGTTTAGGTTACCCAACACCCTCCATTTTCAACTTGCACATTATTAAGAAGTCTACATCATCTCTCATTTGAGTGGAAGTTACACCACTGGTTGCATTTCTGCACATTTGGACATTTTGAAGCTTCATTTATTTTCTATGTTGTGATTTTTTTTTTCCCCCGCTAATTCATTTTCGCATCGTATTTAAGTACTTTCTAGTCACTGTACTTTGCTTGTTTGCACATTATTAGTCACAATTCCTATTTTATACTTTTTGCTGAATTTATTGTCCATGTTTTAAACTGCCATTTATACTGTTTTGTCTGAGATGATCCAGAGACAGGTGATTTGTATACAAGGAATAACAGCCCGGTCCCATTGAGGTGTGTGTGTGTGCAGAGGACTACTAGGAGGGTTTTTTTCCATGCTGGATTCTTGTGTGCAAGCGCATCTGATCTCTATAAATTTGAGGGCCTCCCTCCGCTCCATGGTAGGCACATTTATCTGGCAACATCATCCTTCCAGGCTTAAACATAGAGTCCTGTGCGCCCCTAGAGACAAAGGAGGCATAGGTCTACCAGACTTTCAGACATACCACTGCTCTTCATTATTCTCCAGAGTACTCAAATGGTTCCCGAATGGTTCCCGAGACCCCTGCTTAAGCCCAAGATATGGCCCACGTTGACCTAAGAGTCCTCTTATGGGGTTATAATGCCAAATTCCGCACAATGCAGGGGATCTCCCCGTTGACAACAGCTGTTCTCACCATATGGTATAATAAAGCCAATAAGCTTGCACTCTCCTCGGACCCAAGTCCCCTCTCATCTCTATTTGACAATGCCGCCTTATCTACCTCCTTATTTAGAGAGCAATTGGGGACCTACACCCGAGAACAGTGGCCTACAGCTCATCAATTTGTTCACTCTTCCACGGGCTAATTTAGACCGCTTTCGGACACACAGACCCTTCGAACACCGACTGGCTCTCTACAATCTCCCTGAATCACCTTAGTAGATCATTGCACCTGTCAGGTCAGGTTCACTGACAACTCACTAGCTTTGAGGAATTGTGTAATCTCTCTCAGACTCCCAGGCACACTCTATCACTCATATACAAAGACATTCAGCTTCATCTGAGTGAGTCTCTCCCGGAATATACCCATAAATGGGCTAGATATTTAGACATGGAAATATCCCCGACCCAATGGAATACCTCCTTCATTCACACACACCAAGCGTCCAGGTCAGGATTTATTCATATATGGTGGGACTGCACTAAGGTATGCCCATTTTAGGACAAAATATTTGAAGTTTATAATGATATGTATCAGTCTTCATTGTCTCCATCCCCCCTGATCGCTCTTCTATCCATCATACCAGGCACAATTCAATCACAAAAGAAATGTCTCTTGAGATTCATTCTCTCAGCAGCCAGGCATAACAGATCCCTTTATTGGAAAAAAAATTCCACCCCCTCTATATCAAGTTGGGTGAACATTCTAAATGATACAATGCTTATGGAGGAGATGCAAGCCAAAACAGATGACAAATATGAAAATTTCAATGCCCTATGGTCCATATGGCGCCACCACTCTACATCTGACTGGTTTCTTGACAACTTACAGTTCTGAAGCAATGCCCAAAACATTAAAAAAAAAATAAGGAATAATACAGACTTATCTATTACAGATAGACACGAATTGAGCTGCCCCCCCCCCCCTCTATACCCCCAGCTGAAGCCACCCCTCCCCAATCCAAGTAGCATTTTTTTTATAGGGCACAGAGGTATATAATTGAACCAAGATCTGGGCGGTGTCCAATGAGAAATGACACTGCGCAGAGACAGGCATACTTATTAAAGAACTCTGAGCCTAAGTTGCAACTATGTTAAACATTGTTTTATGATGCGTATGCACTTTAGAAATGTAAGTTTGTAACCCCTTTTTGCTTCCCTTCATCCTCACCCCACCCCGCCTTCCCTCTGAATCCCTCCCCCCCCTTCCAATGTTTATATGTCTAAGTTTTAAAGACTTGGCTATACTGACGAAATGTACCTATTTTGTATATTTGGAAAAAAATATATTCAACCTTAAATTTGAGAGCCAACAGATCTGGGTAAGCGGCTTTAATTTTATTTGAAGCAGAACACATTGAGTGAATATTGACTCTCACTGGTTTGATTTTGAACACTGCTTGGACATTTATTTCGAAATTTTTTCCTTTGGAATACTTTTTTTTGATTGATATTTTTATGTTTGTCATTATATATATATATATATATATATATATATATATATATATATATATATATATATATATATATACACACACACACACACACACACACACACATATACATACATACACATACATACACAGTTTTTTTCACACTATTGTTTTTCGTTTTGGGTAGCGCTTTTACACCATTTCCATATTATTTTAGCTATCTTAAGTAGCAGCACACCTAGCATATACACACACAATATATTATATATATATATATATATATATATATATATACACACACATACATAAAAAAAATATCACTTGTTTTATGAGAAGCGCATATATATCTTTTACCACACAATGCAATATACCGTGTTAAAAGTGCACTAACGCACTGAAATATACTGTGTTTAATGCGCACTAACGCAATGGATTATACTGCAGTAAACGTACACTAACACACTAAAATTTACTGAACTGAAATATAATGCATTAAACATGCACTAAGGCACTGAAATATACTGCGTTAAATGTGCACTAACACTGCGATAAACTGTGTTAAACGTACATTAACCCTACAGAAGTGCCCGCAGGTGGCCAAGTCCTTTTGGCGCATGGACCTTTATTCTCCCTCTCCTATAAGCTTATGGTCACTTCAATGACCATAAGCTTTATATCAGAATTGTTCAGCAGAGTCTATAACTCTGATGAGCGGATTACAACCCGCTGATCAGAGTTATTCACCCCTAATGTGACCACCCCCCACCCATGCTTCTTAACCCCCCTCAGCACTAATTACCCCCTCCACCTGATCCGACCCTACTTGCAAACACATTCCCACAGCTCCTCTTCCACTCCCACCGGCTTCAGGTGCTGCATGAGGCTTGGGGGGTCCAGATGTGCCCCCCCCCCCACCCCCGATCCATGGCCACTCTGAGCAGCATCTCTCCTTCCCCTCCCTCTGCCTGCAGCTTCTCTCTGTACAGATCTCCGTGATCTGTCAGGCTGGGGATCGTGGCGTGTGAGATGGGGGGAGAGGTGTGGGTGGTGGTGAAGAAGGGGCTTGGGGGGCTTACTAAACATGTGTTTACGAAGCTCCCCTCTGTAGAAGAGAGAGTGCATGCAGTGATCACTATTGCTATATGCCCACTGACAGCAGATATATTGTAACCGCAAGTGTTACAATGCATCAGACCGTCATTTTTTGAATGAATAGAATCTCTATACAGAGTCCAAATCAAGTGCTGCAGAGAAAAGGGACTATCTTCAGTCCCTTTATCTGCCTCAATAAAAAGAGATATTGGGGTCTGTTTAGACCTCTGATATCTCAAAGACCCCCCCCCCCCCAAAAAAAAATGAATACATTAAAAAGTAAAAAAATAAACACAATCATAGTAAAAAAAAAAATCCTGATTGGCCAGATGGAGAAGCCGGAAGACGATAGAAAATATGAATTTGCTATTGTCACAAGTGGGTGGGTTCAGAGTGCAATGCTCTGGGCCTCGAGCCCAACCTTTTTCAAGACAATTAGATCCTCAGGCTCCAATTATGTGGCTTTTAAAAAAAAAAAGCTCATACAAAAAAGTATGAGTCCGGCACCCTACAGGGGGGCAGCGCCCCTAATGGACCGGCAGCTCCTGGTAAGACCCCTTTCACATGGAGTGGACTCTGTCAAGCAGATTCGCCTGCTCATCGGGGGATCTGTCTGCTGATCCCCGCTGAGCAGGCAAATGACAGGTCCATGTCTGCTCCGCTGATGCAGAGCGGGCACAGACACAGCCCGCTGTTTTCTATGGGGCGGTCGGATAGAAATGGACCGCCTGTCCATTTCCATCGGATGCCATCCATTTCTGATCTGCTAGATGGATGGGGAATGGAATCCCCATCCGTCTGTTTTTAGCGGACTGGATCCATGTCCATTTACATCAGTCTCTCCATAGAGAACAATGGGTGGTCCGATTGGGCCCGCCTGAAAAACGGACAGGCAGACCTGATAGGTGTGCTTGTGTGAAAGGGGCCAAAGGCCTTGTTCACACAGGGCATACACAGCATACCTTTACAGGGATGCACAGGTGTTCTGTGCATCTCTGTGCAGGAAGTCCTATTGATGTAATTTGGGATGTAGCAACTGAACGAACAGAGCCGTTGCTCCCAATTTTACATCCATGTAGGTCCGCATGCATGTCCCTGAGCTCATACTGTCTGCGCTTGGGGTTATATACCCACACAGATGTCAGATTGGGAACAGCAGCTATGGGACTGCCTGTACAGGGATGCACGGAACACCATGCATCTCTGTGCGGGTAAACATGGCCCTCCACCATAGTATGCCACATGTGAACGAAGCATTAGTACTAATTTAGCAGGGATTTTGTAAGTTACGTTGTGTTTATGTGCAATATTAATGATTTTAGTGTATTTTTTGTGAAAAAAAGCAATATGATGAACATTTGCACAATTATTGCGGGGCCCAAAAAAATCAGTAGCACTTTTTTTTATTCTACAGGTCATGTGCTTTTAGAAAATGTCTAGTTTGAGGGGTCTTTTCAAATTCTGAAAGCTGTACGTGAAAAATTAAAACCCGCAGATTTTAAGAGAAATTTTTGGGTATGTTCGATTGTCACCATTTTGCAAAAAGGCACAAATTAAAATTTACCAATATTTGTTATTTATTAACTCCATACAGGTTACCATTCTAGGTTTCTATTTAGTAGGGATTTAGCAGGGATTTTGTAAAATTAACTACTAATAATGGTTTTAGTGTATTTTTTGCGAACATATTTGATAAACATTTGCACAAATACCACGGGGTCGAAAAAATCTGTAGCACCTTCTTTTTTATTCTAGAGGTCATATGCTTTCAGAAAATATATGGTTTTGGGGGTCTTTCCCAAATTCTGAAAGCTATAAGGGAAAAATGAAAACCTTGAGATTTTTAGAGAAATTTGGATATTTACACTTTTGCGTCTGTTCAATTTTCACCATTTTGCAAAAAGGCGCAATTTAAAAGTTACAAATTGTTATTTATTAACTCAATACAGGTTAAGCTTTTATATTTAGTAGGGGTTTTGTAAAATTTGCTGTGTTTTTTCTGCTAATAATGGTTTTAGTGTATTGTTTGCAAATATATTGGTTTGATAAACATTTGCGCAAATACTGCAGGATCTAAAAAAATTAGTAGCACCTTCTTTTTATTCTACTGATCATGTGCTTTCAGGAAATATATGGTTTGGGGGGTTCTAAAGCTAAGAAGTGAAAGATAAAAAAGCAAAGGAAAAATTACAACGTACTGAAATATATTGCGTTAAACGTGTGCAAACGCGCTGCAATATATTGTGGTAAAGATGCAGCAACGTACTGAAATATACTGTGTTAAATGTGCACTAACGCACTGCAATATACTGTGGGAAACGTGCCCCAACATAGTGAAATATACTGTGGTAAACGCGCAGCAATGGGACCTGCTCGGGATGAAGAATACATTTTTCCAAAATTGAAATTCTACCCTCTTCTGTTCACGGTCCCCCCATGGGCTGCGTCATCGGTCTTTCCCATAGCAAAAAGATCACATCACCTATCTAGGGATAAAAATAGGGAAATCTCCCTCCTCACTTTATCAACTTAAATTGGGGTTCCACTCATAAATGGAACTTCTGCTGATCCGGTTCCTCCACCCCTCAGGGGGAGAGCAGATACCTATCTAATCCAGGTATTTTCTCCCACTTCCGGCGAAAGATCGCTGCAGTATCTGAGGCGATCTACGCCATGTCTGGCCCCTCCTCCGTACTGGAATTGTGTGGAACTTTTTGCAGCTACAATGAACTGGACGTACAACAACATATTCCTTCTACTGTTCGGTTCATTGGATACCTCCAAAACAGGACATGTCTAAGTCTCAGTCCAGAATCCTTCAACATAATAATGCCTGCTACTTGTTACATGGCAGCCAGGTGGGAAAGCCTCAAAAAGTGGACTTCCTCTATCCGCCCACCATCAAAGACTTAAAAACCGACTTACTGAACCTCCTCAGGATAGAGAAAATGTACTTGCGCATCGCCAACCATCAAAAATCCCTTAGATTCCAACACAAATGGGCCCAGTTACTGGACAAAGCGCTCTCTCCAACAGACAGGTAGGCCCTAATGGATCTAACACACAATAAGCACAACCAGATGCCTTAGTACCCCTCCAGTCTGTTCCAAGACCATATTGCTGTCTAACCATCTCCATCCCCACCTTCACCATTGGATCAACTGGCCCCACAAAATAATCCCCACCCCATACACTCTGGACACTCTTCTGGACAGCACAGCAATGAGTATCTTACCGGCGGGCCATAATGTCGATCTTTACAGGCCCCGATTTATATAGCTCTGCTAGGTTTTCTTGTTTGCAGTTATGTTTGCATGATTGGTAGTTATAATCATCCAGGGTTCACTCTCCCCCCTCACCATTTGGTCTGTTATCCCCCCGCTCTGTAATCTGTACCAGTATCAGTAGATTCACACTAAACTGATACTTTACACTCACAATAACCCACTATAGCACACTAACTCCATAGAAGCACTGGACAGAGCCCTGTTCTATCTCTCTCCAAGCCAATATCACACTGCAAATGGCCGATATGGAAAGAATATTTTCATAGTGTGGGGTGGGACTAAAAGCAATGAGCCATGATTGGATAGACAGTGTCCAATCATAGCTCTGTGCCCTGATTGGGCAAAGCTTCCATTGCTTCAGCCAATCAGGGCTTCCAAGGCACTGTGCGGTGGTGCAGTGCATTTTGGTTGCTCGGCAGGCCAAACGGTAAATCCCTGTAATAATTCGGGTGTTCGAAACGGGTGAACAGCCAGTGCTCGGGCCGAACCGTTTGCTCAACCCTAATGGAAAGGTGTTCTGCAAGACTTGTTAACACAGAAGACTGACTGCTTGAGTGTATTTCTTCATACTGCTAAAGAGTATGTCTGGGCAGAAAAAAAAAAAAACAGAATATATGTTTTTTCAACATGTGCACATTTATGTTTTGTTGATTTGAGTACCTGATCGTATCATCGCGCTTTAACTATATTAAATGTTCATGTTCACAGCAGTCTATGAAGCTCCCCAAATGCAAAGGTTTTAAAAAAAAAAAAGGAAAAATACTAAAGGTAGATTTAAAAGGAAAAGGATAATTGTGGAGATGTCCATGAATCTACAAGCTCATATTTTGCAGAGCCTAGTGAGGAAATTTCTGGCAAGATGCCAATACCCATACCCCAGAACTTTTGAAAATCAGTGGGGCACGAGAATGGGGGTGGTACAAAGGGTGGAGTAGATAGTGGGCTGAATAGCGGCACATGCATATTGCACCTTGACCAACTACTGTACTCTTGGTCAGGAGTGCATAGTGCACAGAGGGCAGGGAGGGGTGCAATCCTTTTAATATTCAATTACTAAACAGGGCAACTGAGAAATTAGGACATAGGAGAAGGACTATGCTGGCAAAATCCCCAAGAGATGCAAAGCTGGGTATATTAACCCTGGAGTATTTACCAAAAACGAATGCCAAGATAATAATTTGCAAGGACACCACCACCATCCCTGTTCCCTTCAGCGTCACACATCTTCCTGGCCCTAGTTAGAAACAGTACAGTAGCCATGCCTAAAGCCCATGGCCACCAACACATTTTGCCGCTTGTCAACAATTTTTTTCACCAAGTCTGTCAGAGCATTAACAATTACGCACAACATATCTTCCCCTTCCTCTCCACGTCAGCTGGGCTGCGCAGTGTGCATGCATAACTCGCATGAATGATGTAATGGCAGGCAAAGTTTACAAACATTACATGACAGACCGGGTTCCAGAGATTTTGCTAGGTCTGGTAATAAGTCGTCAACTATGTGAAAAACTGGCATTGATGGGAGAGTTTCTAGTTTCTACGTATGCAAACGCCCACTCTCCCATTTGTATACTTCTGAAAGCGGTTTATATTTATGTTTTGTGGCTAAAACTATACTCAATTAATTCTACTTATTTTTACGGCCCCAATAATTTAGATCTGCCACAGTAGGTTTCTCTTATATATTCAGGTTGCTCCAACTGATCACATTAGGATGTTCCCCCAGAGAACAGAGTGCTATCAAAATTTTGTCAAGTTTAAATGAATAATATTTTTATCCAAAATGCTATTAATATAAAAGGCATTTTACTTTTCGGTGTATAGAACACCTCCAGGTTCCTGCATTGCATTGATTTTCCCAAAACGACTCTCCTGGCTTATTAGTCAAAGAGTCATGTAGCATGTCAAAGGACACAAAGCAGGAAGGTGGGTCTCCCAAATTCTCCCACTACAGCAATGGTGGCATAATTACATTGTCGCTCACTGAAAAGGAAACTACCGAGAGGATTTTACAAGACTGATGACTGGAGAAATAGCTTTCCCCAGTTGTCTTCTAGGACAGCCCTTGAAAGATGGAGCTCCCATCGACACAGGAAACACATTTTCAAATCACTTTAAAAAGGCGATCCCTCAGGAACATGGCCAGTCATTTGTGTTTCCTCCATCATAGGAGGAATATTGCCCAAAGGAACCATCTTTTATTTTATTTTATGGGAAGACTCAATCTCTCAGGGGCTGCCTGAAGGAATAGGAGTGCTGCAGGGGGGACTGGGTCTTACCCAGCAATTCAGATATGTACTCTGCAAAAATCCTCACCCACTCTATCCTCACCCACTCTTTTTGGCCTCTGGTATCGTCCAGCTGATTGGAGCAGACCCGGTCCCGCCCCTAACAGTACCCGGTGAGGGTCAGCAGCATGATGGGAGCAGTTTCTCGGACAGGTGGGGCACCTTTTTGCTCTCCCACAGGCTGCGCTGGATGTTGCTGGGCCAGAGATGCAAGCGTCGCTTCCAGCGGAACATCATGCGCTGAGGCCTCTGGTTCCGGGTCTCCAAGGCACAAGGAGGAAAGGGAAGGCCACGCTGTGCCTACATAGTTCCTGACCAGCGTCCAGCAAGATGGGACTAGCATCGGGAACCGGAGCAGAGAGGGACCATGGAGGCTGCCTCCCAGGACACTCCAGTGGAATCCAGTACCAGCCAGGCACAGATAGACTGCTGAGCAGTTTTTTGTGGTGCCTTTTTAGTGGTGGTGGCCGGCTTGGGCTGTAGAAAGGGCTAGGCTCTGAGCCCGTAGCTTGCCTATTCTGCCATCTAGAATGGTCTCTCCATGGTTTCCGATCACTTCCGGTGATGTCACTTCCTTGCGCTCCACGCTGGTTCCGGGCGATTTCCTGGTGGCCAAAGGACTTCCAAAAGGGATCCCCTGCCATCTCCCTGATGCCTGGATGACGGTCTCGGATGCCTGGAGAGTTACCACCTTCATCACACAGATGACCTTGATATTTAGTCCCATCTGTGAGTGTTGCATATACTTTGTTTTTAAAACTTTGCCTTAATACTACACTGAGGTGGCGCTTCGTGTGTTTCCTCTCCTCCTCGTCAGCTTGGGCCGGACTAGGAAACCCCTACGTCAGGGATATGCAAATAGCAGACCTCCAGCTGTTGCAGAACTACAAGTTCCATGAGGCATAGCAAGACTGACAGCCACAAGCATGACACCCAGAGGCATGATGGGACTTGTAGTTTTGCAACAGCTGGAGGTCCGCTAATTGCATATCCCTGCCCTAGGTGGTGGGTTCCCCACAGTCCCAAAGGGACACGTGCTGCTGAGACTGGGTGCTTGTACACTAGGTGGGTCCAGGGTTAAGGGACCTAGGTGACTTATCGTCTTTTATGTTTTTTTTTTTTTTTTTTTTTTACAGAGGGGAGCCTCTATGCAGCTCCTGGTGGCTCAGCAAGACATTGCCAGACACAGAAGAGGTCCCTGGTTCAGGTCCAGGCCCTGACACAAAGATACATTTGTTCACCAGTATATGTGCAGCCAAGAGCATTATAGCTAAACAATAGTAAAAGCAGTGCATTCCTAATCTTCTCATCTCTAATGCAAGCACACCAGCAGTAGCACTGTGATAGTACCCTGCTCTCCCACCCAAACAAACCCGAGTTCAGTCGAGCACTTGGGTACTAGAGAGCAAAAGCCCAGCGGTGGTTTAGGCCAACTTCCTCAGAATCAGAATATGATAATGAGGAAGGGCAGGCCGAGTCTAGTTAGTCTGCAAAGTATATATTGTCCCTTGAAGAGGTGGGCGACCTGCTAGGGGCAATTTATGATACTCTGGAACTCCAAGAGGAGGAAACGCAGTTATCTAGACACAATATGATGCATCAGGTCTAGATAATATAGAAAGGGTTTTCCCAGACGATGAGATGCTATCAGATCTTATTCATCAAGAGTGGTCTGAACCTGACAAAAGGGCTTGTTTCTCCAATACCTTAACCACTTAGCCGATCGCCGCACGCTGATTTACATTAGCAGAATGGCAAGGGTGCGCAAAAGGGCATACCTGTACGTCCTTTCGTATCTCCCGCCTAGCGGGCATGTGCACGCTGCGTGCAAGCGGGTTACGCAGACTCGATGTTCGCCGGCGGCACGCGATTGCAAGGAAGAGAGGCAGAACGGGGAGAAACAAGCCATTTCCCTGTTCTGCCTAGCAACATGACAGGAATCTACTGCTCCCAGTGATCGGGAGCAGCCATCTCTGTCATGTTCTAGTGAGCCCATCCCCCCTACAGTTAGAACACACTGAGGGAACACATTTAACCCCTTGATCGACCCCTAGTGTTTAACCCCTGATCTGCCAGTGGAATTTATACAATAAATCAGTGGCTATTTTTAGCTCTGTTCGCTGTATAAATGTCAATGATCCAAAAACAGTGTCAAAAGTGTCTGATCAGTCCGCCGCAATGTCGCGGTCACGATAAAAATCACAGATCACCGCAATTACTAGTAAAAAAAAATAAAAAATAATAAAAATGCCATAAATCTAGCCCATATTTTGTAGAAGATATAACTTTTGCGCAAACCACTCACTTATTGCGATTTTTTTACAAAAAATATGTAATATGTAGTAAAAATATGCAAGAATACACATCGGCCTAAACTGTGGAAGAATTTAGTTTTTTTTTTATATATTTTTGTGGTATATTATAGTAAAAAAATAAAATAAAAAAAATAGCATTTTTTTCAAAATCTACGCTTTTTTTTTTGTTTATAGCGCAAAAAATAAAAACCATAGTGGTGATCAAATACCTCCAAAAAGAAGCTCTATTTGTGGGAAAAAGTGACGTGCCTCTGACCGCTGCCCAGAGTGATGTGCCTCTGCCCGCTGCGCAGCTCGATTCCATAGACTTTTTATAGCTGCGACTAGTTTGAGCATCCAGAGGTCGCTCCTTCGAGGGGGGTACTGTCAGGAAAGGTTTCAACTGCTGGTGGGGCTGTCAGATGTTTGGGCCGCAGTACTGGTGTCCACCAGCAGGAGTCTCCCGGCAGTCTGGAGCCGACATATCCTGCAATAAGGCGTCACCTGAGACTGATTGCAGGAGGTGTGTATATATACCCGGCAGATGCTCACACATTTGCCTTGGTATTTTCCTTGAGCCCTGACCTGTTTTCCTGAATCCTGTACCTTGTGACCTGTATTACTGAATCCTGTAACTTGTGATCTGTATTCCTTAAATCCTGTACCTTGTGACCTGCATTGCTGAATCCTGTACCTCGTAACCTGTATTCCTGAATCCTGTACCTTGTGTCCTGTATTCCTGAATCCTGTACCTTGTGTTCTGTGTTCCTGAACCCTGCATCCATCCCTGGACCACTGTCTTGCAGACTTATCCCTTCCTCCTGTTGTCCTCTCCCTGTCCCGTCCTGCTCCCTGTTCTATCTGATTGATCTCTCACGTATGACCCTGGCTTGATTAAGTTTATGATTATATCTTACTCTTGTATTCACATTTGGTTTAGAGAGTTGTTATTGTGTGTCACCGTGGTTGTTTGCTTTATTGCTTATGACTTATCCTTTTAATAAATCTTACTATTATTATTTTACATGTGTTTTGGTCTTCCCTATTGCAGTCCACACATTTCTGGTTGCACCGGTTTATGACAAACTTTTTATAAACAGTCTGGGGAGCTTATATTTTGCTGGCTTATTGGAATATAAGCCTCTCCAAAGAGGTCCCCCTTTGTATTCCTTGATCACAGTCAGCATGCAATTCTACATACCATAAATAAGTGGTTAAGAATGACTTCTAAAAATCATGGCCTACTAGTTCTCATCTACACTAAAAATGAAGAATTCCAACACAAAAGCACATACAGCACCCCCACCCCCCAGCAAGCAAGACACAAAACCTTACAGACTATTGCTTAAATTCCACTGCGCATCTCCCCATGGATCGCACCATGTTACATCAGTCCTTGATCTTCTAACAAAGCCATTGGATAGCTGGCGTTTGCTTGATACTCGCTGCGGGTTTATTGCTGCTCCAGATCTGTCAGTTTGTATCAACACCTTCCCCACTCATTGCCTACAGAAATAACAGCCCTCAACAAGGCTGCATAAACCATTTCTGCTGCTCCAATTACTCCCTGACATAACCTCTTTTGCTGCTATTTTGCCTTCTCTAACCTTTCTTGCCAGCGTAGGTTTTGTCAGAACACGAAGTGCGTGGGGCAAACTTACCCAGAGACTTATCTCCAACTACAGCAGATAACGTTTTGTGCTTGTTTGATGAAAAGCAAAGATCACCATGATAATTTACTTTTACAGATTTTAATATTATAACCACATTAGCTAGAGAACAGGATACTGTTTGTACACTATATAATAATTACTTTCCACAGAGTAAAAATAAAGGAAAAGAACAGTACCACAAAACCCTGCTACAGTAAAATGCAATTATAACAATATCTCTTGTTATCGAATAGGTTGAAATACACTTAATCTACCTAGTGTCTCTGAAAATGTACATGCATTATTAAAATGGGATGTCTACTTTTTTTCATCATGGTATTCACTGGGGTTGATATACTAAAGGAACATAGGCTGTTCACTTTGAAAGAGAATATTCCCTTAGCTTACTGAAGATGAAAGTTCACTTTGCAAAAACTAATGATGTGAAAGAAAAATAAGAAAGAAAAATAATAAAAACAGCATTTTTGTTTGCATATGACTGGGTGATGGAAGTCGGCAGAGCTTCACCACATTCACTATGCTAAGGGTAAACTCCTTGCAAAGTGAACAGCCTATTTGGCTTTAGTAAATCAAAACCACTATCTGATGCCTCTCTTTGTAATAACAGGGATCCTCCCTTATGAAACCTCTGCAGTTTACATTCAGTTGATGGCCTAAAGTAAGTCTATGAAACTTAATATATTTATGAGGCAACAATATATTTCACATAAGGGCAAGTAAAATCTGAACTGCAACAGGTTGTTTTTTGTGTATGTGTTATTTAATTTCTCCAAGTGACGCTCTTGTTTTGATTATTAAATGATATGATCGAGTCCTGTATGACCTTACTAAAAAGGGCATAAACATGCACCAATGACTGTTGAGAGCACTCACTCAGTGTTGAACAGAGAAGGAGTCTATTATCATAAGAGTACCATATTTATACACCAGTCAAATATTGCAGCAGGTCAAGGCAATCCAATCATGTTGTTATGGAGGATAGGCAAAAAAACTCCCATTTGTCTTAGCCTAGTGTCATTCTATGAAAGGTATACAAATTAAATAGCAGCGGTAAAAAAAAAAATACAATTCAGTTTACTACATAAAGATCAAATAAATCAATTAATCGCTTATAGCATGATGGATACCTTTTCAACCGTGGCCAGAAAGCTGACTCGAATCCCCTTTGTTCTGAGACTTCCATATTTCCTTACAGCAAAATTCAGCAAATGTTATACTTGAACTTTTGGTTGGTTCTGCAGCCTTTTTTGTCACCCGAGTCTGTTGAGTTTTCTCTATCCTATGCTGTTGTATGGGTGAGGATGCACTGAGAAAGGCTTGTAATTGAATCAGAGAATACACTGGCCTGCAAGTGTACAGGGACAGTTATTCAAAAGATAAGGTCAGTAGCAGGAATACAAGTTTAAAAAGTTGACACCAAGATCAAAATGAGATGGTCATTGGGAAGGCTGAGTAAATGCGGAAAACCTAAAATACTCAATTTTAATGCAAGATTGCTGTAAAAAGCTGAATGCACCTCAAGCATACACCTAGGGAGTGTTTGAAAAGAAATTTCTCCATCATAAAGGAAACTCATCCTATAGGAAATACAGAAGCTGTCCACGGGTGAAGGGGAGGTCAACACTTGCAGCCTCCATTCTGTTGCTACTCAGTACAGTTTTTTTGGTTTAACAAATGTACAGCTTGATTTTCATTACCAGTAACCAATCTAGATCCAATAACATTCAAATTAGGATTTTATTTTTATCATTTTAAAAGTGCCAACATATTGCAAAGGGTTGTATATGTCACTGACTCGCTGTATCTTTAGATGACCAACATTTTCCTGCAGGCCTCTATTGACTTGCAAGTCAATAGAGGCCTGCAGGAAAAATGTGGTCATCCAAAGACACAGCAACATATTTTCACAGCGACATATCATTTTCAAACTAGTAAAATTATAAATGTTTTACACACTACATTCAACCCCTCCAATTTGGCATAGAAACATCCTCTAATGTAAACCTTTAGCATACAGAAAAAAAAAAAAAAAAAAACACTTGTCACAGTGTCTTGTTATAAGAGTACCTCACTACCAAGATCCTACACATTGGTGTTACGTCATAGCAGTAAGCCATCTCTACCATGGTCAGGTGCATGCAAATAGTGGTGGCTGCTCAGTATACATAAACAAATGACAGGCAGTGGCTGCCTGAATGTAAATATTAATGGCCATCAGAAAAGCAAAATGAATAGTTTGAGTCCACATGGGTGGACTTTTAGGGTCCATTTGCACTTCCACATGGTGGTAATGCATGTACAATTTGTGCAGCACTTTACAACATACGATTTCTTTTATTGCTTTGCGATACTATTTATTTTGATTGGCACCCTAGCACACGAAGACAACTCACCTGTAATGTAATTATTTTATTATACAGGATTTATAGGATTATATACAGTTTGCGCAGCACTTTACAACATGAGGGCAGACAGTACAGTTACAACACAATTCAATACAGAAGGAGTCAGAGGGCCCTACTCGAAGAGCTTACAATCTAAAAGGGAGGGTCAAGTGATACTGGATCTCCCATCCTGGGTGGGCGTCATATGACATCCTCGGCTTTACGAGCGGCGATCGGGGATCCCCCGTTTTCCCTCGGGACACAGCCATCCCCCGATGGGGGTACTAAAGTGGCGGCGGTGTCCGGAGCAGCAGCGTTACCGGCTGTGATTCGTCACTAGCCGGTGCTGACTGTCTAGGGACGGGAAGCGGCGTGCACTGCGCACGCTCCCGGGGGCGAGCAGTGCCGCGATCGGGACTGAGGCTGGCTGAGGCTTTTGCCTTGGATACAGCTCAGACCCGATCACTGTAAAAACAAGAAGTAATTGGCTATTTAGTGACTGGCTGTGTCCAATGACAGCCAGTCACTAAATGTAAACAAAAAAGTGTGGTAACTCCTGTTGCTGGGTTCTCCACTTCACACACCGATCCTGTGTGAGTAGGAGATCAGCTAACAGTGAGTTACCTATATACTGTACCCACCTAGTATATATTACATCTCTGTGCCCAAATCATCCCCCCCTAAATAAAGAGAACCTGTCATTAGGTGTACCTGTCATCAGGAGTACCTGCCACCAGAGTACCCGACACCTCACCACCTGCCAGAGTACCACCAGAGTATCCGTCACCTCACCACCTGCCAGAGTACCACCAGAGTACCCGCCACCTGCCAGAGTACCACCAGAGTACCCACCGCCTGCCAGAGTACCTGCCACCAGGAGTACCTGCCACCAGAGTACCCGCCACCTCACCAGAATACCCGCCACCTCACCACCTGCCACCAGAGTACCTGCCACTATGTCCAGAAAGGTGTACACTCCAGAGGAGGCATACCAAATACTCAGTCTGAGCGATGATAGCATCGGGGAGCTCTCACCGCTCAGTTCTGTTTCCGTTTCTGGTTCAGAATATGAGCCCTCTGGAGGCAGCACATCAGGATCCGAATTGGAGGAGGAAGCAGTCCATCCTAAAAGAAGACGGTCTGAACCCCAGGCATCTATCAGCAGTGCCAACGGCGGTAGACCCCAGGAGGAGAGGCCCAGTTCAAGCGCTGCTAGACCCCAGGAGGAGAGGCCCAGTGCACGCCAAAGAATTAGGGCCCAAAACCAGCTGCCAGAAAGCTTGGCAAACCCATAGTGGCTGCCTTCTACCACAGGGTCAGCCACGATCCCCCCTTTTACAGCACAGCCAGGTGTGCAGGTCAACACTGCGGGTTTTTCCCCAGATGGATTTTTTAAATGTATTTTTCCCAGAGGAATTGCTTCAAGGCATCATGGACCAAACTAACCTTTTTGCCCAACAATTTATCGCAGCCAACCCCAGCTCCAGCTATGCCCGCCCTTTTGAATGGGACCCCTAACAATGGTGGAGCTTAAATTGTTTTTAGGCCCAACGCTAAACATGGGGCTTACAAAAAAATGAAATACATAAGTATTGGTCGACCAAACCCATCCATCATATGCCAGTTTTTTCTTCAGCCATGTACATGTCCCGATACGAACTTGTAATGCACTTCCTGCATTTTAGTGACAACTCACAGTGCCCCCCCCCCCCCCCCCGAATCACCCAAACTTTGACAAGCTATATAAAATTCGCCCCCTACATATGTGTGGACGAATCTCTGGTGCATTTCACAGGCCGGTTGGGTATCAAGCAATATATCCCCAGTAAGAGAGCGAGGTATGGCTTGAAGCTCAACAAGCTCTGTGAAAGCGCCACTGGTTATGTGCACTCATTCCGCGTGTACGAAGGCAAAGATTTCCAGCTCCAGCCCCCTGAGTGTCCATCGTACATGGGAATTAGTGGAAAAATTGTTTGGGAGTTGGCATTCCCACTCCTCCAAAAGGGGTATCATATTTATATGGACAATTTTTACACTAGTTTGCCCTTTCTCCGCCACCTGTACCTAAAAAAAAACGTTGGCCTGTGGTACCGTACAACAAGAAAAAAACGAAAGGGCTTCCCACAGCGTCTTGTCGTCACAACCATTCAAAGGGGGAATCGGCAAGCTTGAGGAATGAGGAAGTGCAGGCTGTGAAGTGGAGGGATAGTAAAGACGTTTATATGATGTCCACCATCCACAATGACACCTCAGTGGAACTTCACAGAAGACGCAGTACCATTCGCAAGCCTTCCTACATCAACGCATATAATACATTTATGGGGGGGGTGGATTTAAATGTTGCAGCCCTATCTTCCAACAAGAAAATCCCTTTTTTGGTACAAAAAAGTCGCAATTTACTTTTTTCATTTGGCCCTTTTAAATTCTTTTATAATTTACCAAAAATCATCAGAAACACCCACCACCTTCATAAAGTATATTGTCACTTTACTTGTATATCAAGAAGAATCCCCCCCCAGAAAACATTCGCTCAGATTCTGGCAGCAGGCTACATGAGCGTCATTTTCCGGAACATATTCCAACATCAGCATCCGGAAGACGATGCCAAAAAAAATGTTGGGTGTGCACGAAAAGAGGAATTAGGAAAGACACCAGCTTCTATTGTCCCGATTGTCCCTCCCTACCTGGCCTTTGCATCGGACAATGCTTCAGGCGATATCACACTCTGGAAAACTATTAGCCCATATTTCCAATAGACTGTCATTTCCGCGTTTTCAATTCCTGTCATGAATATTTCCCTGCCTCAACCAACCATATCATTGTCTTCCATGTGAACTGACCCTGGCCTGTTTCTCGACTATGCCTCTGCCTTCCGTCTGCATTGTTTATCCCATTCTTCCCTGACCGATGCCCTAAGCTTGATGGTCCTGTCTGCTCCCTGGAAAAAATACTCTGGCTGTGCTGACCATACCTCTGCCTGCTGCCTTTACTAACTATGGATAGTATTCCTGCCTGCTGCATGGACGATCCTTTGATCCTTGTGCTGCTGCTGACCACATCCCTGCCTGCTATCTGGACTAATGCATTGGCTGTGTTGACAACATCTCTACCTGTGCTGACTATTCCTGCCTGCTGCCTGTTTTGCTGTCGCTGTCCACGTTCCTGCCTGCTGCCTGTTTTGCTGTCGCTGTTCACATTCCTGCCTGCTGCCTGGACCGATTCCCTCCTCTGTGGACCACTGCACTACTAAAACCGCAGGTAATCTTTTCTTTACCCTTTGCTCAGCAGAATGTATTTTGGTTTGTAATTGGTATGTACAGTACATGCTATGTGTTAGAAATATGAAGGGCCTTCAACAATGTGATAGGTTGGTATCGCCATAATCGGGAGAAGTAGCAGAATGTATTTTGGGGTGTCAGTTTTGCTATGTACATGCTATGTGTTGGAAATATCTTATAAATGGACAACTTTGTATAAAGAAAATGCGTTTTCATTTTTTTTTCCACATATTCCAAAAACTTTGGTAAAAAAATGAACCATTCAAAAGACTCATTATGCCTCACAGGTTATACATTGGGGTGTTAGCTTTCCAAAATGGGGTCATTTTGTGGGCGTCTGCATTGACCTGGTGCTCCAGGGCCTTCAAAAGTGTGATAGGTTGTCATCAAATGAGATGTGCAATTTATGCTCGTAGAACGCCTGACGGTGCTACTTGGATGTTAGACCTCTGTATGTGGCCAGGCTATGTAAAAGTCTCACACATGTGGTATCACTATACTCAGGAGGAGTAGCAGAATGCATTTTGGGGCGTCATTGCAAGTATGCATGTGCTGTGTGAGAGAAATAACTTTTTTGTGCAAAAAAAATAAAAATAATAATTTTTCCAAGAATTGTGGGAAAAAATTACAACTTCAAAAAACTCACCATGCCTCTTACTAAATACCTTGGAATGTCTGCTTTCCAAAAAGGGGTAATTTGGGGGGTATTTGTACTTTCCTGGCTTGTTGGGGTCTCAAGAAATGAGATAGACCTTCAGTGCATCAGGTGTGATCAGATGTGATAATTTTTCAATGATTTGCACCATTTTAGACGCTATAACTTTCACAGCAACCAAATAATATACACTTATTTGGGTTATTTGTACTAAAGATATGTAGCAGTATACATTTTGGCCCAAATGTATGAAAAAAAATGTTTTATTTGCAAAAATTTTCAATAGAAACTAAAAAAAAGTGTTTTTTTTTTTTTCAAAAATGTCTATTTTTTTCGCTTACATTGCAAAAAATAAAAAACCCAGCAGTAATTATATACCACCAAAAGAAAGCTCTGTTTGTGAGAAAAAAAAGATAAAAATTTGGTTTGGGTAGAGTGTAGCATGACTGAGTAATTGTCATTCAAAGTGTGAGAGTGCTGAAAGCTAAAAATTGGTCTGGTAAGGAAGGGTATATAAAAGCCCTGTATTGAAGTGGTTAAAGGAAATGTTCAAGATTTTAATTGTATTTAGATATACAGTACACATAAAAGATACAGTACCTATTCATACCCCTTGAAATGTTGCACATTTTGTCATGTTGTCAATGTTTTATAAATAAATATGAAAAGGGTGGCGTGAACTTGTATTCAGCACCCCCAACCCCCCCCCCCCCCAAGTCAATACTTTGTAGAACCACTTTTCACTGCAATTACAGCTTCAAGTCTTTTTGGATATGTCTCTACCAGCTTTGCACATCTAGAGTGAAATGTTTGCCCACTCTTCTTTGCAAAATAGATTGAGCTCTGTCAGATTGGATGGAGACCGTGCGTGAACAGCAATTTTCAAGTCTTGCCACAGGTTCTCAATTGGATTTAGTTTTGGACTTTGACTGGGCTATTGTAACACATGAATATGCTTTGATCTAAACCAGGGATCTCCAAACTACGACCCTCAAGCTGTTGCAGAACTACACATCCCATGAGGCATTGTAAAACTGACATTCACAGACATGACTAGGCATTATGGGACTTGTGGTACCTGAACAACAGGAGGGCCATAGTTGGCCCTAGAGAGCTGATCTTAACCATTCAATTGTAGCTCTAGCTGTTTGTTGTCCTGCTGGAAGGTGAACCTCCACCCCAGTCTCACTTTTTTTGCAGACTAACAGGTTTTCTTCTGAGATTGCCATGTATTTGGCTCATCCATCTTCCCATAAACTCTGACCAGCTTCCCTGTCTCTGCTGAAGAAAAGCATCCCCACAAAATGATGCTGCCACCACCACGTTTCATGGTGGGGATAGTGTGTTCAGGGTGATGTGCAGTGCTAGTTTTCCACCACTCTTGGCGTTTTGCTTTTAGGCCAAAAAAGTAAAATGTTGTTCTCATCTGACCAGAGCACCTTCTTCCACGTTTGCTGTGTCCCCCACATGGCTTCTCGCAAACTGCAAATGGGACTTCTTATGGCTTTCTTTCAACAATGGCCTTCTTCTTGCCACTCTTCTATAACACCCAGATTTGTAGCGCGCACAACTCATTTTTTCCTGTGGACAGATTCTCCCACCTGAGCTGTGGATCTCTGCAGCTCCTCCAGAGTTACCATGGGCCTCTTGACTGCTTCTCTAATTAATTCTCTCCTTGCCTGGCCTGTCAGTTTCATGTCTTGGTAGGTTTGTAGCTGTGCCATACTCTTCCCATTTTCGGATGATGGATTGAACAGTGCTCCGTGAGATATTCAAAGCTTGGGATATTTTTTATATAATCTAACTCTGCTTTAAACTTCTTCACAACTTTATCCCTGACCTATCTGGTGTACCCCTTGGCCGTCATGATGCTGTTTGTTCACTAAGGTTCTCTAACAAATCTCTGAGGGCTTCACATAAGAGCTGTATTAAAAGAACTGAGATTAAATTACACACAGGTGGACTCTATTTACTAATTGGGTTACTTCTGAAGGCAATTGGTTCCACTAGATTTTTGTTAAGGGTATCAGAGTATGGCTACTTTCACACCGAAGCATTGCGGGTGCTGGCGGTAAAGCAGTGCTATATTTAGCGGCGCTTTAGCATAATTTAGCGGCACTAATCGGCCGCTAGTGGGGCCGTTTTAACCCCAGCTAGCGGGCGAAAAAGGATTAAAACCACCCGCAAAGCGAAGGGGGAAGGAAGGGGCGATTTAGGAGCAGTAAATACACCACTCCTACAGCGCTCCAAATATGCGGCTTGCAGGACTTTTTGGACCGTCCTGCAAGCGCACTGCTGGAGACACAGCAGCGGCTGTTTCAGGGCGCTTTGCAGGCGCTATTTTTAATGCTTTAGCGCCTGCAAAGCACCCCAGTGTAAAAGGGGCCTAAAGGGGGCTGAATACAAATGCACGTCACACTTTTAATTTTCCTTCCACTTCACAATTATGTGCCACTTTGTGTTGGCCTATCACATAAAATCCATTTACGTTGTTGGATGTAGCATGACAAAATGTAGAAAATTTTAAGGGGTATGGATACTTTTTCAAGGCACTGTATTTGCTTGATTCAAATAAAAGCATATAACTTATCTGTGCATACATTTTCATAACTTTGTTTCATATCAGACATTTTAAATGAATGTATACATGGAGCAGTTTTATTTGCCTATTATACTTACAGACTCAGCTTCCTGCTTTGGGGTGCTATACAATAAAAGGTACGTTACTGGTCCTCCTCAAAACAGAAGTCTATGAGTTGGCTGACACATTTGAAAAATGCTCTCCTTATGTAATTAATACAGTATCATATCTTTATATTCTATAAGTGAATGACAGGGTGCACTGAGCATCCAAAAACTCCCTCAAATAATCTACAAGTCTCTATACTTAAAATACCAAAAATGTAGTGTGAGCTGGTAAAAATTATTATAAATGGAGGATTCACAACATAGTCTTGCCTGTCCACCTCCTTTTTAAAATGTTATTGTCAACATTTTGAGGGGGCACAGTTAGTCTTCCTCATGTGTTCAGAAAGACTGAGCTCCATTGAAAGGTCGACTATGAAATGCTGTTGCTTTGATTTATTCGTGCTGCAAGACCCATGCGTGCCTTTATACCGGTTCTGGATTTGTGTGGCTATTTCTTTGTGGGTAAGCACCTGGTTAGTTACCTTACAGACTGCCGTGGCTACCGTTGGCATATATCTCACACATACATACACACACACACACGCTGTCTGTGTCTATTTATCTCAAATATAATTGCTATACAAGTCAACGCTTTTAAACCTTAGCTCTCCATTTAAATTTTAAAGCTCTCATTTTCTAAAACTGGCAACTCAAATGCTTTCCATTTGCAATACGGCATACATTATTGCTATGCAGAATGCCATCAGATACAGTACGTTTGCTTACATTATTGGCTTAATTTGCTTTTTTTAGAAGTCTGCAATCCAGGTCCATAGGAAAACTACAGCAGTAAACAGCCCTTTATATATGCTTTCACCTAGTTCAGATTACAAAAAATAAATAATTTCTGATACATTAAAGGATCCTTACCCAACCTAGGGCACAAGGATTGCCCAAGATAAATATGAGCAGGACTCAAAGAGCTGAGTGTACTACAGGAGACAAATTGTTACATATTAATGAAAACACTAGTGAAAATTTGATCAGATTTACCAATTAAATGAGTAGTGACCAGATATCTGGGATTTTCTGTATTCACTGTTGGGGATTAGGTTGACAGAGATGATCCTGGAATCTGTGGGATGTCGAAATTACTTCTATAGGCCTACTTTTTGAACCTCTACAGAGAAGACTTAATACAGGCAGCCACCGCATGCTAATTTATGCAAGATACGACTAACCTGGAGGAAAATTAAATTGAAACAAAATATTCTGTGTAAGAACAAGAGGCGATATATTGCATAGCTTTCTTCCATAAGAAAATATGTGGGACCAAGATAACATACAATGCATGAGAATTGCATTACAAGGTACCTTCTAATAATTTGCACTTAGTTTACTTTAACCATTTGCTGTCCAGGCCAATTTTTACTTTTCACACAAACACGTGTGTAAAAATCAGCATTTTTTTGCTAGAAAATTACTTAGCGCTCCAAACAATTTTCTAAAAGCAAAGGTCCTGGAGAATAAAATGAGGTTTGTTGCAATTTTTTTGTCACGCGATATTTGTGCAGCCAATTAGCAAACGCTAATTTTTAGGAGAAAAATATATATATATATATATATACTAAAATGGATTTTAGTGCACACAAACACAATATAACACCCAATTTTGTTTTGGTAAAATATTAAAGATGAATAAATACTAAATAAATATCAAACATGTCAAATTGCACACACTCGTGAAATGGTAAACGACGGCACCTAAAATTTTCTATAGGTGACACTTTAAAAGCCTTTACAGGCTTTCGGACGTGAATGATGGGCCTAGAATTATTGCTCTCACTCAAACATGCTCAACGATAATACCACACCATACATGTGTGGTGCACTCACCGTTTACATGTCTCCCCGGTTCTCCAAAACAACCAAGCACAGACTGTGCATTTAGTACCATAATAACAGAACAAAATCCCCCAAAACAATAATCTCAAGGTCACACCAAATACTTTGAATGTTCTTCATAATATTTGTACTCCATAAGTGCAACATTGTTGAGAATTTGAGGCTTGCATAGTTATGAAAATGCTCCTAATGGCTTAATGTCTCTCTGCACAAACCCAACTTGATCTTGCCTAAGGGCACATTCAAAACGGGTCCGTAGCCCGCTACTATAACAGTGTCTTGGCTTGCCCTCCAATATTAATGGTATCATAATGCATACAGATCAGAGCACATACATTTGACTGTGCATTAAAGCAACGCAAACTTATGAAAAAAACGTATGAAACTAAACTGAGGCCTCTTGACATGCCAGGAGATACTTTTGAAGTCCCCTATATTTGCTAATTTGACCACCACTGATTTAGATCATCGCAGAGGAGTTACAATATGGACCATATGATGACACTATTATATATAAAGTTGGTTTTGCATAAAAAAGTGTGCTATAGTTATAAATATTCAATATGGAGGAAAGATGAGCTTGTTTTACCAACAAATAGATTTTCATTACCTGGATGGAAAGGTTTCCTCTCCCTCACTTTTAATTAACATGATGACTGGAATATACTGATTTATTATTGTTTATTACAATAAATTGGCATTGATTTATGCAGTGCTTTACAGGAGCCAACTGACATGTCTTTAGGGTGTGGGGGGAAACCAGAGGAAATCCACAGGAGAGCATGCAAACTCCATGCAGAATGTCCTGGCCAAGATTCAAACAGAGGACCTCAGTGCTGCAAGACAGAAGTGCTTAGCAACCGTGCTGCCTGACTTAAAAGGTTGTAGATGGATATTTTATCACAAGGAAAATACTCAGAATAAGTTGCAGAAAAACAGCTTACTACAGAAAAATTGTATAGGGTTATTTTTGATGAGAATATTTTTCTCCTATTTATAGTAACAAAATACCCAGTTTATGGAGCAGAGATGAATTTGAGTAAATCATTTCCTTGGCAGGGAATATATTATTTAAGAAATATTTTTGTGTTTTTAAACTTGAAATTAGGATAGGATGGTACAGGTATTTGCATTTGTAAGGGTAACCACCAGATCTACCTGTATTAGAATATTATAAATAAGATTTCACATTATTGAACTTTATAGCTATATTAGACTTATGAATTGATACACAATTCATACACTAAAATATTAGTATAAATGGTCAAGTACTGCCACAGTACTAAATGCAGACTGTTTGGCACAGGCACATTTTCTTCTTTACTAGATGATCCATGTGCATTTTTCATTGGCTACCGAGAGCTTGGTAGTGCAGCATACCATGTTTTTCCTTTCCTGCAAAAGTACTTGTAACTACAGTATGCCTGGTCAGTTTTACTGCCAAGGCTTAGAGACCCAAGTCCCAAAATGATATTCCACAATCAAGTCTGTATCAATTATTGTGCATTATAATAATGATTGTGTCCATCAAAATGTATCATTTATATCTCTGTCCTAGCTGCCAGTGCAAAGCATGAAAAAGCCTCAGCATGAAAAAAAATCAAAAAGGTTCAAGGGAGCGGAAAAAAAAGTATAGAAGCTAGTTGCCAAAAACAATGCAGCTTCCTTCCAAATATATTTATTTATATATTTATATTAAAATCCTAAAATTATTCAGGTACATATTTTGGTTGCGTAATGAAACAGGAACTATGGTATATCACTGCTACCCAATGAAATATAACCATTTTTTTTCTTCAAGAGCTCATGATCAGTCAGGTAAACAAAATCCTTATGCAAAATAAATATATCAAACGATAAATATGCTGAGTTGTCTGGAAGTGATTATTGCATACACAATCCTATACAGGGCCGGTGCTACCACAAGGCAAACTAGACAGCCTACTCTCTGCAGCAAGCAACTAAGTCTCAGCATCAGCAGGCAGCCACCGCTCCGTTTGCACATAGTGTCAGAGGCGCAGTAGCGGCGAAGGACTGTGTCTTGACTCCAGAATAAATGGAAGCAAGCAAACATTCATTGATGGGCGCTGGCGAGGCTGCATTTGATGGGCGCTGGCGAGGCTGCATTTGATGGGCGCTGGCGAGGCTGCATTTGATAGGCACTTCATTAAAAAGGTGGGGTATACATGAACAGAGCAAAGGGGTGGAGTAAGGGGTAGAGCCAGGGGGGGGCGGAAAAATTAGGTTTCGTCAAGGGTGTCAAAAATTCTTGCACCAGCCCTGTTCCCATCACTAAAATTTTGTTTTAGAGAAACTGTTAGCAATGGCAGAGAGTAAACTGTTATGGGCACACAGAAGTCTGCAGACAGCATGTCATTAAACATTTAGAAATAAATCTATTAAAACAGCCGCCCCAAGAGGAACAACATTGTTTCACGCTAGGTTATTTCTACCGTGCTTAACTCTTTGCTTGGCCAAAGGCTCATTAGAAATAATAAAATTATGCTTTTAAGATTTTGCACATTGAAAGCAAGCAATGAACTCAGCAGCTACAAAATACTAGGATGTTGATCAGCCAATGCTGTCTTTAGCTTTAGACAAAAGAAACCAATCAAATAACCAAATCCATCTCATTATTATTATCCTGAGAGTGGAGGCTCAATTTTGAAAATCTAGGTCGCCCAGTTCTGCTCAAGACTTTATGGCTGATACAACAGCATCCAGATTTATCATCTGCTTAAGATAAATACTTTTGTGGTGTTGAAACAAGAGGAAAATAGACAGGGTCTGACAGTTTAGCATATTAATCCCCTATCTGAGCATAGTACATTTGTTCTGCACTAATCCTAACTAAGCCTAAGAGAATTGGGGGGAAAGTGCGGATTCCTCATTTATGAATGAGATCTGGCTACATGCAATCAGCTCTCATCTGGCATGCTGTAATAAACTTTATCATGCATGCTCTATTATATTGATATATTTCATGCATAACAGCACTAATTTTCCCATAAATTTACACACACTGGAATCTAAAACATTTTTTTACACATGTGTTATCCTATATATTTCATTAAAGGAAATATAGAGTTACATAGTTAGTTGAAAAAAATAAAACAATAGAGCCCATCCAGTTCAACCCACAGAAGAAAAAAAAACACACAAACCTTCATTTGCACAATCCTAAACTCACAGTTAATCCAGGGAAGACAATAAACCCCAGTAAAAGCATGATCCAATTTGATCCAGTGGAGGAAAAAAATCATTCCTGATCCCCCAAGAGGTAATTGAATATTCCCTGGATCAACCTCAACTATAAATATTAGTATCCATTTTAGTTTTGTCATGTTTTTCTGGCATTTTTCAGCAAAGCTCATTACAAAATAACACAATAAATCTGATGTACAGTAACTTATTTATCCAAATACACTTACATAAATAAATACCATGAGCTGTGTAATCTATATAGTGTTAATGATACTTAAAAACCCCTTCTCATGTTGCATATTTGTAAATAGTCAAATTAATTTTAGTTCAAACACAATATAAACCAGATATACCTTGTACATGCATATAATCTATCAGGTACTAAAGGGTTGTGACCACATGTTAACACTAGAAATTCTGGATGAAACCTTTGCACACTGCTAGCTCTTCCCCATTTTGTGTCCGTTTGCCCCATGTTGGCATTGTGCCTACAGTAGCATTTTCTGAATAGAGTAGGACTGGCCATAGAGAGATTACTGTGATGCAGTTGGACAGCTTAAACATGTACTACAATATGTGTGAACTAAAAAGTTCTTTGTTTTATTGCAAGTTTGCTAGAAAGGGTATATAGCAGTATGCAGAGGGTTAATCCAGAATTTCTAACAAACACAATAGAAGCAGAGGGAGGACACATTGGAAGAAGATGCTGGTGCTGCTCACCCCGATAAGAAAAAGGAAATGGGAAGTTTCCCCCATGGGGGTTTTTAGGCAGCTAGGTGTTAATAATGAGAAAGGTAAACGTTTTGCTAAAAAATAAAAACATTTTGTTTTTCTCTTTATTGAAAAAAATTGTTACATGAGTGTTAAGATGTGCGCTCAAGCGGGAATATACCCATGCCAAATACATAAAATAGCAAACATAAGGGTTATACACAGCATATGATAATGACTATTGCATAACTTCCCTGACGCGTTTCGACCCATAGTGTTTGGGGTCTCTTCAGAGGATGAGTTGGCTAGAAAAATAAAATTTGTAATAATATATCAAATTTCAGAACAAAAAGGAAAAATTATATCAGGCGCCTCAATACACCTTTCTCCTTTATCTTGGCGCAATGAATGGTAAAAACACTTATACAGACAATGATTAAAATTATGTAGGTTACCCTATAGCAGCCACTTACAGAAAAGACATGTAGACTATTTGAAATGGTAAGTAAAATTCTCAATCATAAAATTCAATAAAACTTTATCACCATTTAGCGGCGCTCCTCTGGGTGGTTATGTGACCAGATAAATATATATATACTATTAATCAAAAGCAGATCTATATATGAAACAAACAATATTGTGATGTGGGGATCCTTTAAAACTTATCACAAGCGATCTAATATGACAATGCATTAATATCTCAATGGTTTGGGAATAAAGTCCATATATTATGGAACAAGTGAAGACAGGTATGTTGTTCTACTTGATGTACTTCCACCAATTCACTTCACCCGTGCGTGTTCCACACTCCCCTCTGGGGTTTAAACTCACCACAATCTTTAGTATTAACAGCATTGGATCGGGTTCTCCCAGGATATGTGGTCACTCTCTTTATACATCATCTCCACAATCTTTAGTATTAACAGCATTGGATCGGGTTCTCCCAGGATATGTGGTCACTCTCTTTATACATCATCTCCTCCCATCATCAACGATCAGCCAGTGAATTTGATATGGAAAAAGTAAAAAGATCCAAATAGTCCAGTACGTCTTGAATAGACTTTATTTTTTTTAAAAGGTTTCCACATTGCACAATAAAATCAAACTTGTTCTCCTTATGTAGCTCCCTGCTATGAGGCCAATCTCTGGTTATCTTGCACTCAAGTTGTTAAATGTTTTAATCAGGGAAATAGACCGGTGGTGGGATAAGGGAGTGAACACTCACACTGTTCAGCGTCTCCCAGTCACCTTCCGGTTTGTAATAGCCTCCTTGTGGAACGCAGGGAGCAGATACGTCACTTCCGGTCGTCATATAGGTCACGCTCTAACGCGTTTCGTCATCACGACTTTCTCAAAGGGCGTGGCCTAACAACGCGACGTGCCAGCTTTTATTAGTGTCTACTTTAACACTATGTGCGCCGCTGATCTAGTCAGACTAATGCGCATCTATGGAAAATCAATGCAAGCAACCATACCCCTCTTATTGTCTATTGCTAGACAACCAGTTCATGGTCTTTCATTGCACATATAGTATTTCAGAAATCTTTACAAACTGCTTTTATAATAATAATCATGGTTAAGAATAACTGTATCTGCTCATCCACTTTATATCAAATAGTTTTAAAACAATTTTTCATAAAAAGTATAAAATATAAAATAAAATTCAGTTCATTCAGACCACATATCCTGGGAGAACCCGATCCAATGCTGTTAATACTAAAGATTATGGAGATGATGTATAAAGAGAGTGACCACATATCCTGGGAGAACCCGATCCAATGCTGTTAATACTAAAGATTGTGGTGAGTTTAAACCCCAGAGGGGAGTGTGGAACACGCACGGGTGAAGTGAATTGGTGGAAGTACATCAAGTAGAACAACATACCTGTCTTCACTTGTTCCATAATATATGGACTTTATTCCCAAACCATTGAGATATTAATGCATTGTCATATTAGATCGCTTGTGATAAGTTTTAAAGGATCCCCACATCACAATATTGTTTGTTTCATATATATATCTGCTTTTGATTAATAGTATATATATATTTATCTGGTCACATAACCACCCAGAGGAGCGCCGCTAAATGGTGATAAAGTTTTATTGAATTTTATGATTGAGAATTTTACTTACCATTTCAAATAGTCTACATGTCTTTTCTGTAAGTGGCTGCTATAGGGTAACCTACATAATTTTAATCATTGTCTGTATAAGTGTTTTTACCATTTATTGCGCCGAGATAAAGGAGAAAGGTGTATTGAGGCGCCTGACATAATTTTTCCTTTTTGTTCTGAATATTGTTTAGCTTTTTACTCTGGCAGACAATGGATGTGTTTAAATTTAAAACAGACAAATAGATTTGAATAGCTTGTTCTCAGTAAATGAACCTAATATTTTGGAAATCAATTATGAAAACTTAATGACTGCGCTTGGCAGTGTCCTAGAGAAACAGGTACGCACCTGGTGGGACATTAGCACCTTAGAGCAGTATATTAAGGAAAAGATTATAGTACGCAGTCTAAGGTGGGAAATAACACCACAGGACGGGCTGGAAGATGCAGAATCCTCATCAAAATGGCTGGGATTCTTTAATGGAGTCGGGTTGAAATTGCAGGAATTAATTTTAAAACGTAAAAGAAAGAAAATGACCAAATTGGAATTAAAGATTAAGGATCTGCAACAACAACTAGACCCGATTAAAGACTCTCAGCAGTTTTTAGATTTTAATAATAGAATTTCAAAGAAATTAGAAAAGATAGATAAGGACACTCAGAAAAATAAGGTAAAAAAGTTTTTTAGGGATCAAAATGATTTTAAAATCAACAAAGTTTATTCATGGCAAAACTATGGGGAATCTAATGATAACATGGATAATATGGCACCTCACCCCCAGTCTCAAACCAGACCCCAATCTGGTGAATTAACAAATCCCCAAGCAGGGGGTCCGCAGCAGCCCTATTTGCCCACCCAATCCCAAGTTTTGGATCATGATCAAAACAGTAGAGTCTATAAACAAACAACTTATATAGGCACACCCAAAGGAGGCCAAAAAAATAGGGGCAGAGGCATGAGGGGGAGAGGAGGGGGGGATATTATCCTCCACCATACCCCTATACGAATACTGAATACCAAGTTCCCATTAATAATAGGTATGAGGTGCTGGAGAATCGGGGAGGTGGGAATTACCGGGACGGGGTTTTCCCCCTCGAGGCAGACCTCCCCACGGCCAGGTACAACATATGCCAAACACATACAGGGAACAAGAATGGAGGGACCCACAGTATCGGGAGATCAATTCCACACAGATCCCAGGACCAGGGAGAAACGTATCAGAGGATGCAGGGCAGGGCGGAGGGCCCAACAAAAAAAGAATGCGAGAAACATAGTAGGGGGTATTTTTAACTTGAGTGACGCAATATTAAATGACAAGAAGAAAAACATCTTACATCAAGGCTTGAAGTGTGGTTTAAAGAGGCCTATCAATAAGTTTAATGTATATGTAGATGTACACAAATACATGCGCAAGCTGAGTATTAAAAAATATTTTTTAAATAAAACCTCCAATCCTGTGAGTGCTACAGGTAACGGAGCAGTAGGAGTGACAGCGGTAGATAGCGGCTTAAAAAAACGCTCTTCATTCAACCCTCCAAATGTTGCAAACCAACATTTGGATGTCTTCAAGTCTTTGGTACCAAGAGATTTGGATGGATTAAAACCTTTAAAAAACCCAAATCCCAGACATATCAAAGAGGGGATAGATTCTTTAGAAAAAAGAAAGGACATCATTATAAGACCGGCAGACAAGGGAGGGGGGAGTAGTTATAATGTCCAAGGACTATTATAACAGACAATTAACAGAGATGTTATCAGACGAGGAAACATACGGCAAATTAGAAAGGGACCCCACTAATCAATACAGGAGGGAGCTTGAATCCTTAATAGAGTGTGGTTACCAGACACATGTATTGACAATAAAAGAAAAAAGATTTCTGGTCCCTAGTAGCTGCCGTATACCTACCATCTACACCCTCCCAAAGATACATAAAAATCAGACCAACCCTCGGCCGAGACCCATAGTAAATGGTATAGGATCAATCTCCGCACGATTGGGTCAATATTTAGATCGATTCCTCCAAAAAAGTGTCTTAGACACCAAAGCATATTTAAAAGACACTAAAAGCTTGTTGCAGATGTTACAGGACATCAATTTGGTAGGAAAAGAGGAAGTGTATCTTGTAACATGTGATGTGGCTTCCCTCTATATGGTGATCCAACCGGATGATGCCCTTTTGGCACTCAATTGGGCACTAAGTAGGAGGGAAGACCTTCCTCATGGGCAAAAGATCTTTCTGAGAAACGCCCTAGACTTTTGCCTTTCCCATAATTATTTTTGGTTCAGTAGCAGTTTTTTCACCCAGAAAAAAGGTGTAGCTATGGGCGCTAGATTCGCGCCCAGCATAGCCAACCTTTTCATGGGTGAGTGGGAGGATAAAGCGGTGTTCCAACAGAAGCGTGTAGAATTATTGTTTTATAAACGATATATTGATGACTTGCTACTAATATGGGCAGGATCAAAAATATCGTTGCTCACGTTCTTAGACTCATTGAACAAAAATAGCAACAATATTAAACTTACTAGCCAAATCAATCAGAAGGAGATCGATTTTTTAGACGTCACGATTTTTAGAGTAGATAATGCCCTCCAAACAAAAGTATTTTTTAAAAGCACTGATAGAAACAGTTTTTTACCAGTACATAGTGGCCATCACCCTTTATGGCTTAAAAATGTCCCAAAGGGTCAAATGATGAGGGTAAAACGCAATTGCTAGACATCAGATGACTATTTGGCACAATCCCAAATACTTAGGGACAGGTTTATAGAAAAGGGGTACAAACCTGAGGTCCTTGATACTATAGTAGAAGAAATTGGAGCCATCCCACGACAAGATATCCTGAAGGATAAGGAGACAGGCACAGTACAGGGCACCAAACAGGAATGGGGATTTATTTCAGACTTCCATTCCCAATTCACAGCGGTCGAATCACTGTTTAGGACTCATTGGCATATTCTCTGTCTGGATAACACATTACAGAAGGAATTACCAATGAATCCACAATTTATTTATAGAAGGGCACCGAGCTTTGGAGATAGGGTTGTTAAAAAAGTATTAGACCCACATCCCGTCCCCCTACATTTTGGGATAGGGATGGATTCTTTTCATGCCGGAAATGCAAACCCTGCCGTGAAGTACTGCGTCCTATCAGGGGCATGCAGGAATTTATTTCTACATCAAATAACATGGAGTTTTCTATCAATGAATTTATTACCTGTAACACTACCCATGTAGTTTACGTTTTAAAATGTCCCTGCGGGTTGATGTATGTGGGAAGAACTAAACGGCTGCTGCGCATCAGGATAGCCGAGCACATACACAATATTGCGATATAAAGACCATAACGTTTCCCTACATTTCAAATTACATCATAACCAAGACCCATCAGGTTTATCATTTTGGGGCATTGACCACATTAAACCCTCATGGAGGGGCTCAAATGTGGTACGTGAACTTTCAATGCGTGAGACTAAATGGATTTTTTTGCTGGGTACATTGGCCCCTAAGGGGTTAAACATAGAACTCGATATTAACTGTTTTATCAGTGATTATTAACCCCTAGTTTTTTGAGTTTAGATTTCATATATGTGAATTTTTATATATATTAATACATTTTTTTATATATGAAATTTTAAAATTTAATTATGATCCTGTTAGATTTGATTGTGATTTTTATAAGTATTATTTGATGCGAAATCCTTGCTTTTATGAGTTGTCCGTAAAAATGAACTGAATTTTATTTTATATTTTATACTTTTTATGAAAAATTGTTTTAAAACTATTTGATATAAAGTGGATGAGCAGATACAGTTATTCTTAACCATGATTATTATTATAAAAGCAGTTTGTAAAGATTTCTGAAATACTATATGTGCAATGAAAGGCCATGAACTGGTTGTCTAGCAATAGACAATAAGAGGGGTATGGTTGCTTGCATTGATTTTCCATAGATGCGCATTAGTCTGACTAGATCAGCGGCGCACATAGTGTTAAAGTAGACACTAATAAAAGCTGGCACGTCGCGTCGTTAGGCCACGCCCTTTGAGAAAGTCGTGATGACGAAACGCGTTAGAGCGTGACCTATATGACGACCGGAAGTGACGTATCTGCTCCCTGCGTTCCACAAGGAGGCTATTACAAACCGGAAGGTGACTGGGAGACGCTGAACAGTGTGAGTGTTCACTCCCTTATCCCACCACCGGTCTATTTCCCTGATTAAAACATTTAACAACTTGAGTGCAAGATAACCAGAGATTGGCCTCATAGCAGGGAGCTACATAAGGAGAACAAGTTTGATTTTATTGTGCAATGTGGAAACCTTTTAAAAAAAATAAAGTCTATTCAAGACGTACTGGACTATTTGGATCTTTTTACTTTTTCCATATCAAATTCACTGGCTGATCGTTGATGATGGGAGGAGATGATGTATAAAGAGAGTGACCACATATCCTGGGAGAACCCGATCCAATGCTGTTAATACTAAAGATTGTGGAGATGATGTATAAAGAGAGTGACCACATATCCTGGGAGAACCCGATCCAATGCTGTTAATACTAAAGTTTGTGGTGAGTTTAAACCCCAGAGGGGAGTGTGGAACACGCACGGGTGAAGTGAATTGGTGGAAGTACATCAAGTAGAACAACATACCTGTCTTCACTTGTTCCATAATATATGGACTTTATTCCCAAACCATTGAGATATTAATGCATTGTCATATTAGATCGCTTGTGATAAGCTTTTGATTAATAGTATATACAGTAAACCCCCCTCCATCGCTGGGGTTATGTTCCGGACCCACCCGCGAAAAGTGAAAAACCGCGAAATAGAAAGACCCTATTTAAATACACCCTAGGCATGTTTTGTTAATTTTTTAATAGCATTTAAAGGTCTTTAAACACACTTTTATGCAATAGAAACACATTAAAGATAGAGAGAGAGATCAAGAGGATTTTTAAAAACACAAAAATATTGTCTTAACAGTACAGTATACTGTACAGTACAGTAAAAAATAGAGTACATAACTGCGAAAATGGCGAAATATTACCACAATATCAGTATAACAGGTCCTAATTAAAATACTGCGATATACCGGGACCGCAATAACTGAACCGCAATATAGCGGGGGTTTACTGTATATATATTTATCTGGTCACATAACCACCCAGAGGAGCACCGCTAAATGGTGATAAAGTTTTATTGAATTTTATGATTGAGAATTTTACTTACCATTTCAAATAGTCAATATATCAAATTTGTTCAAAAACAAAATATAATATATGTAAAAGAATGTTTAGTAACACGTAGTACATAGTTACCACTGCATTTGGAGATGCCTCTCAGTCAGGAGGTCCCCCAAATAGCTATCAGACCATTCTGTGCGCCTCCATGCCACAACGAAATACCAAGAAAGGGACGAGGATCCACTCAATGCGGCTTACAAGGAGTCATACGTAAACAGGTGTCCCCCACCGCAGCGTCCCAGAGGGGGCGAGGCCAGGACCTACGGCAATTACCAGAGCGTTAGCTCATTGGGGAACCCATATAAGTTAAAAGCTTATTGTATTAACTATATTTAACTTATCTATTGAACGGTCAGACAATATAAAAATGATCCATCATAGATTTAAGTAATTAAATGTATAGAGGGGAGAGTATTAGTAGTATTGAATTCCTAGTAATGTGAAAGAAAGGGTGAATGATAATATCAAGGATTTAATCAATAGTGTGAATAAGCCAGAAGTGGCCTCATCTAAAAAGCGCCCTGAGGTTATTCAGTTCGCATAGGTAGCGCTATACAAGTCATTCATTCATTCATCTGTGTATTCAGGGAATGACGTGGTGAATGATGTCATAGAGAATGTGGAAAGTGATAAAGGATTGAAAACGTATAAAAAGTGTTTAGAAATAGTGTGAAAGTGGTTGTATAAGAACCAAATGGTTAAAGAAGAATCAATGGGTATGAGTGTTGTGTACAGATATAATAAACATAGTCATAAAAGGAGTAATGCCTGAGAAAAAAATTAAGAAAGATTATCATGGGAGATATAGGACTAGTAAGACTGGTAATGAGATTTGGATGAATATAGAAGACTGGAAGCTACTGCAATCTACCTAAATGTCTAAAAAAAATATGATGGATAGTTGTGACTTACTCTTATGGTTCAAAGGAAGAAGTCTGGCCATCCAAGGAGAGTGAGGGGATCACCTTTTGATCGACCCTCATAACCCGAATTAAATAATATCCTTGATGACAAGGGTATTAAAAAGTGGGTAACAGGTGCCGCAGGTTCCGTCCCCCACCCCTGGCGCGCAGAGGGGGGCAGTGGCCGCCAATGGCGTGCCTCGTGTGGCTCCCCCAGCATCCTTGAAGGCGTAGCCCTTGCCGCTGTCATCACCTCCGCCGTAAACTTTGTGACAAAGTTCCCAGCAATTCCCAGCAGGGACCTGTGTATAGTAGTGAGGACTCCTCACTACTATACACAGGTCCCTGCTGGGAATTGTAGTCCCCCATAGAGAATAAGTCATGCTGGGGAGTTGCAGTCCTCAGTGCTTTATGTCCCCCCCCCACACATAGGGGCATGCTAAGGGTTGTAGTCCCCCATAAACCAGAATAATGCTGGGCGTTGTAGTCCCCCATAAGCCAAAATCAGTCAAGTTGGGGGTTATAGTCCTCAGTACACCACCTCCTATAGGGCCATGCTGAGGGTTGTAATCCCCATACAACAGTAATGCTGGGGGTTGCAGTGCCCCATAATATAGAATCAGCCATGCTGGGAGTTGTAGACCAACTCACTGCTGTTTCCCGGCCACTGTACCGTCCATGCCCAGGCAGCGGCGCGCTGCATCACGCGCTCCGATTACTGACATCAGTTTCGGTGGCTGACGTCAGTTCCGATATCCGCCATTTGCGTTCCACGCTGGTTACATGGAACGGGCGGCGCTAAATGAAAATCGTGGGTTATCCAGCCTGGAGATCGCGTGGGGGGTGAATTGAGATCACGATCTTCTCGAGATTAATCGTGCACCTATAAGTGCTACTTCCACTGGGTTTGCACACCAAAATTTGGGTTCCTAGCACCAAGTGGCCCTGAGATATGGGGCCACAAAGTCAGGTCGGAAAATGTCATTCTCTGTTTCAGAAAAGTGCTTGACTCGAGCCGAGGGGGGCATTTTCAGCACAAAAAAATGTGCTGAAAAACTCGAGTATATATGGTATTTACAATATAGAAAAGAAAAAGTATTTCTACTTACAAATGGAGAGAGGTTCTCACCTCCCCATTTCGCTAATTGTCCCACTCACAGCCTAGTTTATATGATTCTCTGCAAATGCAATGCATTTTATATAGGGAAAACTAGGCAGGAGTTCAGGTGCCGCATCGCACAACATACCTACAGCATGCAAATCGGAAACCTACACCTACCTTTGGGCAGACACATGGTGTCCAAACACAATTATATGATGCCTAAAGTTTCCTTCGTCGCCCTTGACCGAATTCATATTGGAATAAGTCTCTCCTTCAGCGAGAGCAGAGGTGGATTTTCAGGTTGCAGGCAGCAGTATACCCTGGCCTCAACGAGTCCATCTCCTTTGCCCCCTTTTTGAGGGGTTTTGTATCGGGTAAAACACAGTAACATAATCCCATGCGTTGTTCCGGTTTTTTGATTTTTGAATATCCCAGTACTCAGGTAAGACTTGTTCTCTCTCTTATCTGTTTAACGTAGAATCCAGCATGTGTTCATGATCATTGTTTCTTTAAAATCGTTAAATTGTATACATTTTTTTTGATATATGTATGTACAAATTCAATCCCTCTATTGATTGTGTCTTTTGTGTGTTTGCTACTTCAGGATCCGGTCCTGTTGCTTGCACTGCTGGCCCTTGCACACTTGGGGTTGGTGTCTTCATTGGCCAGTTGGGGCCTCATGGCAGGCAGGGGGGGGGGGGGTTGTCCCCCTCTCTTTATGTCCACGAAGGCGGCCTTCTCCATGTCTGCTGCTGGAGGGAGCATTTTCCTGCCGGCGGCGTTCCGTGATCATTCCGGGCGTCTTGCGGCGGAAGTGATGACAGCAGTCAGGGGGGTCCTCCCCTTCTGGAATGCCTGGGAGACCGCATGGAGGATGCCGTTTTTAGATGGTCCTCTTTCCATTGCCGGGAGGTTATTTGGGGGAGGGGGTGGGGGCACCATCGGGATCCGGACTTATCCGATCCGTCACTTCATTAGGATTTTGCCTATATAGCATTGTGAATGTTAATCTACTTCAGATTCCAGGCAGCCATCATGCTGAACAGACCTAAATTGTGTC
Organism: Lithobates sylvaticus; assembly: GCA_028564925.1. Classification (NCBI taxonomy): domain Eukaryota; kingdom Metazoa; phylum Chordata; class Amphibia; order Anura; family Ranidae; genus Lithobates; species Lithobates sylvaticus. Next base: position 141,124,594 of record CM053033.1, read on the forward strand.
CACATTCAAAGTAAGTTATTTCTCTCATACTTATGGGTACTCACTGGACCTTTTTCATGTCCACCATTTTGACCCTAAATTCAATTTTATTTATGCACAGTATTTGGCTTTTAGGTCCTCTAAACTGTCTTTTACTTAAACTGATGTTTGATGTGCGACTCCTAGGCCTGGTCATCCCATCGCTGACTTATTAAATCTAAAATAAATTTTTTAGGTAAATATTTGAAGGCTTAACCTCACTTTTTTGCTACATTCCAATTTCACTGCACCTTTCTCACTTCTTTTTCGTATCATAGTCCCATGCACCACTTTCACTTTAATCACTTTCACATGCATTTGACTTTGTCATATTTGTGGTTTGTGGTGCCACTTTCACTCTCACTTGTCCTGGCCACCTTCTTCCTTTTTTTCTTGGCACTCAGTCCTGGGTGGTTCCAGTTCTGTCCTAGTTTGTTTTTTGTTCTCTGCGATTGTATTGTTTTTAGTTTCATTTTTTGGTCCCACTCACTCAAGCTCACTTTCTTTGTTTGTCACTCACATCTTTCCTTCCCCTTTCACACTTCCATTTGTTCACCTATGCACTTTTCCTTTTTTTTTTTTTCTTCAAATTTTAGCATTCGCCCACGTTTGCAGCAGTCAGAGCACTTTCCCTTCACGCTCATTTCTTTTTCTTTTTACCACTTCACATTCATACTTACCTTTCATTCATTTGTTCACATTAACTTCACCTCATATCCCCATCACTTACATACTTTCATAGTCACCAAATAACCATAGGTTTAGATCCAATAACAATACTTAATCTAATATACTATTAATCTCCACAGTGATTGTGGGAGGATTTGGTCCGGTACTTGGCCCCTGGTTTTCTCCCCCCTCGCCCCACTTCCCCGGTGTGGGTATAATGCGCGACCTCTTGTAGGTCCTGTTCCTGGCCTTGTGGGAATCTGCCCCTTCTTGGTGCGGGGGGTTGCGAGTCCTTGCTGCGCTGCCTGGATCCCCAAGCAATCTTTTAGGCATAATACTTGGGAGGCTTTCTCTACAGCCAATAGTGGTAAATATAACTATAAAATCATAATCCAATGTGCTAATATCATTACATGCTATTGTTTGTATTCTAAATGTGCTCATTTATACATTGTATTCATTTTAGTCTTTTACTCTTTCCCCAGAAGATCTCTACTATATATGGCCGTAACGCGTCAGAGTTTCTGCAGTATGATTATATATACTTGTATTATGCTATGTTTTTGATGAATACTCAACGGCTGTATCATTATGTATTTGTGTTAGCCTCATCTACAGAGCTCATGTAACATATACCAATGTTTTTGTATAATTATTTTTTGTAATAAATATACATTTTTTCAATTTTCTTTGAATTTTTTGCTGCAATACAAAACCCCTTGGGGAAACCTTTTCCAATTTGCATCTTAAATCGGGGCGTGCAGCAACCTCTTCTCTCACAATTAGCATCGCTTTCCATTTTCATGACATGTTAGGTATCTACTTGGCGTAACCTCATCTTTCACATTATACAATAAATTAGGCTAACTTTACTGTTTTGTTTTTTAATTCACTCAAGTGTATTTTTTCCCCAAAAAAATTGCTTTTGAAAGACCGCTGCGGAAACAGTGTGACATAAAATATTGAAACGACCCCCATTTTATTTTCTAGGGTCTCTGCTAAAAAATATATACGTTTGGGGTTTCCAAGTAATTTTCTAGCAAAAAATACAGATTTTAACTTGTAAGCAACAAATGTCTGAAAAAGGTCTGGTCCTCAATTGGTTAAGAACTATCTTCAGTGTAAGGCTGGGTTCACACTTCTGCGATAACAGACATTGCATGTGATTCGCACCGCATTGCTGTGAAGATCACATGCGAAGTCTGTGCGATGCAAATTCAGCCATACAAACTGTATGGCTGAAACTGCATGGCATTCGCACCAAAATGGTGCAGGACCCTTTTCTTGGTCCGCACTGGAATCGGATCACATGGTTGTTCACACCTATGCGATCCCATTCCTGCACCATTTGACAGTTAGCACTGCAATCTATGAACTGATCCGGGGGTGTCATTAACTTTACATTGCCAACCGCAGCTGTTCTCAGTGTGAACCGTCAGTGAATTACATGCGATGCGATGCGATAACCCACACTGGAATTGCGCTGGTTTCTGCATTGCATATGTGTGAACCGGGACTTAAGAACAAGGACACAGTGATAGTTTGGATCCCACAAAGCCCTGATCTCAACATCCAGTCTGTCTGGGATTACATGGAGAGAGACACAAGGATTTGAGGCAGCCTACACCTACAGAAAATCTGTGGTTAGTTCTCCAAGATGTTTGGAACAGCCAACCAGACAAGTTCCTTCAAAAACTGTGTGCAATTGTATCTAGAAGAATTTACCGTATATACTCGAGTATAAGCTGACCCGAATATAAGCGAGGCACCTAATTTTACCACAAAAAAATGGGAAAACTTATTGACTTGAGTATAAGCCTAGGATGAGAAATGCGCAGCTACTGTAAGTGGAAAAGAGGGTCAACAATGCCCATTTGCAGCCTCACTGTGCCCATTTGCAGCCATAGGTCCCCTGAACTTCAAACTTGGTAGTTAAGGGTTCCTAGATGCCCCCTAGCTGCAGCCAAAATAGAGGTCTCTGGACCCAAAGGGTCCAAAAATGACATTGCTGCAGATGGACACAGTTGGCCGACTTTGGGGCCCTGTATCTCGGGGCCACGTGGTGCTAGGAACCCCAAATTTGGATATGTTGTAATGTTGATTCCACTGGGTTTGCACACTAATGGGGTTCCTAGCACCAAGTGGCCACGAGATACGAGGCCCCAAAGTCGGGTTTTCTGCAGCAGAGAATTACATTTTCTGAACCGACTTTGGGGCCCCGTATCTCGGGGCCACTTGGTGTTATGAACCCCTAAATTTGGATATGTTGTATGTCGATATGGGGCCGCAAGGTCGGGTCGGAAAATGAAATTTTTTGCTGCAGAAAAGTGCTCGACTCGAGTATAAGCCGAGGGGGGCACTTTCAGCACAAAAAATATGCTGAAAAACTGGGCTTATACTCAAGTATATATGGTATGCTGTTTGGAAGGCAAATGGTGGTCACACCAAATATTCATTTGATTTGGAATTCTTTTCTGTCATTTTTTTTTTCAATTTTGTTAAATGATAAAAACTATTAGCACTTCTTAATTTCTAGCATTTTTCACACCTGCCTAAAACTTTTGCACAGTACTCTATATATCTCGAATGCTATAAAAACATTATTTATAGTTTTTAATTATACACATATAGCTGGGAATGGACATTTTTTATTGCTACTTTTGTAGCCTCTGTTTGTCTAAAAGATAATAGGTTCTCTGCAGTCTCTAATGACCACTGTAAGGTGACCCAACCTACCTGATATGGAAAAGCTACATAAGCAAAAGTATTTTAGTCATGATATTTTTATTCTATTAAAGATATTGCTGGCATGCGCAATTCTGAGTCAAATGACAATTAAAAATAATGAAACAATTCTGTGGGCTTCCATTGCTAAACGGCTTTTAAAAATGCTAGTTGCCTATGCTTTCTGACTCAACTTTGGAAAAAGCAGGCAGTCAGTAAAAGCAGTATTCCATATCTACATACTTATTCCAGCTTACCGACTACAACAGGCATGTCCAAAGCCCACCCGGCCGTTTATGTGCAGTGTCCGGGCACATGTTTTAATACAGCCCCACCGGTAAAGAAAACAATAAAATATTTTAGATTAATTCAAAAAAAGCATATATAGAAATATACATAATTATACAGTCATTGTTTATCGTTATGCAAATGCGGACAGCATCCACTGAGGAAGCCCGATATAGGGGCGAAACGTTGGGAAATACCACCTTGCTGCATGGTTTATAACGCACAATGTATTGTACTAACTATTATGCACTTCCTTGTTCCTGTATATTTTAGTGATAAAAATCTTTGTTTTTGTTGTTTAAAAATAAAAGAATATTTTTCATACAATATACTTGACTTAGAATATTGCACCTTTAAAGTCCCTATCCACTAGTGCTTCAATTTATATAAATTTGGGATGTGGTGCTTAAAATAAATGGATGAGCCCGTGTTCATAAAAAAATATTGTATCGCCCTTATTGTCTGTACTTACACCGGAACCCTTTCTTCGCAACCCCCGAACAAATAATAATATTCAAGGCCTAACTGTTGTTTATCGATTGTATAACATAGCGGCATTCACGGACGATATTTTTTTATTCCTTTCGAAACCTGACCACACACCCTAACTTACTGAAAGTCTTAAAACTTTTTCATTATATCACCAACTTTAAAATTAACTTTCACATGTTCCATGCTCTTAACGTTACTCTACCCACCTCAACTGTCTCGCAGTGTCAGCAGAACTTCCCTTTTATCTGAAAGCAGGATGCTATAACTTAGCTGGGCATTCAACTCCCCACCAGACTATCTGACCTCTACTCAAAAAACTACCCAACATCTTCCTTGCTATTGTTTTATTTTTACAACACACCAATTGTAACACTGAATACCAGTTTGATGGTTGAATCTTCACATGGTATTCCAAAAACGTTATTTTCAATAAAAACTTTGCATAAATACATAAAAAAAAACAAAATAAATGCGTTTTCTAGAGCAGCAAGCGGTATGGCTGTACCGGACTTCACAAGCTGGTCGGCGAGCATGAATGATGACGTTGCGTTGTTTACTGCATTTAAAACCTAATACCATCTTTATTTTTACTTTTTGAAAGTATTGTCTTGCTTACTATCATGCTTTTTATTAAAAAAATGTTTTGGAGAAATGTAATAATTTGAGATGAGTTTTCCATCCATGCGCCTTCAAATTTTCTCATCACTGCGGTCAAAAATGAATGTAGTTTTTGATTCCAATGAAGACTAGAAAATTAAAAAATGTTTTTTTTTTAATACATTTTATTAGTGTATCGCAAGCCTAAAAGGACTCCGTAGATGGCAAAACACTTAGAGCTTGTTCACATGAGATGTGGGAAAGCATGCAAAACAGCACTTTTTCCTACACTGCCTGCACATAACCATGTTGCCCTTTTGCAGACTAGCACAGGTGGCACCTAGCAAATGTGCATACGTTTAAAATTTGTTCTGGAACTTTTATTTGTGTGTTTCTCACACATATAGCAGTCCCTTGAGATTAATAGGCTGCCCTAAAAAAAAAGTGTGAAGCATGGGATTGTGCAAAAAAGAGCACGCTCAGACGCACCTCCTGATATGAACGAGGCCTAGACACAAGATTACATACAACTCTGAAATGTAAGCTTTACTACAAACATATCTACTGGTCGGTTGTGGCCATTATGAGAGAATAATTCTCTGTTGGATTTTTTTTATCTGCATTACGGAGAATCCACCAGCAGGACTCACTCTTTAACCACTTCCCACCCGGACACTGCACATAAACGGCCGGGTGGGCTATCTCTCCTGAGTGGACAATAAATAAATGAAAAATGGAATTTCTTCATCAATTTAGGGCAATATGTATTTTGTTACATACTTTTGGTAAAAAAAAAAAATCCCATTAAGCATATATTGATTGGCTTATGCAAAAGTTATAGCGTCTACAAACTATGGGATATTATTTTTTTTTACTAGTAACGGCAGCGATCAGCAACTTATAGCAGAACTGCGACATTGCGCCAAAAAGTTAGGACACTGACCCCGTTTGGGAACCAGTGAAATTTTTACAGTGATCAGTGCTAAAACAATGCACGATCACTGTACTAACGACATTGGCTGGGAAGGGGTTAAACATCAGGAGCAATCAAAGGGTTAACTGTGTACCTAGCCTGTGTTTGTGCATTGTGGGGGAGGTGATTTTACTAGGGGAAGGCATGGATCCATGTTCCTGCTTTACAGGAACACAGAATCCATGCCTTCTGTACTGACAAAACAGCAATCTACCTTGTTTACTGTGGCTCTCTGCCTAATGATCAGCGGGTGCCGGCAGACATCGAGTCCACAGTACACGCAGATCAGCTCCCACTGTCTAATCACAGCTGGAGCAGGTTGCTGCTGGCGCGCATGCGCACCCCAGACCCAGAAGTGTCAGATCATGTACCCAATACATGATCCAGCGCAGCAGTGCCACCATGCTGCAGTATATCTACATTATACTGGCGGCAAGTGGTTAAACTAGAAGATCATGTAGAGGTGTTGGCCACATGCCTATTTCCCTGTATAGAAAAGTGGGTATCTGAGGGGTTTTGGAACTTTAAATGAGGCCCATGATATTTACTTTGCCCTACTCTCTGTAACCGGGAACTGCAAGGCACACCTGGGCTCCCCCCCCTTTTCCTCGCTCCTCCTATGGGGTGGGATTGGGCGGACACCCACATGATAAGCATCAGCGCCATGCCTCGTGCCGGACGCATGGCGTAAAATTTGGCACCACATCTTTATAACACCAGTGGCTGTTCCATGAGGGATGCTTTTTGGCGTTTCTCAACTCCAGTCCTCAAGGCGCCCCAACAGGTCCCGTTTTCAGGCTTTCCATTATTTTGCACAGGTGATTTGATCAGTTTCACAGCCTTAGTAATTACCATAGCCGTTTCATCTGAGGGAAATCCTGAAAACATGACCTGTTAGGGCGCCTTGAGGACTGATTTTGAGAAACACTGACAGACAGTCTTTTTCCTTCTCTCCTGAGGACATTGCACACCACACACGGATTAAGTTGCTAACATGTGGGATCATTAGGTAATTAGTCCGGGAGATTCTCTTTTAAATTGGTTCCTTTAGTATTGTGTGTCAAGCTTTTTTAGATGCATTATAATAAAGTGTTTACAGTTTCGATTATTATGAACTTTCTGCAATCATTAATGATTTTAACCACTTCAATACTGGGCACTTAAACACCTTCCTGCCCAGACCAATTTTCAGCTTTCAGCGCTGTTGCACTTTGAACGACAATTGCGCGGTCATACTACACTGTACCCTAACTAAATTTCAAATAGAGCTTTCTTTTGGTGGCATTTGATCGCCTCTGGGATTTTTATTTTTTGCTAAATAAAAAAAAGACGGAAAATTTTGAAAAAAAAAATATGTTTTTTTTTGTTTCAGTTTCAAAACTTTGTAAATAAGTAAGTTTTCTCCTTCACTGATGGGCACTGATGGGGCTGCACTGATGGGCACTGATGAGGTGGCACCAATGAAGTGGCACTGATGAGGTGGCATTGATGGGCACTGATAGGTGGCACTGATGGGCGACACAGATGGGCACTGATAGGTGGCACAAATTGGCACTACGGATGGGCACTGATAGGCGGCACGGATGGGCACTGATAGGCGGCATTGCAGTGTAATGTATTGTACTGATTGATGCCAATCAGTGCCAAACATTAATGCATGCCAATCAGTGATGCCCATTGTGGGCACTGATTGGCATCCCTTGTGGGCACTGACTAGCATGGCGTGGTCTAGGGTGGCATACCTGGTGCTGGGCATCCCTGGTGGTCTGGTGGCGTCCCTGGTGGTCCAGTGTGGGCATCCTCGGTGGGGCTGCGCTGATAATCGATCAGCACAGACCCCCCCTGTCAGAAGAGCAGCCGATCGGCTCTCCTCTACTCGCATCTGACAATGGCGAGTGAGGAAAAGCCGATCAACGGCATTTCCTATTTACACTGTGATCAGCCGTGATTGGACACGGCTGATCACGTGGTAAAGAGTCTCCGTCGGAGACTCTTTACCGAGATCGTAGTTGCGGGGTGTCCGACTGACACACCGCAGCAACGATCGCCATGATGCGCGCCCCCGGGGGCGTCTTATGACGTGAGGTCAGGATTTTGAAACCACTTTGCCGCCGTCATTCTGCTATATGGCTGGCGGCAAGTGGTTAATATATTTTATGATGTGGATTACTAGTCAGCTCACAATTATACTTTATACTGCAATGTGTTATTCATGACATCTGTGTACATATATAAATTATGAGAATATGCCATCATGATATCCGTGTATATATGTGTATATATATATAAAAATATAAATAAAAGAATAAATGTGCCATCATGCATTTGACCACTTTACCAGCTATGTGTTACATGCTTCATTTAAAGTCCCAAACCTTTTCCTTTTAAATTTCAGATTCAGGGATGGAGGTGTATGACAATAGTATGTCATGGGCCTCATTTAAAAGCCCCAAAACACCTCACACACCCATGTAGAGGTGCTGCTGCCGCCATTCTGAAAACTATAGATTTGATTTTGCTTTACCATTTGTGGGCTCATGTAAAGGGAGGGGGAGGCTCCCTGTCATTTTCATAAGTGTTGTCGTCTGTGCCATTCTTGCCTGATATAAATTATGGTAAAAAATGTGTTCTGAGGGCTGGCCTGGAATCTTTTCCAGTGGATTATTAAAGGACTGTTAGACTAACTTTACTGAGTTGGGTTTTGTGATGTAGACAGCAGACCCAGAATGCCCTTCATTAGGTGTAAGGCCTATTCTCCTGGGCCCCACATTTTCCTGTAAACGTATTTTCCTGTAAACCGTGTGATGGGTTTTTCTTTATTCCTTTAAGTGTCTATTTTTTTCTTTATTACAAATAGTACTGTTGCTTTCTAGGCCCCCCTGGGTCTTGATTCCTCCGACGTTTCTGTGATAGCATAAGGATACTAACCCATGTAAGCCTACCTTTTGTACTGCACTGGCCTTGAGGATGGCTTGCTTTTTGTATGTCTGGACAAATTTATCTGTTTCTCTACTTTTTCAATAAAACTTTATTATGGAAAAATACGTGTTCCATTTACCCACTTGCCAATTCTGACACTTCTCCCATATATGTAAAAATCTAATTTCTTGCTAGAAAATTACTTAGCACCCCCAAACATTTATAATATATATATATATATTTTTTTTTTTTATAGCAGAGGCATTAGAGAATAAAATAGCGGTCATTGCACTTTTTTGGGGTCACATTTTTTTGCGTGGCAATTTTTCAAATGCACTTTTTTGGGGACAAAACACAATTTAATGAGTTAACCACTTCACTACTGGGCACTTACACCACTTTCCTTCCCAGGCCAATGTTCGGCTTTCAGCGCTCTCGCACTTTCAATGACAATTGCGTGGTCATGCAACACTGTACCCAAATAACATTTTTATCATTTTGTTCACACAAAGAGCTTTATTTTGGGGGTATTTTGGGGGTATTTATTCATGACTCAGTTTTTTATTTTTTGCGATACAAGAGTAAAAAAAGAGCAAAAAAATATATACTTTCTATTTAAAAAGAAATCCAAATAAAAATCAAATTTTGGCATAAATTTAAGCCAAAATGTATTCTGCTACATGTCTTTGGTAAAAAAAAAATCCTGTTAAGTGAATTATAATTGTTTTGTGTGATCACGGACATATGTATGCAGATGATCATGTACAGATGTGCGCAGATGATCATTGGGACATATGTGAAGGAAAGGTGTTTTTACTGTGTGGGGACATTGTGTGGTGACACTGGGCCTGTAATCAGTGTGTAAAAAGCTGTAAAAAACAGCTCATACTCACTGATCACCAGCCGGCTACAGTGATCCACTCTCTCTCTCACAGACAACTTCTGTGTGAAGAGAAGAGAGCTAATCACCTAGCAACCGGCTTTCTATTTACATCACGATGGCTGTGATTGGACACAGCCATCATGTGATCAGGAGGGCCCATCAAAGAGCCCTCCTGCGTATCTGAGATGCACCATGTCCGGGTGGCACGAGCGCATCAGGGATTGCGTCACTGCGTCGGCGCGATCCCTCTTTTTTTGAAGGACGTTCCTGATCATGTGCCCTGGCATAGGGAACCATTGATTTTGAATAGAGGCAAAAAGCTACTAAAAGCATGTTTTTACAGCCGATTTTTCCTGGCGTTGGTAGGGGCTTTGCAGCTCATTTTTTCTAACACCCTGTGTGCATGAGGCCTTAAAAGCAAAAGATCTTTGCTCCTTGAATTTTTTTAAAACTTTGCCTCAAAAAAAAAATCAAAAAAACAAAACAAAGCCAGGCTGGGAGCCTGAGCTGTTCGCTCCTGCCCCCTCCACAGCCCAGTGCTCTCCAATGAGCGCGGGGGGGGGGGGGGGGCAGAGCAGAGAGCTGGTGACTGACATTCACCAGCTCTCTGCTTACAGGGCTGGCTCAGTGTTAGAGGCGCCGGAGGACCGATGCTGCATCCATCTAGGCAAGTATGCTTCTAAAAAAAATAATAAAAAAAAAAAATAAAACACATCTTTTAAGTCTACAGCTAATGGTCTATACAGGTTTATCATTAGGAATTTGGGACATTGTCTTCCTGCTACTGGTTGTGACAATGCCTCTTCCTGCTGCCAATTGTCACCTAATTTCTAATAAATGTATTCATGGGATTGCACTCTGCAACCTTTTTCCCCCTTATCTCCAAATATAATCAACAAATAATGAACACCACACTCAAATATTGGCTTAAATTGGCCGCGGCACCTTTATTGGTTTACAACTAAATTCATAACTTTTCATAACCATATAACGCAAATCAAATTATCATTCTCACCGACCTACCCCAAACCAGCAGCCTTTTCAATCATGCCCCGCAAACCTCAGTTGAAAATGTCCAGGCCCACATCGGAGAGATGTACCAAATCCTCCCGATACAGGCCAGAAAAACCACCTTCCAAATCAAGATGTCGAAACGATAACCCCCCTAAAAGAGGCATGAATTTCTCCAGAGTAATTCACCCTCTTTCTTTTTTTCTCGAAATTCTTTAACTCTGGATGTGACAACCATAGTAGTCTGGGAATGATACCAGAAAAAACAATAGTTGTGTTTGGAGATGCCGTACTTAAATGGTGCAGGTCATGTTTGATCCTGCGGATCAAATCTAAGGTCTTCATATGACCCACATCATTTCCACCAAGGTGAATAATCCTCACCGAAGGTGATGGCCACATTAAATATAACTCAGAAATACAATAAAATTAATTTGACCATTGCAAACCTCTTACTCCTTTCCACAGAATGGTGCATGTTTCCGGTTTGAGATTTAAATTAGCAGTATAGCAAACGATGAAACGCTCGTTTATGCGCCCAGAAAATGTAAGAATGTCTGATTATTCAAACATATTTTCTCTGACCTAAAATTCAAAGCAAAAGGTTAGGGCAAACAAATACGTTAACGCTTAGATTCCCATGTTCCCAATCTCCTAAACAAGGCCTCATCAAGCCCAAGCCTGGCCGCTGCTGTTGCCGCCCCGATACGAAATTAATGGGGTATGAAACAGAATTCCTGCAAACCTAAACTCTGAATACATTTCCTGAACACTGCAACAAATTGAAATTTGGTCACCGGAGAACCATTGGCATGAATGAAGAATTGACCTGATTTAACGGGCCTACAGGTGAAGAATTGATGGATTATCCCCACTGGACAAATAGCTGGATCTGAACACGAAAACAACGTAATCCAAAAACCCTTGGCCAACTGGTCAGTTTTGGATTTGGCAATAAGTATTTTTACTGATGAATCCCCAGCCACCACGTGATGAGCCAAAAAGCCCGAAACCCCCACCTGCTTATTACTGGGTACCATTTCTGATAGCTGTAAAGCCCAGAAGAATGCCATTACATACAAAGCTCTAAAAAGCAGAGCTTCATAAGATGAATAGCAGACTACAGACACCACTGAGGTCAGTTTTTTTTTTAAACATCTCAAATGTAATGGGCCTACGGTCATCAGGAACCATGTGCGAATGTCTATACCCCTTAATGGCCTCCCGTATCAAAAAGAAACTACTGCATGCCGGAAATTGCATTATTTTAAAGAAAAAAGAAATACCCACCAATATTTTAGATATCTGGCTGTGTGATATAGCTTCCCCAAACAAACTACATACAAATGCTACTTTCTCCATGCAGCCAAATATTCAGCCCATGTTTTCAGGGTGACAGAAATCCGAACAGCAATACTAATGGGGCTCAAATCAAAGCCCACAGATGGTCCGGACAAGGAAAGCCAGCTGGATCTGCCCCAGCAAGCTAGGTGCGAAAATGGACCGAGATAGAGCATCTGCGATAAAATTATGGGACCCAGGTACATAACTTGCTTTAATCCAAATGTTTAAATGCAAACATAATGATACAAAATAATGCAGGAGTTTAATAACCGGAGGCGATTTTGATGACAAGCAGTTAACTGCAAAAACTACCCCTTTATCGTCTGATTGAATGACTATACGTTTATTAATGAAACCCCCCCCCCAGATTTCTATTTCCACAAAGACTGGAAAGAGTTCCAGCAGCACAATGTTCTTAAATGCTTTACTAAGTATCCAAGAGGGCGGCCACCTGCTGCAGCACCAATGGCTGCGCCAAACTGTCACATATCCTCTGGAACCTGCCGCATCCATAAATAATTTGAAATCAGCTGCATCTATGAAGTCCTCCTGAATCGTGACCAAATCTGCTTTAACCGCTTCAGCACCGGGCCATTTTTCACCCTTCCTTACCCGAGCACTTTTTTGCGATTCGGCACTGCGTCGCTTTAACTAACAATTGTGCGGTCGTGCGACGTTACACCCAAACAAAATTGACGTCCTTTTTTTCCCACAAATAGAGCTTTCTTTTGGTGGTATTTGATCACCTCTGCGGTTTTTATTTTTTTGCGCTATAAACAAAAGAAGAGCGACAATTTTGAAAAAAAAACACAATATTTTTTACTTTTTGCTATAATAAATATCCCATTTTTTTTTTAAAAAACTATTTTTTTCCTCAGTTTAGGCCGATACATATTCTTCTACATATTTTTGGTAAAAAAAAAAAAATCGCAATAAAGCGTATATTGATCGGTTTGCGCAAAAGTTATAGCGGCTACAAAATAGGGGATAGATTTATTGATTTTTTTTTTAATAGTAATGGCGGCGATCTTCGATTTTTTTTTCGTGACTGCAACATTGCGGCGGACACTTCGGACACTTTTGACACATTTTTGGAACCATTTACACAGCGATCGTTGCTATAAAATTGCATTGATTACTGTGTAAATGTGACTGGCAGGGAAGGGGTTAACACTAGGGGGCGCTGCAGGGGTTAATGTGTTCCCTATAGAAGTGATTCTAACTGTGGGGTGAGGGGACTGATAAGGGTAGGAGACCGATCAGTGATCCTCCGTACTGGGATCACATGATCGGTCTCCTCGCCACTGACAGGACGTGGAGCTGTGTGTTCACACACACAGCTCCACGGTCCCGCACGGTCCCGTTGTTTTAACGGGCAATCGCGGGTGCCCGGCGGACATTGCGGCCGCCGGGCACTCGCACCGGGTCCCGAGCGATGCCGCGGGCGCGCTCGCCCCCAGGCGGCCGGGAATGCGAGGACGTCATATGACGCCCACCCAGGATGGGAGATCCACCTTGTGGGCGTCATATGACTATACGCCTGTATTGAAGTGGTTAAGGTCATTATTCAATCATACATGGGGAAAAAGGGGACTTTAAACCTGATGACGCTAAATAAAGCCTCCTAGAAAAAAATTCTTCCAACTGGCATAATGCGACACGCGGAGGCCAGCACCCCCAACAACAAGTGAAGTTCTTTTAGTAGGACTTTCCATTTCCTAATTAAAAAATATATAAAAACTTTTTTTGCCTTCTCTATCTTTTCCGTGGGCAAGCTAAAAACTGACAACTTAGTGTCTATATTAATTCCTAGAAGTGGAAGGAAAAGCAGTCTTTTCCTCTGCCATGTGCACCCCAAAATGGCTCATAAGGTGCGAAAAAAGTTTCAAGGAGTAAAAACAAATTGATGAATCTGCCGGCCCTATTATCAAAAAATCATCTAAATAGTGGACGATATTGTCAAAACCTGACTCAAAACTAGCCACCTAGTGCAAAAAATTCAAGAAGCTTTGGAAGTAAGAGCAAGGCAGGGAACACCCCATTGGCAAACACATATCGTAAAAGAAAAAGTGTCAGAAGAAAAAACCCAAGGAACTATAAGAACTGGAAGTAGTCTAAATGCAGACTTAATATCAGCCTTTGTCATTAGAGCCCCTTGACCAAAAGACTTGATTTTGACTACTCAACGAGGAATAAGAAACTGAAGCGAAAGAATCATTAATCTCATCATTAAGGGAGGACCCTTTCGGGTAGAACAGATGGATGAATGATTCTAAATGAATTTGGTTCCTTTTTAGAGAAAACCCCTAAAGGCGAGATACGCATATTTTAAAAAGGGGGAAATGGTAAAGGTCACGTTATGCAGGCCTTCTGCGATTTCTTTCTACATTCTTTCTCCACTTCTGGGAATTCAGCAGCTGACTTAAACAGTCCACCACCTTGCAACCTCTTCCCGAAAACGTATATGCAGTGAAAATCCGTACACAAACCCCTCAAGAACTGCGCTATCCCACGATCTGGGTAACGGTCCAAACACGGGACCATATTTGTTAGCCTCACTGGTGTGAACGCTTTTGGCTTGAAAACTATCCCGCTGTTGCTTTGACGGACCGGCCCCTTTGAAGCATTTTAAAACTGCGTGAGGACCAGAACAAAAGGAAAACTCATGCCTATATTTACACGATGCACCCCACTTGCACTGGTTCTCATTAAACGCATAGCATACACCTTTCCTGTATGGGGAAACATTGCTAACGGAATGCTGCTGTTTAGAAAAGGGGGATTTCTGGGGCACAATCAAGTTCAGCTAGAGGCCTACGTCTTTCATGTCATATTTTAGATTTGGATAAATGGACATTTTGCCTAAAAGACTAATCATATTGATACCAGCCATTCCCCCTAAAGCTCCTGTAAGCTTCCAGCACATTCTGTAAATGCTGGAACAACCCACTAAATTTCCTTGGATGTTTCTCCCCTAAAATGCTAGAAAAAATACAGTATGCCTGCAACCAATTATTAAACACCCTTGAAATGGGCTTGCGCCTATCCTCATCCACTTTCTCTTCGGCTTTCCTGTCTGACTTTGGTAGAAATTCCTTAAAGGAAGGTAAGAGGGACAGCATATCCAAAAACTTGCCTTTCCATATTTTCTCTCGCAGGGCAACGCCTCCTTAAAACAGGTTTCAGGCACCGCAGGGTTAACCACGATTTGTGAAATAGATTCAGCAATAGGACCAGAATTCTGTACATTCAAAAAAGAATTAGCCTGAGAAGGTATATTAAGTGAACCGGTTGACCTTACTGAGGGACCCCCAGATGCCAACGGGTTAACTGCCGCAGCTGCTGGAGACCATACAGATGCAGAAGCAGCAACATTCCCATTAGCTGACACACAAAACTTAGCTAAATTGGATAAAGATGACAACAGTGTGTTAAGCATATGCAACTCACCAGGAACTCCAGATGGTGGCGCCATAGCAGCATTGCGATTCTGCTGATGCTGGATTACCATAGCGACCATACCTCGGAGGTGCTGGATCACATTTGGCTGTTGGGGGCAGGCCCAGGTGTTCTAAGAGTCACTCACCCCAGGCCTGGTTCTGTCACTCCGGATGGGAGATGGAACATAGGCCTGCCTTCTTCTCTTGTCCTAACAGTCGTTTCTTCTCCCAGTGCAGCTCGTTCCCAGTCCCACAGCGCCAACCGCGTCATGCACTACAGCTTCGACCTCGCCAATCTCTGCCATGCCGACCATGCTATGCTCCTCAGTTTCGTTCCTTCCATGCTCCTCCACTTCGTCAGCTGACATCGACACTCGACCCACTGCCCTTGCACGCTGCGAGGGCCGGCTGCGCTGCAGCCTATGAGACTGTCGTGATCCCCCTGTTGCAATCACTGCCGCTCTCCGCTGTCGCCTAGCCAGCCGGGAGGGTATTCACAGATATACCGACCTCTTCCGCAACAGCAACCTGCTGAAAGCCTCCTGTTTCTTCCAGACAATGTCTCAGCCATTCCTCTCCACTGCTTGCTGCTGCCTTTTCCAAAAGCTGCCTGACGAGCGTCTCCATGACCTAAGGTAGGTACTGCATCTCTTTTTCAACCAGACAGCCCGTCGGCAAAAACTCCTGGGGCAGTGGGGCCCTTTATCTAATGAGCCCCACTGCTTCCAGAGAGTTCCATCCACTCTCATTGGCCCATTCCTACCCGAGCAGGAAGGGCCAACGTCCCTTAACTAACCTGAGCAACTGAACCATTCTAATCAACTTAAGACCTGCAGGTGCGCCCAAAATAATCGTGCCCTCCCAGGACAGCTGTTACATAGGAATGTGACAAGAATTCAATAAGAGGGATTGGTAAAAATTGTAGCGCTAAAGAATGAAAAGCAATCAATATATCAAATATTGCATACAAATGAAACAAGTGAAAACATATGGTGAGAAATAATCTCCAATGTGATAAATATATGAAAATACATGTATATAATGGGTAGAGACACAATTGTCAAATCCTAAGGTAAACTAATGTGTAGAGTCCACCACAAGAAAGTTGTTGCTCAGAAGTGGGGTACAATAGCCTACGCAGGCATGTAGAACATCAGGGATAGTGTGTCCTCCACCCAAGATGAGGGGTATGCACTCTTACTAGAAGTAGTGGACTCGAATGTCAGCGACAACGAGTCAATCATGCAAGGATAGCTCGATCGGCCAACTTCCAGAAACGATCCAGGGAAACCAGCGAATTCCAGGACAGGATCCAGGAAATTGTGCAGGTAAACATAAGGCTGGAACTCAGACGTTAGGCAGCGAGATTGGAAAGCCAAAAACTCTCATCCGAGGAGATATATAAAAAAAAAAAAAAATGCCTCCATATGGTGTAGGTCAAAAAGGTGGGTTTTATTGAAAAATTCAACATACATCCATAAAAGTAAAACTGCGATCACAGAATAAAAGAAAAATGTGGGGAGCTCAAAACCAAGCCTGAAGCGTTTTGTCCCAATGGACTTAAACTGGGGCATATATTGGCTCCCCCAGATTGCACAAGTTTTTAAGTACACATAAGTTTAAAGAACCAAATCAGTAAAAACATGGTATGCATCAACCCGGAACAGGTGCAGCCGGCAAGAGTTCCACGCCCAAAACCTTAAGATCAGTGATTGGAGTAGAGACGGTCACATGACAGCATGCGCGCCAAACCTCGGTCTGTGACCCAATAAAAAGAGCAGATATAGTATTTTTAAACCCAAGAATTTACAGTATAACTATTGTATGTGCAGTATGCAGTGCCAGATTAAGAGCATCATAGAGATTTGGTGCTTAGGATTTTGGTAGGCTTTTTATGGAAATCAACATAAATAATTGCATATGTTAAAGTATTAAGGAGCTGCAAGGTGTCTCTACTCAGCATTACTAAGAGAAAGCAAGGACCAAGAGCAGTCGTGACCTGTCATCCCTCTCTTGATAGTCTGATAGGGACTTTTTGTCCCCTATGTGATGAAAAAAAAAGTTAAGTAAAAAAATTTGCAAAAAAATAAAGTTGCACCCAAGCGCATAAAATCCCCTCCCCCCCGCCCCACACACACACACACACACACATATACACACACACACACACACACGCATAAACGTAAACACATGCATCAGGGCAATGTAAAAACAGTTTGCTGCGCTTAGGGTTGATCAAATTCATGTAAAACATGCCATAAAATGCAGAACACACATAAAAATTGCAAAACACACAGAGTTAATAAAGTCCCATTAGGTGATGAAAAGTGCTCATGCTTTAATTGACATCTCCTGTGCAATCGTGTTCAGACTGGGTGCCCCACATAGATGTACACTCACCCTGGATGTTGACCAACTATAACTAGTATGGTCTAATAGGCATGTGGGGCTACCCCAAGGGAGCCTGTTGAAATTACATCTCTTGCAAGAGTGCGCCTCATAAATATAGATGGAAATGACAAAGGAAAACCTTCATTGCGCAATGCCGTAAAACCAGGTTTATTGAATACACAGATTAAAATAGTTCCACTTATATTTATAGTCCTGTCACCTGGCGTGTGTAGCAGGTGATTCTTAAGGGTAATCGGCCCCGATAAGGAAAGCCACCGCTTGCAGCGTTCTGCTCGATTCCCAGGTAGTTTCGTATGGGCGGAAGAGACGCAATGTAACCTTCGACGTTTTGGCCTATCAAAAAGCCAATATCAGGGAGTGGTGCTAGGCTGAAAACATTGAAGGTTACATCACGTCTCTTCCACCCATACGAAACTACCTGGGAATTAAGCAGAGCGCCGCAAACGGTGGCTTTCCTTATCAGGGCCGATTACCCTTAATCACCTGCTACACACGCTAGCAGATGAGGTTTAATGTTGATAAATGTAAAGTTATGCACTTGGGGGCTAAGAATATGCATGCATCATACATACTAGGGGGGTACATAGTGCTAACTCCATAGTGGAGAAGGATCTGGGGGTTTTGGTAGATCATAAGCTCAATAATAGCATGCAATTCCATGCTGCAGTTTCCAAAGCCAGCAAAGTCCTTTCTTGTATTAAGAGAGGTATGGACTCCAGAGAGAGAGATATAATTTTGCACCTGTACAAATTAGTAAGACCTCATCTGGAATATATATAGTATTAAACAAACGAATGCCTATTGGGGTAGCGTGTATCAAATACCTATGTGTAAACAGATGTTTGCCATCTAACCTCTTGAGCATACATAAAGAAACTGTCACTATAAGAAAGTGACCAAAAAGTGAGGCTCTCTGATAGACAAAACATCAAATGTCAGTAGAAAACACTTTTTAATCAAGTAATACAAAAATGTGCAGTACAATAAAGCTGAAACCACGCTAAGAGGCAAGTTCTACAAATTTCTGTCATGGGCTAATAAAATGTGTTTGACTCTGTATATGGTCACAGTCTACACAGATACAGACAAGGGGAGACAAAAAACATATAGACATGTATCACAACATTTAACAAAAACGCATCCGGACTTTTTCTCATCTGGAATATGCAGTTCAGATTTGGGCACCAGTTCTCAAAAAGGATATTGGGGAACTGGAGAAAGTGCAGAGAAGGGCAACCAAACTGATAAGAGGCATGGAGGAGCTCAGCTATGAGGAAAGACTAGAGGAACTGAATTCATTCACTCTTGATAAGAGGAGATTAAGGGGGGATATGATCAACATGTACAAGCGGTCCATTTAGTTTACTTGGTGTTGAGTTATTCACTTTACAGTCAACAAAGAGGACAAGGGGGCACTCTTTACGTCTAGCGATAGAGATTTCATCTTCAAATACGGAAAGGTTTCTTCACAGTAAGGCCCCTTTCACACTGGGGCGGGAGCCGCGGTGACGGTAAAGCAGCGCTATATTTAGCGCTGCTTTACCGTAGTTTTAGCCACGGGATTCGGCCGCTCGCGGTGCGGTTTTACCCCCTTGAGCGGCCGAAAATAGGTTAAAATTCCATTGCAAAGCACCGCCATAGCGGCGCTTTGCGGCGGTATTACCGCGGTATCCTATTGAAATCAATGGGTAGGAGCGGTATAGGAGCGATGAATACACTGCTCCTATACCGCTCCAAAGATGCTGCTAGCAGGACTTTTTTTTTACCATCCTGCTAGCGCACCGCTCCAGTGTGAAAGCCCGCCGGCTTTTATACTGGAGTGAATGGGGCCAGTTTTTTCAGGCGGTGTACAGGCGCTGTTTTTAGCGCTGTACCGCCTGAAAACCGCCCCAGTGTGAAAGGGGCCTAAGAGCTGTGAAAATGTGGAATAGACTCCCTGCAGAGGTGGTTCTGGCCAGCTCAGTAGATTGCTTTAAGAAAGGCCTGGATACTTTCCTAAATGTACATAATATAACTGGGTACTAACATTTATAGGTAAAGTTGATCCGGGGAAAATCCGATTGCCTCTTGGGGGACCAGGAAGGAATTTTTTCCCCTGCTTTAGCAAATAGGATCATGCTCTTCTGGGGTTTTTCGCCTTCCTCTGGATCAACTGTGGGTATAGAATTGGGTATATGGGATTGTATGATTTTTGTTTTTTTGTGGTTGAACTGGATGGACTTGTGTCTTTTTTCACCTTACTATGTAACTATATATGTAACTATGTTGGGCATCCATTTACTCGGTGCAACTTTGTCTTTTATATATTACAAAATTACATTACAAATTACAAAATTTGATTAATTTATTGCGTTTGCTTGCCCTAAAATTCACGTTCAATGTTTTTTACTGAAATTTTGCATTTCCTAGACCTTTGCGGTAATATCGTGTAACGTAAAAAAAATGGAACTACTGCTATTTTATCCTTTAGGGTGTATGCTTTCTGAAAATATATAATATTTGTGGATTTTGTGTAATCTTAAAGCCTAAAATTATTTTTTAAACGTGTGCAAAAAAACGGCTCTGGCAGCGAAAGGGTTAAAAGTTGAGTTCACCTTTGGGAACATGTTATATGTTGCATCCGTTTTTTGGGTGGTTCATGTAACATGTTCCGACTGCTGTAGCCGCTCCCTGCTGCCTTCTGTCTGTGACAGCAGTATGGGGAAGAAGTTCCTGTACAAGCTGTTACTTTTTGAAAATAGCAGGGACCTGCAGGCCAAACGGCCCGCTCTTTCATACACAGAGTTTTGTGTATGAATGAACTACAAATTCATAATATGTGGTCTCACCCCTTTAGCACCTGATAGTTTAAATACATGTACAAGCTATTGAGATTTGAGCACAAGTATATATTTTCTCTGAATGAACTACAAGTCCCAACATCCTTTGCAGCTGTCAGGTTGTAGTTTTCAATAAACTACCATGGTGCTGTTGAGCGCTGTGTTAGTTCATGGAGTTGTTTCAGCCAGTGTGTAATTGTATGGCCATAGAGCGTACGGCCAGATAGCTCACACTAACAGTCTGCAGGAGACCTGAATTGCATCAGTGATCTGCTGATTGCTGGTGCAATGCTTCCAGGCCCTTAAAAAAAAACCTCGGTGCTTGTGCGCAAAAGCGAATGCATGCGCAAGTCGCGCATGCAGATGTAAATAGTGTTTGCACCATATATGTGAGGTATTGCCACGAATGTTAGAGCGAGAGAAATAATTATAGTGCTAGACCTAGACCTTCTCCAACTCTAAAACAGGTATGCTGTAGAAGTTTTAAAAGCATTGCCTATGGAGATTTTTATGTACCGTAGTTTGTCGCCAATCCACGAGCATGCGCAACGTGACGTTCGGTATTTATTTACTCGCCCTAACATTCTCTTTCATATTTTACAAAAAGTGTGGGTATACACTGTTCGATTTTTTTTAATTCATGAAAGTGTATTTTTCCCCAAAATTGCATCTGAAAAAGCACTGCATAACACTCCTAAACCTTGTGGACATCCTTCCCAGAGGAGTTGAATGTGTAATAGTTGCAAAGGGTGGGCCAACTCAATATTGAACCCTACGGACTAAGACTGTGGTGCCATTAAAATCCTTGTGCGTGCAAAGGCAAGCGGCCCAAAACTTTTGACATATATATATATATATATATATATATATATATATATATATATATATATATATATATATATATATATATATATATAGATATATTTTATGTTTAAGGGTTACAATTCATTTTCTAGCAAAAAAAATGATTTAAACTTGTAAACAAAAAAGCCAGAAAAGGCTTGGTCTTTAAGTGTTTAAAAACCCAGTGCACTATCCCTACTTAAATAACCTAGGAGTGTGCGGTGGGAGTATAATATAATCTTTTTTCTACCGTAGCATTGTAGTGTAGGCAAACTGCAGCTGTCAGTGCCCTGTTTCGGGGACAAATCCCTAGGTATCACTGGCCATAAGACCTGAAATCGTGACTGTCCTGGCAGATCTGACAGTTGGCAAGTATGGGCCTATATTAAACTCCACCTTAAAAAAGGGTGCCGACATCCCAGGGTGCCCGCGATGTCAGCAGCAGAAGACGAGCAATCGTTTATCTTATGGCTGCCCCCGCAGTAAGTGAAGCCTTGCGGCTTTACTGCCTGATTCCCTACTACGTCCCTACTACGTCTCGCTGTGCGTCTTCACTAGTCCCCGTTGTGTTCTGGGAACTGTGCGTTTCCCAGAACACAACAGGGGGAGGGGGGTGGTCATCTGCAGATATTCTGTGGCTAGCTATGCCCGGAAATGGGTGCAGATACCTGTATTATACAGGTATCTGCAACCCCCTCCCCCTGAAAGGTGACAATTGTGGCACCGGAGGGGGGGGAGGAATCCGATGAGCGGAAGTTCAACTTTAGGGTGGAGCTCCGCTTTAAAAGGTAGGGGCCTGGAGCTGTAGCTCCAATAGCCCCTACGTTAACCCAGGCCCTGCCTGCATGACAGACTAAACCAATCACCACATCCATGCACAAGCCTCACATAGCTTCAATTATATTATCTGACTAAGCCAACTCCTTTATTTGTGCATCACATGTTCCCTCTCCCAGACATTGCAGTCTACAATTGTAAAGTTTTAGCAAAAAAGTCACAGCTGTCAATCAGGAAAGCAGTGGGCAGGTGTGGCCATTGACAAGCTATAGGCTTTTTAATTGGCAGTGACAATGATAGCCACACCCTCTTCAACATTTTCTCATTTCACTGTAGTGCAAGCAGGCACAGCCTTTATAACAGTGGCAATTTTTTTTCCTGAATTCAGGAGCAGTGCCACTTTGTCACAGGAAGTTTCATTAGATGGACTTCACTGACGGTCTCAACTGGTATTTACGGTACGTTGCAGGGGGCCTAAGGGCATTTACACCAGCAGAATTGTGCTTAAAGCGGTTCTGCACACATTTCATTTAGTAAATCTCTTTGCCTTCCAAATCAGGCAAATAGTACTAAATGAAGTGTGTTTTTTTATTTTTTTTCCACTTACCTTGTAATCGCTGACTTCCTTTCCTCTGTCTCTGCGGCAGTGGGCGGGGTCTGCGTCGATCGTCGTCACGCTGCACTGTCTCCTGGGATCTGGGGTCATTGATCCCAGGAGTCAGTGCGGACATCTTCCGAAATCTCGTGAAATTTCGGCCACATCTTCCGAAATCTCGCAAGATTTCGGACACATCTTCAGAAATCTCGCAAGATGTCGGCAGATGTGCCTACATCTCGCGAGATTTCGCAGAAAGTGAGCTGCACTTTGCCGTTACTGCGCACGCGTGAGCTCGGCGCAGTAACGGCGGTGCATGCTGGGCCATCTGAAGTGCCTGTGGGGTTTCACATGCCCACAGGCAAGATGGCACCCAGCAGGAAACAGTTATATAAATTATTTTATAGGTAGAAAACCGGCAGCAATCAATTAGGAAGATGGAACACGTGAGTTCCCCAATTTACCTCCTAATCCTTTGCATTGCATGAAAAAAAAAAAAAAAAAAAAAACACAGTGCAGAACCGCTTTAACAGACCTTATTGGCCATTTTGCTGGATAAATGCATTTACTAACTGTATTGCAATGTTACAAAATAATATCTAGGTGTATTTACTCTATTTTAGCCTCATGTGATGAGGTTGATCAACTATTAGACACCCATATAGCACAAGAAAGTATAAGAATCTAGTCAGTTCACATAAAAGAAGAAAGTTACAGATCTAAACATCAAATGGCAATGACGTGTAAGGCCTGGAGGATCTCAGCGACTTTGTGCCTTTCTCCAGCACAAAGATATATTCTGACGGATTTCCAGCTTTGACCTCCAGTAGAAATCAGGCTTTTGCTTTGTGATTCAGTCAAACGAAAGCATGGTGACCTAGATTTTCTGTCTGGGTTCACACACCCACACACAAAAAGCAGCAAGACCATTTAAGCTAAAGTGCAGTGAATTTAGAGAATTAAAAGGTTAACAAGTTTCATAAAGTATACCCGTAACCCTAAAATATGAAGGCAATGCAAGTGAAAGAATTTAAAAAATATGTGCATGATGTGACTTTCTAAAGTGAGAACATTCTTTTTTTTATGAAATGGGGCTCTTTATAAAGAACATATGCATTTTTACTATTTAGCTAGGTAAATATAAAAGAGCTTTTTGTGTGTGCATAAATTGTCAAGTTTTATTATTGCTCCCTAAAAATCACATATATTACATATCAGGGCTCGACAAATCCCAGGCGCCAGGTCGCCATTGCGACTAGAAATTGTGCCCTGGCGCCTGGGTATTTGTTAGTGACAGGTGCCTCCGCTACAGGGCAGGCTGTGGGGTCTTGGCTGGGAAAGTGGAGGCACATTATCTGGTAGTAGGGATGGAGCAGGAAGAGAGCGGCGCAGCAGCCGCTGACATCCTCCTCCCTTCTCCACACTCACATGTGAAACTGTATTGAGAGGGAGAGAGAGAGAGAGGATCTGTCAACATTGAGGTTGAAAGTCGGGGGTGGGCAGGACCCAGCTATCCAACACTAGCCAATGGGGTGCGATCTGGGTGGGCCGCTACGTTATGTGGCCCGCCCCTTTATTAAACCGCACAATCATTGGCTGGATAGCTACTGGGCCCCGCCCACCCCGACATCGTGCTGAAAAAATGCAGTTCCTCATTATAGCAGGAAGAGCCTGTTGTATTCAAAGGCATTTTAGAAGTCAGTCACTGACTCTGCCTATCATTCTCCCCCTATAACTAAAATATCCATTTTGGAAGGACTAGCCTTTGAATAAGTTTGTTTTACATTTTTGTCTTAATCAGATAAGCTTTAAGGAAAGTTTTTCCATACACATTTTTTTTTGTTAATGAAATGTGTTTAGACCTAATATACGGTAAGTTGAAAGTGTAAACACAGTTACTAAAAATCACATAACTCCCTGGAGGACACTGCAGGCTTGTCTCCAAACCCCCCCTCCTCCCCCATCATAGACAGATCTCCCTCTGATGCTGATCATCCTGTCTGTGCTGCTGTTGGAGGGAGCTCAGGCGATCATGGATGAGCACCTTGCAGCTTGGCAATGGTGAGTGAGACAACCCCATATCTCCCATACACCATCCCATACCCCACTCTATCTTCCCTGGGGAATTTGTCAGCTCCCCTCTCTCTCCATACAGTTTCACACACCGCAGTGCTGCAGAGAGCATTCAGTTTCAGTTACACTATCAGCTGTGAAACCTGCCAGTGCCAACCAGTGTCACCTGCCAGTGCCAACCAGTGTCACCTGCCAGTGCCAACCAGTGTCACCTGCCAGTGCCACTTAGTGCCAACCAGTGCCACCTGCCAGTGCCACTTAGTGCCAACCAGTGCCATCTGCCAATGCCAGTTAGTGCCACCTGCCAGTGCCAACCAGTGCCACCTGCCAATTAGTCCCATCCAGTGCCAACCATTGCCAGTGCCACCTGCCAATGCCAGCGCCAACCATTGCCACCTGCCAATGCCAGTTAGTGCCACCTGCCAGTTCCAGCCATTGCCACCTGTCAGTGCAATTCAGTGCCACCTGCCAGTGCAATCCAGTGCCACCTGCCAGTGTCATCTCGGTGCCACATGTTAGTGCCCATTAGTGGTACTTGTCAGTGCCACCTCAGTGTTGCCTATCAGGGGGTGCTGCCTATCAGTACCACCTGTCAGTTCCCGTCAGTGGCACCTCAGTGCTGCCTGTTAGTGCCCATCAGTGCCACCTATCAGTGCCCATTAGTTCCAACCTCAATGCCGCCTCATCAGTGCAGCCCATCAGTGTTCATCAGTGCCACCTCATCAGTGCCCATTAGTGCAGCCTATCAGAGCACATCAGTGAAGGAGACATATTTGCAAAATCTTATAACAAAACAAGATGTTTTTTTTGCTTTTGTTTTTTTTTAAATATTGTTCTTTTATCGCTTGGCATCAGGCATGACCGATTCTTATTGCATGATGCCACAAACATGCAGTTCTGGGCATTGGGCAGAGGATTTAAAAAACTGGCTCCTAACTTTTTCAGCTGGCTCCTAGATTCTAAGGAAATTTGTCAAGCCCTGTTACATATATAGCTTGGGTACACAAATAGAGAACAGCAATAGTGGCTATGGCTAAAGGTGGAACTAAGCTCCAAAATTTAAAAAAATGCCAAAAAGGAAAGATTTTTGGGGGGTATAAATGACCACTAGATCAAATGAAGGTAGTGCTGCGCTGTACAATTAATTAAAAATAAAGTGCAAAAGTGCTCTGTGGAAAAATCACTTAATCACACGGACAAGAGACAATGGAAGCGCATAAAAATATAAACGTAAAGTGCGTACCGTGCATAAATGAAATAGACAACTTTTTAGTGAAAAAAATCATATAAATGTAAACGCAAAGTAAAGTACATATCATGCATAGATGAAATCAACAACTTCTTTAAGTGCAATAAATATATAAATAAGTTGATAATAAAAATCAATAAGATTAGTATGATAATAGTAATGAATAAATCCAGTGGAAAAAGAAATAATTTTTGTTATAATAAATCTGTGAACCAGACCCTTTTTCAACTAATGGTAAAGTGCATCTTATAGTGACATGAGTGTCAGTCCAATAAGCAAAATATATATAAAGTGCTGGTGATCACTCTCTGAAGTGCAGTGCTGGTAATGGGTGGCTTTTGCACTTTATTTTTAATTGTACAGCGCAACACTACCTTCATTTTATCTATTTATCTTGGTTCTGACATTTCCTCCAGTGTTCACCACAGTACTTGGTTCCTTTTTATTCACTTGGCTGGCGCAGGGATATATACTTTATATTTAATTCCTGGCATCTATTCCCACCAATTCTTGCTGCCACCATGGATGTCTTTTCATTTTTAGACAAGAGACAATTAAAATTTGGAGGAGGTGTTTAATATAACCACCCCCACCAAGAAGAAAAATAGCAATTTAGAGAGCCTTATGAGGAAATTGGGCCATAACATGGAAAAAAAGGTTAGCTTATGGTGGGCTATAACTACCTTTGAACAATACCTGAAAGATAGTATTGTCCCAAGGCGTCTAAGATAGGACATAATACCTAATGATGGCATGATAGACCAGGAATCGGTTGACGAATGGTTTAAATTCTTCAATGGGAAAGGCCTGGGGTGAGAGTGCACCCACAATATGCCAATACTGAAAGTAATAATACACAATATAAACCCCAGGAATCATACGTGAAAAATAGGAGCGAGACCCTAAGATGCCAAGAGTACAAAGAAAGACAGGGAAACTATAACCAACAAAACCAATACACTCCCTATCGCAATGATAGACGCGACCACAACAACAAGAACGGACCCCACAAAACAATTGGAAGAAACCCTTCTGGAAAAATAACAAGAAAAATAATGGTCAAAATCATTGGCTGAAACCGCTGTATGAACAACGGTATAATAGAACATACCCTCACAACCAGAGGGATAATAGGGGTGCACCTAACGATAATAGGGGTCGCCCATACGAAACATATGGACCAAGAAGCCTGGAACGTTAACAGGAAAGAAGAGATGGAGAACGTCAAGGCCCCCCACTGCAAGGACCTCATCGACCACATAAGGAGGAGTCCCATCCCTACTTACAACTACTATGCACCTTTGAACAATAGACCTGATGAAGGCAGATCTGACAGACATCGCCATTCAGACACAGACTATGAGAGGTCTTTTTTAGATAGAGGCAGAGAGAACTACCCAGCAAGGAACATTGAGGAACGCTGGAAAGAAGAGAGGATGCAGAGGAGGCAAGAGAGCACAAAAGAAAAAGAGTGAAGGAATATTCAATCTTAGAGCACAACCACTCACCCATGAGGAAATATAAACACTTGATAAAGGCCTCAAATACGCCCCTACAAAAAAATTGGACAAATTTCAAACTTATATAGGGATACAAAAATGTGTTAGGAAGCTAAAACATTAAAAAGTAGATTAGTAGTAATTTGTGCAAACCAAAAAGGATTAGCTCCAATGACGAAACCATGCACAGCCCTTTAAGGAACAGTTCCATTTTTAATCCCCCAGTGAAAGACAATAAGCACATTGAGGTGTTCAAGAGAGTGGTTTTAGATTAATTAAAAGAACTTAAAATAAAGAAAAAAGGAGGAACTGAAATACATAACGAGTGGAATTTGCAAGCTAATAAAAAGAAAGGACCTCGTAATCCGCCCAGTGGACAAAAGGGGCGGTATCGTGGTCCTTTCTAAAGAACAGTACAATACAAGCATGAGCTACTGTTACAAGATGGAGACATACAGACGCCTTCCAAGCAATCCAGTTTTCAAGTGTAGGAAAGCACTTGTGCATTTGGGTCTGAAGAGAAATATCCTGAACAAAAAAAAGAGGTCAAATATCTTATCCCAGAATCTTGCCAGACACCCATTATCTATTCGTTCCCGAACATCCACAAAGATAGGAATAATCCACCACAGAGGCCAATAGTTAATGGGATAGACTCACTTACAGCTAGAATGGGACAGTATATAGACCATTTTTTACAACCGGCTGTACAGAAGACTCAAGCCTATTTGAGAGACACAAAACAAATGTTACAAATACTGGAAGACATCCCAAGAGGTGACCAATCTTGGTGGCTAGCCACAGCCGATGTTTCCTCGCTTTATACGGTTATAATGCACCATCAGGCATGCAAAGCTGTGAAATGGGGATTAAGAAGATACACATCGCTACCATGTAGTCAGAGAAAATAGCTTGTGAAATGCCTCGACTTCTGTTTAAAAAATAGCTTTTCTTGGTATAATCATAACTATTATTTTCAGAAGACAGGGGTCGCTATGGGAGCAAAATTTCCTCCGAGCGTAGCTGGTCTCTTTATGGCGCAATGCGAAGAGGAGAGAGTATTCTCCAACACTCCAGAAGGTCTATATATTTATAGAAGATACATCGATGACATCGTGATAGTGTGGAAAGGAGCTAAAGAACACCTCCTTAATTTTCTAGAAGAACTAAACGATAGACACATCGAACTCTCATGGGAAATAAGTAAAGAAAAAATCACATTCCTGGATCTAGAGATTTTACAAGAAAACATCTTAAGAATGTAGATAGAAATAGCTATTTGCCCTTAGAAAGCTGTCATCATAAGAATTGGCTATTTAACATACCAAAGGGTCAACTAATGCGCCTAAGAAGAAACTGTACCCATAAAGAGTCATTCAATATCCAGGCAGACAACATGAAGCAAAGATTCCTGGAGAAAGGTTACGATAAAGAATACATCAACAAGAAAATCACAGAAGTTTCAGAGATGGATCGTAAAGACCTGATAAAAGATAAACCGAAGCGCGAAGCCCCAAGAGATACGGTACCAATTATTTTTGACTACAACGTACAACATAAACAAATTGAAAGAATTAAACCTAATTGGAATATCCTGTTGGCTGACAAACTACAGGATATACTTCCCTCTCTTCCAAAATTTGTCTATAGAAGAGCCCCCACGATTCGGGATAAGAATGTAAAAAGTATTCCAGACTCCTCCAGCAGAGGTGGCCTGACTTTTTTTTTACCGGTAAATGTTTTTTCCCTGCAAACGGTGCTTTGCCTGTGTAAGAACCAAACGCCCAAATGAAAGAAAGAAAGATTTCACTGCAACAAGTATAGGGAATTCATACGAAATTCAAGAATTAATTTGTTGCAACACAGAGGGAGCTGGTTATGCCTTAGAGTGCAGTTGTGGCCTTCAATATATAGGTTGCATGAAAAGACTTTTAAGAATCCGTATAAAAGAACATGTGCAGAACATCCAGAAAGGCTTCGATGAGCACAGTGTATCAAGGCATTTTGCCACACACCACAATAAAGATCCCTCACAACTGAAATTCTGGGGGATAGAACCCTATGTGAAACATTGGCGGGGGGGGGGACATAAAGTCAGAACCCCTAGCCAATTAGAATCAAAGTGGATCTATACTTTAGACACTTTTGCACCTCGGGGCCTCATAGAATTTGATTTGAACTGTTTTATTAATAATTTTTAACCTTAATTTTAACCTCACTTGAACATCTATATTCCTGCATCCTCCTGTCTGCCTCCTTTAATCACTTTCAGCATTTTTATATGTACTGATACTTATTGATTTTACCCGGGCCTCCTTGTTTGCATTAGTATACTATTTATGTGATTAATCCATGTAATTTCCAGGTAACAATGCAGTGATTTTCTATAAATTTTTTCTATTTTTCGGATATATGTATACCCATCATGAACGTCGGGCCAACTAGTGCATTACTTACATAGGATTAAATATATGCCTTAGGATACATCTATCTGATATTGCCCTATATATATATATATATATATATATACACGTTAAAAAAAAAATAATTTTTAACATTTTTTATATATCTTTTATTTAATTTTGATACATATTCTATTTGTACCATTTTTATGATATTATTCAGAAGTACTAACGTGATAGTTTTAACACATACACGGATTTCCTTAGCCTGATTATGGCTTCATTATATTGGTTTTTATTGTGATGGAGCTCCAAAAACATGGCCGCTGCTTTATTTATGTTCCTAGGAGCCACCATAAAATGGCTCCCGAACGGATGTTTACATCTATACGGCCGAATACTTCCAAAAAGATGGCCGCCGGTCAACTTCGCGATCTGAAAATGGCCGCCGGTCAACTTCCGGCGACCGTGACTTCAAGAAAATGGCCGCCGTCTATAGTAATCCACACACAAACAAAAAGGCACTTCAATTATCTCGTTATCCCCTGATGAAGTCACGTGACTGACGAACACACGTCGGGAATAGGAGATACCGGAAGTGATGTGTACGAGCTCGCTGCTCGTTTTTTGCATGCCAGTTGTTACATGTCTAAATGTGAGTACCTGATTTTATTTATTGTGCATCAATAAAACATTGTACTGAAATACTACACTATCGAGCATCCCTCTTGCCCTATCTGCGAGGTTAACCTACTTCAACAAGTTTAAAAGGGGACGCCACCTGCCCATTAGGATACGCACACCAGCTGCATTGGAGAGAGCTATTTTGGGGACGCTTACCTGGGGATACACAGCGGTTCCACAACAAAGACTTAAACACATGCTGTTACCTTACAGCAGTAAGGTAAGGGGACATCCATATATCTAGCTTCACAGAAGATCAGAAGCCACCCGTTATCCACACTGCACTTCAGAGAGTGATCACCAGCACTTTATATATATTTTGCTTATTGGACTGACACTCATGTCACTATAAGATGCACTTTGCCCTTAGTTGAAAAAGGGACTGGTTCACGGATTTATTATCACAAAAATTATTTATTTTTCCACTGGATTTATTCATTGATATTATTATCATACTAATCGTATTGATTTTTATTATCAACTTATTTATATATTTATTGCACTTAAAGAAGTTGTTGACTTTATGCATGATATGCACTTGACTTTGCGTTTACATTAATATGCGTTTTTTTCCCTAAAATAAGTTCATTTATGCACGGTACGCACTTTACTTTACGTTTATATTTTTATGCGCTTCCGCTGTCTCTTGTCAGTGTGATTAAGTGATTTTTCCACAGAGCATTTTTGCACTTTATTTTTAATTGTACAGTGCAGCACTACCTTCATTTTATTTATCTGGGTTCTGACATTTCCTTTAGTGTTTGCCGCAGTACCTGGTTCCTTTTTATTCACTTGGCTGGCGCAGGGATATATACTTTATATTTATCCACCAAATCTTTTCTACCAAATTTTCTTCTAATTTGTCCTAGCAATTCTTAATGTTTACACTGCATGGAGTGCTTACTTCTAGGCCTTTCCTGGCATGTGCACCATGGCCACCAATGGCTGAAGTGGGTAGGTGCTTGACATGGAAAAGGCAGCAGAGAAAATGGTGGTGGTGGAATGAGCATCAATTATTAGCATGAAAATCTCAGTGCTGGAGGAGGAAAAACACAAGGTTAAGCCTGCTGGGCATACTAACATATTATGGTAAGAACGTCACCTGCAGATAGCAGTTATAAAGCCTGAGCCTATTTTCTGTATAGACTGCACACTTATGCCATGGTCATTATACATTCAGAAAACGCTTCATTCCTGTCCCACAAGCGCATACAAACCGTCAGGGCAAACAATCAAAAAAGAACAGAAATATACTTTTCTGCACACAAAATATTCTGATTGTTGAAAGCCCAATGCTTTGCAAAAGGTTGCTGTACATAATGCTTTCATACAAGCTTAAGTAAACAAAGCCTTAGTGTTAGTAGAAGCAAGGTATTAGAGCACCTTGTATTATGCAGCAGATAGCACCTCCACAGACAATACTTTTCATTTTGTCCAACAGAAGGTTCACTGTTAACGCCATCCACAACGGATTTTACTTCTGAATGATTACTGGCAATGTTAATTGCATGCATTCTGAACAAATCATAATTTTTGTGATTTTAAAGACAATTAAACCATAGTTTAAAATAAAAAATAGTTTACTGGAAAAACATCATTAAAAAGTTGATAAGAACAGTGTACAATTTACAACGACATACAAAGTACATTAAGATATTGGGAATATAATATGCAATGAGATACATAGGAAAGACTCAAGAACTAGGACAAAGTATCAGTAAACACATCACAGCATGCAAATTGGCAATCTGTATTTGTCTCTTGGCCGACATGTAGCCAGAAAACATAGGTACAGAAGGCCCAAAGTGAATATCGCAGTACTAGACAGGGTTCACATCAACCCTAGAGGAGGTGATTGGAATAAGCGCAGCGCGAAATGCGATGGATCAGACATCTCAATGCCACAACCCCCCGACTTAAAAACTAAGCAGAAAGCTTTTAGAGGGCTTCAATTCAGGTAAAACGGATTAACCAACTATCAAATAGAGACTTATGACAGATTCTTCTAGATGGTTAAAAATAAAAATCCGGTCTTCCCCCTAACCCCTTTCACACTCCTAGAAGGACCATACAATATTGGTATCTTTAAAGTGAGGCAATAGACAGGAAGTTTACATTTTAGGGCTTCCTTGCTTTTTTTTTTTTTTCTTCTTTTCTTTTATGTATACATACATAAACAGTATCTCACAAAAGTGAGTACACCCCTCACATTTTTGTAAATATTTTATTCTATCTTTTCATGTGACAACACTGAAGAAATGACACTTTGCTACAATGTAAAATAGTGAGTGTACAGCTTGTATAACAGTGTAAATTTGCTGGCCCCTCAAAATAACTCAACACACAGCCATTAATGTCTAAACTGCTGACAACAAAAGTTCCCCTAAGTGAAAATGTCCAAATTGGGCCCAAAGTGTCAATATTTTGTGTGGCCACCATTATTTTCCAGCACTGCCACAACCCTCCTGGGCATGGAGTTCACCAGAGCTTCAAAGGTTGCCACTGGTGTCCTCTTCCACTCCTCCACGATGACATCATGGAGCTGGTGGAGGTTAGAGACCTTGCGCTCCTCCACCTTCCGTTTGAGGATGCCCCACAGATGCCCAATATAATTTGGGTCTGGAGACATGCCTGACCAGTCTATCACCTTTACCCTCAGCTTCTTTAGCAAGGCAGTGGTCGTCTTGGAGGTGTGTTTGGGGTCGTTATGTTGGAATACGGCCCTGCAGCCCAGTCTCCGAAGGGAGGGGATCATGCTCTGCTTCAGTATGTCACAGTACATGTTGGCATTCATGGTTCCCTCAATGATTTGTAGCTCCCCTGTGTCGGCATCACTCATGCAGCCCCAGACCAGAACACTCCCACCACCATGCTTGACTGTAGGCAAGACACACTTGTCTTTGTACTCCTCACCTGGTTGCCGCCACACACACTTGACACCATCTGAACCAAATAAGTTTATCTTGGTCTCATCGGACCACAGGACATGGTTCCAGTAATTCATGTCCTTAGTCTGCTTGTCTTCAGCAAAATGTTTGTGGGCTTTCTTGTGCATCATCTTTAGAAGAGGCTTCCTTTTGGGACGACAGTCATGCAGACCAACTTGATACAGTGTGTGGCGTATGGTCTGAGCACTGACAAGCTGACCTTCAACCCCTGCAGCACTCATATGTCTATTTACCAAAGACAACCTCTGGATAGGACGCTGAGCAAGTGCACTCAACTTCTTTGGTTGACCATGGTGGGGCTTGTTCCGAGTAGAACCTGTCCTGTTAAACCTTTGTATGGTCTTGGCCACCGTGCTGCCGATCAGTTTCAGGATCTTGGCAATCTTCTTATAGCCTAGGCCATCTTTATGTAAAGCAACAATTTTTTTTTTCAGATCCTCAGAGTTCTTTGCCATGTTGAACCTACAGTGACCAGTATGAGAGAGTGAGAGCGATAAACACCAGACTTAACCACTTCAGCTCCAGACCAATTTTCAGCCAAAGGACCAGGCCCCTTTCTGCGATTCGGCACTGCGTCGCTTTAACTGACAATTGCGCGGTCGTGCAACGTGGCTCCCAAACAAAATTGGTGTCCTTTTTTTTCCCACAAATAGAGCTTTCTTTTGGTGGTATTTGATTGCCCCTTTCCTCAGTTTAGGCCGATACGTATTCTTCTACATATTTTTGGTAAAAAAAAAAAATCGCAATTAGCAATTATTGATTTGTTTGCGCAAAAGTTATATACAAAATAGGGGATCGTTTTATAGCATTTTTATTAATATTTTTATTTTTTTACTAATAATGGCGGTGATCAGCGATTTTTATTGTGACTGCGACATTATGGCGGACACATCGGACATTTTTGGGACCATTGTCATTTATATATTTATATTTAAATAGCACTGATTCCTATGCAAATGGCAGTGAAGGAGTTAACCACTAGGGGGCGGGGAGGAGTTAGTGTGACGTGTTGTGTTTTTTTTTACAGTAGGGGGGCGTGGCTGTACGTTGGACGTCATTGATCGGCTTTCCCGATGACAGGGAACAGCCGATCAAAGACAGGCAGAGTAGGAAGCGCGGGGAGAGGTTTGTTTACACAGACCTCTCCCTGTTCTTCAGCTCTGTGACCCGATCGTAGGACACCATCGGCTGGTCCCGCGGCCGTGGTCACGGCGCTCCCGACCGGGTCGCGCGAGCGACCCCCACGGCTAGGCAATTAAAGGGGACGTATATATACGTGCCTTTGCCTAGTCGTGCCATTCTGTAGATGTATATCTACAGGAGGCGGTCGGGAAGCGGTTAACACACCTGCTACCCATTCACACCTGAGACCTTGTAACACTAACGAAGGCAAGGAAACATCGTGCAGGTTTAGGAGATATCTTTGTTAGCTACAGGTAAGCCTTTATATAGGCTTACCTGTAACAAAGTTGTAAACAAGGGTTTACAACCACTTTAAGGGCGTCTACCGCAAAACATAAGGCCCTTGGCAGTTCCGCTAACTCGTGGGCTGCTTCCCCTTGAGCAGGGACACTTTTAAATGACTTGCTTGAGCTGGTCCTTTAAGGATTGACAAACCCCTATCGCTGCCACTGCAGGCTGTACTGCTGCTCTAGCTATAGAAAGAGGCTTTACGTAAAGATTCCAGCTTCTTGTCGGTTATATCTTTGAAAACCTGGACATTGTCTACTGGACAAGTTAGGCTCTATTTACAGAGGAAATAGCAGCATCTACTGCTGGCAAACTACATATTTTTGTAAATTTTTCCTCCATTGGATAAAGGAGAGAAAATTGAAGCCAAATTGTCCTTGGTGGCGTATACAGAGGCTGAAACGTTGGATGTAGCCACTATGCCTGATACCCTCAATAACTCAGACTGACCAGTTGCACCTGGCCTTTCAGGGGAGAATAGTACTGTGGAAGCATGACTAGGACCCTCAGATCATGACAGTGGCGCTCTTGCGCTCCTCCCTGTTGCATTTCCACCTTTCTTTCGGGAAGACATAGTCCTAAGCACAAAATGCAGAGGTACTCACAATATGCATCCACTGCTGACCTGTAGTCCAGCAAAAAAATGCTGCTATCACTGCTCAGCCTAATGGCTCGTAGATATGCCTTTAAAATGCCTGTATCCACACCTATACAGCGCTTACTTGCCCCAGTATACTCTGTCTCCCTCCGTTAGCCACCAGATTCATCACAGCGTCACAAAACTTATGGCCTGCGTCGTGTTGCGTGCACGCTCGCTCCCCACGTGCACTCTGGCCGCGCCTAAGCCACGGCCCCTACGTCCTGCGGCAGCCTATTTCCAGCTGACCTTCACACGCGTGTGGACGAGGTGGTCCCGAGTATCGGGATAGCCCGGGGCTGTGTACTGTGGGGAGATGCAAGCTGCAATGCTCCCCCTACCCCCCCATCGGAACCAGCCTCTGGGGGAGAGCTGCGTGCCTGTGGTAGAAGGTGGGAAGTCCCAGGGAACTGGCAACCAGGATGAGGGTTAAAGCAGTCTCCAAGGGAGCACTGTACACAGAAAAAAACAAGCATGACAAGCAGGTATGTTACAATACTCCCTCTAGTGGTGAAAAACAGGCAAGGCATTCACGTTGTCCATCCTTTGAAGTGAACAAAATGTGTTCCTTTCCCAGATTGTTTTCCTTCATTGTGTATTTTTATTTTATTTTTTTATTTTTAAACTTACCATCCCCGCCACAGGGTTTGCTGGAGAAAAGCCAGATCCAATCTAAACCCATCACGGCGAGCTCTGTCATAAAAGACCTTCAGAGACTGGGTCCCCCTTAATGTGGGGTCCACTCCCCTGGACCTGTATAGCACCCTGCAGGAAAAGCACCTTGGTCAGAACACTGCACAGGGTTCCATTACGCAGGGTCCAGTGTCGTAAGGCTGCATTACAGGCAAAACCTTGAGGAATATCGTTTCCTTTCCATGAGGCTGGAGTACCATCCATTTCTGGCTGACCGTTTTCTCAAATGGAAACGATAGAAGTCCATGATTCCTAATAGAATACTCCAGACTTCTACGTATGCTTCCAAGAGCACATGTAATCCATGACCATTACCTTGAAGACACTCGCAAAAAAACTGAGGTACTTCATGTATTGGTGGGGTTCTATAGAGGGGGACTTCTTGTCTTTGGGTGTGCCAGTGTCCATTCACCTATAGGTGGCGTATAACACACATAGTAATTACTATGGCTGCTGTGTCTCGTGATGTACGAAAAATAAATATTTTATGGATGGTCTAATGAATAAACCATGTATGAAATAATGGGACCCAAGTATGAATAAACTACCACTGGGGTCTCTGCCGGAAAGAGGGATGCGAAATTAATAAAGTGCCAATGTGCACAATATTATTAAAGCCATCCTTAAAAAACATATTACAATGTGCACCTATGGCAATGTGCATGTAATCTGACATTATAGACTAATAAGACAAGGAATAGTGTTGTGGGTGTGGGAACCCCTGTAGGAAAGATTCCCACAAGGATAAGGTCAGAGACTTGGGTGTGAAAACAGAAAAGAAAAAGGAAGAAAAAGTGTATACTTTCTCTGCAGAGCCATTTACCCTGTGGTTGCTGAGGTATCCATAATTGGGAGATTATCACCAAATAGGCCCAGGAAAACTAAAAAAAAAAGTCTTCTGCAAAGGGGTGAGTGTGTACCCCATCAACCGTGCATGGAAAAAGACCCCCAGCATCACGTAGCACCCCCTTATAAGGGAGTGCGTCATCACCTGGTCGGCGTTGGCCGACCAAGCGTCTGGCGCCAAACGTATCCCTCATGGAAGAAACACCAGAAAGTAAACCACAAGTCGGCACGTAGGCGCCACCGATGTGACATCACGGCCAGCATGGGAGGCGTGGTGCCAGTGCGACATTGCTGAACCCGTCCCCAAGTGGGAACTGGGAAGGGCAGCCGGGGCGCATCACAGTTCCCAACAGTGGACAAAGGGCAGGCAACCAGGCAATCATACTGCGTGAAACTTGAAGCCGGTCAAGAGGCTATGTCATGTAGTTTGTACGTAAAACATAAAAGAACAAACTATGTAAAAATGTATTGCAAAGCCCAAAATATGTGGGATAAGCACCCTGGATGCCTGTGTAATAAAGACATCAAGGGGTTTTGTTACTTGCAATCAACGGTGGTAACACACCTCTATCCCTGATTAGTTTATATGGGAAAGTTTGGGACTTTAAATAAGGCTCATATAGACATGGGCCTCCATCCCTGTTAAACACAGAAAATAAGAGGTTTGGGACTTTGAATGAGGTGTGTACCCAACAGTCGATGTGGTGAAACATAACCATGGTAGAAATACATATGCATAAGTATATACATATTTAGGACAATCTTTATTAAATTATCCAACAATAATTAAGGACCATGTGGAACAGGTTTGAAAATTCATCGGGTCAGTTAATACAACATGATAAAGTATGCAAATAAAATCAATGCAGAACATTAATGTACAAGATAAAACATGAGGATTGCAGTACACTTGGGGGTGCATCGGCACCACGCCTCCCGTGACGTCACATTGGTGGAGTCTACACGCCGACACGTGGTTTACTTCCTGGCGTTCCTTCCACAAGGGATACATTTGGCGCCAAGCGATTGGTCAGCCAATGGCGACAAGGTGATGACGCACTCCCTTATAAAGGGCGCTACGTGACGCTGGGGGTCTTTTTCCATGCACGATTGATGGGGTACACATTCACCCCTTTGCAGAGGATGTTATTATTGAGTTTTCCTGGGCCTATTTTGGTGATAATCTCCCAATTATGGATACCACAGCAACCACAGGGTAAATGGCTCTGCAGAGAAAGTATACACTTTTTCTTCCTTTTTCTTTTCTGTTTACACACCCAAGCCTTTGACCTTATCCCTGTGGGAATCTTTCCTACAGGGGTTCCCACACCACTATTCCTTGTCTTATTAGTCTATAATGTCAGATTACATGCACATTGCCATAGGTGCACATTGTAATATGTTTTTTCAAAGTTCATATAGTCAATAATGGTTTATACCACACAGGGTATTGCAAAATCCGTTAGTGAAGTATATATATAAAATATAAAAGCATCCTATTATAAGGCTTACCATAAGTGTAGAAATTCAAGAAAACCATAGGATGTAATTAGAGAGTCATGGCGATAAAGGTAAACCAACCAGTTAAATAATCACCTAGGAGTAGAAAATACACACATAAATGGATGCTTAAGCATCTAAATGAATAGACTAACAAGAAACTAGGCAAGCCACCTATATATACTGCTGTTAAAAATCCGAAATAAAGAGTGCCTTCCAAAAAGAGTTACGCAGGTGTAAACCCACCGGGTAAGATATTAATTCTGTCACTCCGATCGGTTAAACACCAGCAGGTGATAAAAAATAAATCAAGCAAAAGCAAGCAAGCAAAATCCCATATATCACAATATCGATCTAATGCCTCTAAAGAGAGCATACAAAAAAAAAAACAATCAGCGGGTGAAAAGATGGAATAGACACCCATGCAAATGTTAGGTTGGTTAGTCCAGCATTTACCTTGCTAACAGTGGCAACAGCCATCAACCACATCCGCAGGACCGCACCTTTCCCAGTCGCCACTCAAACAAATGGGGATCATCACCCATTTAAATAGCGTTCGGTGCCTGACCAAACGACGTCACAAACCGGCGCATAAGTGCCGGTAAAGTGACGTCGTCGGACACGATCCCGGACTGCGCATGCGCAGTACCACAAAAACTGCAAATATGAACTGAGAGCAGCCCACATTGACAGACCAGCTGCACTGGGCAGCGCATGCACTGTAGCACAAAAGTGAAAAATAGGTACTGTGAGTGTGGGACATCACTAACAGAACAGCCGTTCGTCCGTCCATTGTAAGACCAGTGTCCAACAGCGCAAGCTAGTGGGCAACTGGCAAGGTAAAAACAGGGGTGTGTAACGGTGAGAAGGCTTGCACAAAAACATACAAATATATAACCCATATAGAAATATATTAAAGCACAATATAATAACCATACATAGAGAAAACAACCAGTACATGAGGCAATAGGGAAAAGTAAGAGAGTGGTATAAACAAATCAAAGCTACGCCAGAATAGAACAGTCCCTATATAATCACAGAAACGTTAACATCCATAGCTTAACGGGCCGGTATATCAGAAATATACATTGGAAAGGAGGATAGTCAGGAGGCTAGTGAGAGCTCGTTTAAAGCCACTGAACCCGGTCAGAGTGTAAGATATGCAAAAAAGAGAACAAGAGAGGCGCCACCAAATTAAAAACTGTTGCATTTTTAAACAAGAAAAG
This sequence comes from Lithobates sylvaticus, assembly GCA_028564925.1. Lineage (NCBI taxonomy): Eukaryota > Metazoa > Chordata > Amphibia > Anura > Ranidae > Lithobates > Lithobates sylvaticus. Next base: position 141,164,625 of record CM053033.1, read on the forward strand.
GTGCCTACATCCACTTAAATCTGGGAAAGGGGTAGCCAGCACATGAGTCCTCTATGGCATCTATCAGTGTTGAGGGCGCCTGTGGATGTTGCAGTCCAGGCATAGAGTCCCGACCAGCAGGATTTCCTGGTTCCTGGTTCTCGTTGTGTATACTGGGACCGAGGCTTGGCTCAGGTTCACAGTAACAAAACAGGCGTCGAACGCGATGACGTCACAGCCGATAGCGACGACATTTTCGGAGCATGCGCACTGTAGGTAAACAGACAGGCGCGCTCCTTCTTCAAGCTTGAGGGACTGCGGCTGCATACAGCCTTTTATGTGTGCTAAAGTCCTTGCGCCATCTAGCGGTTGTTATGAAAAACTAATCACTAACATACTCCAGCATGGTTACAAGCCACAAAAATTGAATATTGCATATGCAAAAATATGACTTTAGGGATTACTGGCAAAGCGCTTTTTTGGGAATATCAAAAACAATGCAAACTATCATCCCACATATATATGTACAGTTCTCAGGCATATTAAGCATTACAACCGTATATATGCATAATAACCCATTATATAATATTTTGGTGTCACGACTGCATGGTAAGGATTGTTATATATAATATTTTACTTGATAAAATCTAGCTGCTCCTTACTATACCGATTTAAAAATCAGGAAATATATATAGTACACGGGAGCAACAATGGTAATTAAGAGAAAAAAAATTAGTTGGTATTATAGTCAGATCTTAGCCTGACTTTTTTTGTTTATATATATATATATATATATATACACATACACACACACACACACACACACACACATACATACATACATACATATGCATACAGGGTTCTCTACAGACAGAACAGCACCGTGTTCAACAATGCTGAGAAATCCATGAGATGATATAGATCCACACATATATATATATATATATATATATATATATATATATATATATATATATATATATATACACTTGTTTTCATTTCTATTCATTTTACTCTAGTATTATGAAAATATAGATGTATATAAAAATACATATAAATAAAAAAATGTATTATATATATGAGAATAAAAAGCAAACCAGATATAATGGTGAAAAATTTGTAAAAATGTATAAGATCGTGGATAATTCCAAAGCTTTGTTGATTCCACCGGGTTACAATGCATCAAGGGAATAGATCCAAAAATTTTCGTTCGCATAACCTAAAGAACCTCTCTGCCTCTGATATGTTTTTAGGCATTTGTTCCAAAACCCAAACTTTTAAAACAATCTGTGGAACCTTTATGATACTGGGCAAAATGGCAAGGAACGCTGTGCTTGTCCTTGCCTGCCTCTATTTTCCTGCGATGTTCGCCAAACCTCTCTCTGAGGGGACAGATGGTTCCCTCAGAGAGAGGTTTTGCGAACATCGCAGGAAAATAGAGGCAGGCAAGGACAAGCACAGCAACATGGAAAGGGGTAGCTAGTTGAGAGGTATATATAAGTGAATGATTCTCTTTAGCTCTGTACCAGTCCACATTGTGGTGCTCTAAATGAAATGGAGATCACATACATGTAAAATACAGAGCACATAAAAATGTATACTACTGTACACAGTATAGACTGGAGACGTGTGGTAGGAATATAAATTCAAGTTAATATAGTAGATAAAATCATACATATTGTAGTTATGGAAAAAATGTATTACTAATGAATAATCATAATAGGACATTGTAGCATAAAACAATAAAAAGCCTTGACAGGTAAATGGTTCGCTATTAATAGTGTTATTTACGGTTTGTGAAACAGAGTGATCTCACTCACACACACACAAACACACATGTGCGCAAATACTGATACTTGAATGCCCGCAAGTTTCTCACTACATTCAATGTCATGTTGAATTTGGGTATAGAAAACATACGCATGCATGTGCATGCATCCACGCCAGCAAATGGGCAGTGGTGCACAAAGTACAAATGGGTCCTCACTCAAAAATACAATGGTCTGTGAGCATGCATCTTTGGGAATATATGGAATATATATGGAATATATGGGTGTCATGCACAGATCCAGGGAAACCGGTCACCAAATCACGGATCAACATTTGGGGCGTCACAAACCACCTGAATGTTCATAGATTGATAGCCTTTTCCATTCCAGTGGATGTGCTCCTTGTTACTAGGTGGGAATAGGGGGACATGCGTACAATCAATTGCACCCACTACATTTAGGATCGATGCCATGGCATAAAATCCTCCTTTAATTTATTCCCACTCCTGCCGTGATGTAGGTAGGTACAATGAAACAAAAGCCCTGTAGCACTCTTCACAATATTCTTAAAAAGATGCCTGACATTCTGACCACATTACCAGCAATCATGAAGCACGGCTAGCAATTTTGTCATTCAAGATATTGCATGACTCTGCTGGGTGGTGGTCTCCAATATGATGCGCAACCTGACGTACAGTAGGAAAATCAGCTCCTTCGTCTGACAGAACTTTCGCAGAGCTTCAGCTTCCGTAAAGTCATCCAGAAATGTATGCTCCGGAAAATGCCATGGAGCCATGATGACCACTTTCCTCTTCTACTCCTAACCCACCTTCTCAAGAGGCTGAACTGCAGGAGATTGCATTCAAACACCTCCATGATTTCTGCACTATATCCAATCACCCTCAGATGATCAAGAAATACCACATGTGATACTGCCAGCATAACCCTGGTGATAAACATGGTGTTTTCTTTCAATTCCTGTTCCATTTATAAATTGACCTGGACAGCTTACCACATTTTTTTTTTTGCGATATTTACGAACACTTTTTTATTTTGCGTTAAATACTGCAGAATCTTTATATTTTTTTTTTTTTTTAGTGGACATTTTTTTTTTTTTTTTTACACGTGACCGTGTTGTCAGATCCGACAAACTTTAATGAATTGACCCCTATTAGGCAATACAACAGCAACTAATTGCCATAAGCAGCACTTATAAAACCAAGGGCAATATAAAATAAAATTTTCATGAATCAGTTTAAAATAATTTTATCATGATAAACCATCACTGGTGATACTGCAGGAAGACACATCTACCATCATACTAGACTACCAATATTTTTTTTTCATAGCTAGACATAACTTTGCTACCTGTGCGCCATTCTGTGGGGTGGGGGATTTTTAAACTGGCCATACACTAGTAGAGATTGGTACAAAAATTCTCATTGGTACATTCCACATCATTCGAAAACAGTTCAAAATGTAGTTTGCTTTCAACATTTGATTTTGAAATAAATGCAATTTACTGGTACTTAACAAAAAACACATTCACTGTCAGAAATGCATTAGTTCGAGAAATATTTTCCATCCTGCTCTTTCAAATTTTGTCATCACTGTGGCTGAAAACAAACATCAATTTGGGCAAAATAACGATTCAAAAATAGAACTATGTTCCTGAAGCAAAGATTTTTGAAATTCTTATGTATAGCTAGCGTCGCATTCCCTGTCCTTCTCCTTATCTATGCTGCAACTTACAAGATAAATTGTGTGTGGACTTTGGCAACTGGTAGAGGCAAATAAAATTGCAGCGCAGACATTTTGGAATTATTACAGTAAGCTTCCATTCACACTTGTACAACTCCAAAATCTTTGGAGTGCAACTTTTATTCAACTTTGGAAGGTTGCGACTTAGATGTGACTTGTTGTCCCTCTGCAAATTTGGACCCACTGTTGCTTGCAAAAAAACTCAGGTACAACTTTCATGCAACTTTTAAGGGTTAACATTGAAGACTATGGCCTTTAAGTTGCATGAAAGTTGGACCAAAGTAGTACATGAACTACTTTGAAGTTGCACATATATGTTTTATGATGATAATTCAAGGTATGACTTGTCATGCGACTCCGATGACCAAAGTCGTACAATAGTCGCACAGGTGTGAATGGGGTGTCAATTGCAAAAATGCATTCATGTCTAGCAAAGCCAGCTGCCTACTTGTTCCAGCACCTTTATTGTGGTCCAGTCATTTTTACAGGGTGCCCCACTGCAGGGCCTCTGCTTTCAAAAAATATATATACTTTTAAGTGTGGGGGGGGGGGGGGGGGGGGGGGGGGGGGGGGTAATCGTAATTTCTGGCAAAAAATGCACATTTTAAAGTATAACTAAAGGCAAAACTTCTTTTGTAGTATTGGATAGAGTAGAAATGGATTTGAACACCTGTCAAATTTTATTGCTTTTTGTGTCCCCGTTAGGTAGATTCAACCTCTCTATTTCTCCTGTTTACCCTGATCATTGTATGTGAAATTTTGGGTTGTACCCAGAAAAGTAATAGAAGAGAATTTTCCAATGGGGACACTAGTTCTGGTAACCTGGAGGTCCCCAAAAAACGTCCTTAATTTGCAGGGATTTTCTGTCACTTCCTGTTTTGGCTAGGGGACAGGAAGTGAAGGTAAATCTTCCCGATGGGACACAGATGACAAAATATAAACCGTTACATCTGCAGGACAGACAACAGACAACAGACTTACTGGCCAGATTACCACATGAAAATAAAGGCACAGAAGCCTAAAGAAAAACGAATACAGCCATCACATCGAAGAATTGGTAAGCTGCAATATAATAAACGTTTGCTTCTGGGTTTAATACCACTTTAAGAGCATGTGCATTAACTCCTCATTGATGAGCCTGTATTGTATTATTATTATACATGGTTTAAATAGCGCCATCAGTTTGCGCAGTGCTTTACAACATGAGGGCAGACAGTACAGTTACAATACAATACAGGAGGAATTCTCTGTTGAACTAGATAGACTTATGTATTTTTTCAACCAGACTAACCATGTAACCCCTCAATGACCACATAAGCATTAAATCACTTAAGAATCAAAACCACTTGACGACCGACCCATAGTAAAAAAAAAAAATCCGTCATTACTTTGACATTAAGCGGGTGTCATAACCCCAGTATTATTTTTTACTATGGGCTATTCCACGTCAGATAAAAGAGCTACCGCATGCGCATTCACCACAGGATAACTTTTAGAGGCGGCGGGAGAGGTCGATCTAACTATTGACTTCTCTACAACAGGATTGTTAGAAAATCTTCGGCGCTGCAGCCAACTGGCTATGGCCACTCTAAGGGCTCTTTCACACGGGGCGGATCAGTGCAGATCCGCCCCGTGGATATCCGCTTGCTCAGCGGGGATCGCCCAAGCGATCTCCGCTGAGCAGGAAGATGACAGGTCCGTCTCTGCACTCTGTGCAGGGAAGGACCTGTCACAGCGCCGCTCTCCCCTATGGGAGATCGGCTGACGACGGACCGTAGAGTCCGTCGTCATCCGATTCGCTCTGCAGATGGATGGAAAAATAGGGTTTTCCTTCATCTGCAGAAACAGGCCATAGCGGGCCCGGACGAGATCGGGTGTCAGCGGATGCTCATCCGTTGACACCCGCTATCCCATAGGGATACATGTATGTCCGTTTTTCATCCGAAAACGGATGGATGAAAAACGGACATACGGACCGTCCGTGTGAAAGGGCCCTAATACTGATCTCAGATGCATCTCCAATAATAAACAGCTGAAAACCTGTATGATAATTTCCAAAGTGCAAGCATATATCTAAGTTAAAGCAATGCAAACCCTTGAAAACTATTTCTAAACAATCTTAAGGACCAGTTTACACCATTGAAACGCAGTCCGGATGCGTTTGATGCTTTTCTGCATGCGCGTTTTTGATGCATTTTACAGCGTTCCAGTACAGTCCAGTGCAGGACAAATGCAACATGTTGTATTTTTTTTTTTTTTTTTCTGGAACTGGCAAGCACTGGTTTGAATTATGCCATTGAGAACCATATAATCTACTTTCCATGTTTTTTTGGTGCATTAAAAAAAAAAAAAAAACACACTGGACTGCATGTGGTGTGAAATGGCCCTCAAGTGTGCTTAATTTGAGCTTGACATATGTGAACTGTATCATTAAAGAATAAAGATGGTGTATTTCAGATGCTACGTAGGAGTACATTATGAAAGCCACCATCACACAGAGCAACGTACATGTATGTAGCGTACATTAGAGAAAGCCTAGAACTGAAGTTGTGCTGTAATAATGCAACATCTTTCTGTCTGCAATGTAATCTTCCCTGACATATTGAGTCTATGCTTTGCCTCCAGAACTCCACAGCTGTGCCCTCATTTTTATTTATTTTTTTCTTGTTTCACTTCAGTTTTTCCAGCCACAGCTATTTCAGGTCACCCTGGCAAACATTTCATTGGTCAACTCTAGGAAAAATTAGAGAGAAAACTGACCAAGACAAAAAACATGAACCCAGTGGTTAGAAATTAGAAGCAAGGACATGAGAGGAGAAGCTTAGGTAAATAAAAGAATAAAAATGTGTAGGATAATAGAAAAACAAGCTAAAGCAATACTTTAGCTTGTTATCATGAAGTAGATCAAAAGCTGATCCATAGCTGTGAGCATGGGTGTCCACAGAACTTTTTTCAGGGGGGGGGGGCATCATTTTAGGGTCACCCATGCGCCGCCACTTTTCGACAATGTCATTATTACATTGCCATGGTCAGAGACTGCAGGCGTAGTACAGTCCCTAGGATAAGCAATGGATAATGGCCTACAGGCCATCCTTACCAGACCCAGCGAAACTTCAGCAGTGATCCCTCCTGCTGTACGATCGCTCACTCTGGGTTCCCCGGGGGCGATTCTGGTCAGTAGTGTAGCATGTCTGTACCCTGGCAGTGGCTCAGTCTTTCTTTCTTTCTCTGGTGGTGCTGGGTAGCATGGCTCTCTCTGGCGCTGAGTAGTGTGGCTCCCTCTCTGGCGCTGGATAGCGTGGCTCGCTTTCTGGTGGCGCTGGGTATCATGGCTCTTTCTGGTGGCTCTGGATAGCGTGGCTCTCTGGTTGCGCTGAGTAGTGTGACTCTCTCTCTAGTGGTGCTGGGCAGCGTGGCTCTCTCTCTCTGGTGGCGCTGGGCAGCGTGGCTCTCTCTCTGGGTTCTGCCCAGCTCACACTTCTTTCTTTGTCCTGTAGCACTCACTCCCTCAGCTTTTTTCCAGGCTGCAGTCTCTCAATCTCTCTCTTGATCGAGCTGTAGCCTCCTTCCTGTGAAAAATGGGGACGCCAATCTTCGGGACTACATGTCTCATGATGCTCTCCTCTCCTAGTCTCCTTTGATTGGCCCTCAGTCATGGTCAATGTGGAAGGAACAGAGCAGGCAGGAAGCTGGACAGGGAACCTGGCGAGAGCCACCATCTCGTCTCCCTGACAGGGGGGGGGGGGCCTCTGACAGCCCACAGCTTGTCTTTCACCTGACACAGCGCTGCCAAGTTCTCTGCTGGGCTGAGCAGGGAAAAGAGCCCGCAGTCACACTACACTGATGATTGATTGACAGCACCTTGATGGTGTCACCCCACACCCATAGCGACGCCACTGTGCTGAATATGCCAAACCGATCCCTGATTTCAGGGGGGGGCACTTGACCCCCTTTGCCCCTACCTGCGGATGCCCATGGCTGTGAGACAATATTTTTTGCAAAAAATAAAATATATGCAGTTTAATAAGTATATATTACCTAGTTTATCTCCAAGAATTGAATTTGTTTTTAAAAACAGAATCAATGTTAGTATCCATATTTGTATCCATATTCAGAGAACAAAGAATACAAGTTCTCTAATTGCACAAGTTGGAGACTTTGATGCCATCTGCACCTCCACCTTCCCACCCCCTCGCCCAATCAGAAAACAACTTCATACAAGAAAATACAAGAAATTATCTGAATAGTGGTGGGGCAGAGAGCAACTGTGTGCATTGTGGAGAAGAGAAGCCACCGGAGCAGCACCTTGATGTTCATGACTTTAACCATATGTAGCCCAGACTATAACAGTGATTTTCAGTGGCCCTCTAGATATCAGAAATGGATATTTACATCAAGTAAAGCTGGACCAATGTAAAATTATAGTAATTTCTGGAATTCTGCTCTAAACTCAGGGACAAAGCCTACCAGCTAGGAGTGTAATTTTCATTTCCATGAATAATTTTGATCACTTGACAGTCTTGAAATCTAAACTGCTATAGTTATAAATATCTCTGTTTTATGAATGGTCCTGAAAGTGAGCCTCTGCAAATGCAAGCCATTGCATTCCCTTATTCCAGAATTATACTCTCAAAGCCCAAAGCTGATTTCCCCACAAATGTTGGAACACTGAATGGAGACTACACAACACAGAATCATATGACAAGACAACACAAATCGGCCCTGGAGTATAGTGAAAAACCTACTCAATCTGTCTACGATGGATTACATAAAACTCAGATTAAAGGTATACTAAACTGACTTTATAACTGAGATTCTGCAACAGTTGCAAAATATCCTGGGTATCATCTGCATTTACTGATTTAATTGTTGGCTGACCTCTCGTTTATCATACTGAGCGATTTATAAGCATTGTTACCCTTGCAAGAAATTAGAATATTAAAATGATACTAAAGGCTCACTTTCTTTACCTAAAATAAATTAAAAAAGGTTTATATTTGCCTACCTGATTTGCGCAAATATATTGCACAGAGCAACCCCTTACCTGGAGTCACCTGCTGGCGCTCTCTGCTTGTGCCCCCATAGCAAGTCATGCATACATGCCAGCGTGCTACTGAGCCAGGCTGTGTACATCCACAGACGCACACAACAGTTTGGCCATGACCCTCACTCCCTCCTCCAATGGTGCAGCTCTCAGTGTGTCCTGGGAGAGCAGGGAAAGAGGCCAGCGGTGCTGCAGATAGGCACAACGCTGGATCAAGAGAGGTAAGTATTTAGGATGGGGAAATTAACAGCAAGTGGAAGGTTTTTCACCTTAATGCATGTAATGAGTTTTGACCTGCTGTCCAGTTCTTATCTTTACACAACAGGTGTCCTGGTATGGATTATGGAGATGTTATATTGTCATTATAAGGTTTCTTGAAAGCCTCATACACACGATCAGACTTGGTACAAATTTTCCCGTAGATTTTTGTACAAAGGGCGTCGGCTGTGAACTTGTATTGCATACACACGGCAGGACTTTTTCAGCCAACTCTCACCAAATCACGTGTTTTTTCTGCTCTTTACCGCCACTTTTGGTCAACTTCTGTATTGTTGTCTGATCTTTTGCATTGGTTCTGAGCATGCGTTTGTACTTTGTACAAAAAAGTCCTATGGTTTTCTGTACACATGATCGGACTTCACTCCATCAGACTTTTGTTGCCGGAAAGTTTGTCTGTTCGCACAGCCAACAAAAGTCAGATGAAAACCCGAAAAAGTTTGTCCGATAGAGCGTACACACGGTCGGATGTTGCCTTAAAACAGATAATTTGCATGTTTGTTGTCAAAAAGTCTGATCGTGTGTATGGGCCTTAACACTGATATTTGTTCTCTGGCTCCCCTTGATTAGCTATGGCCTCAGGCAAGCACCAAAAACAAAAAGGGCAACACCCACTTTACAGACAGCCATTGCAAGAATCCTAGTGTGACCAAGATGGGCTCATTGTGTAATGAATGTAGCAACGCTCAGATCAAAGAATTGGAGCATAGATGTCGGGTGTACACAAGCATCTCTCTCCTTAACTAGATAGAGTATTACTAGATGTAAAAAGACAAGGATGAATAAGCACAATTCAATATGGTTTACAGTGCCTTGCAAAAGCATTCACCCCTCTTGGCATTTTTTTGTGTTTTGTTGCCTCACATCCTGGAATTAACATGGATTGTTTGAGGATTTGCATCATTTAATTTACAGAGCATGTCCACAAAATTTGAATTTTTTTGTTTTTTTTTTGTTTTATTGTGAAGCAAACAAATAGGACAAAATAACAGAAAAAGTCAATGTGCATAACTATTCACCCCCTAAAGGCAATAATTTTAGAGCCACCTTTTACGGCTATCACAGCTCCAAATCGCTTTGGATAAGTCTATGAGCTTGCCACAACTTACCACTGGGATTTTTGCCCATTCCTCCTTGCAAAACTGCTCCAGCTCCTTCAAGTTGGATGGTTTGCGCTTGTGAACAGCAATCTTAAGTCTGACCACAGATTTTCTATTGGATTGAGGTCTGGGATTTGACTAGGCCATTCCAACACATTTACATGTTTCCCCTTAAACCACTCAAGTGTTGTTTTAGCAGTGTGTTTGGGGTCATTGTCCTGCTGGAAGGTGAACCTCCGTCCTAGCCTCAAAATCACACAGAGTGGTACAGGTTTTACTCAAGAATATCGCTGTATTTAGCACCATCCATCTTTCCTTCAAACTCTGACCAGTTTCCCAGTCCAGACTGCTGAAAAACATCCCCACAGCATGATGCTGCCACGTTTCACTGTGGGGATGGTGTTCTTTGGGTTATGTGATGTGTTGGGCTTGTGCCAGACAGTGTTTTCTTTGATGGACAAAAAGTTCAATTTTAGTCTCATCAGACCAGAGCACCTTCCTGCATACATTTTGGGAGTCTCCCACATGCCTTTTCGCAAAATCAAACCCTGCCATTTTGTTTTTTGCTGAAAGTAATGGCTTTCTTCTGGCCACTCTGCCATAAAGCCCAACTCTATGGAGCGTACGGCTTATTGTTGTCCTATGTACAGATACTCCAGTCTCTACTATGGAACGTCGCAGCTCCTCCAGGGTTACCTTAGGTCTCTGTGCTGCCTCTCTGATTATTACCCTCCTTGCCTGGTCCGTAAGTTTTGGTGTACAGCCGTCTCTTGGCAGGTTTGCTGTTGTGCCATGTTCTTTCCATTTGGTTATGATAGATTTAATGGTGCTCCTAGGTATCAAAGATTTAGATATTTGTTTTATAACCTAACCCTGACTTGTACTTCTCAACAACATTGTCCCTTACTTGTTTGGAGAGTTCCTTGGTCTTCATTGCAGTGTTTGGTTAGTGGTGCCTCTTGCTTAAGTGTTGCAGCCTCTGGGGCCTTTTAAAAAGGTGTGTATATGTAATGACATTTCATGTGACACTTAGATTGCACACAGGTGGACATCATTTCACTAATTATGTGCATTTAGAAGGTAATTGGTTGCACCAGAGCTTTTTATGGGCTTCATAACAAAGGGGGTGAATACAAACGCACATGCCAATTATCATTTTTTTTTTATTTCTGAAAAATAGTTTTATGTATATATTTTTCTAATTTTACTTAACCAACTTAGACTATTGTGTTCTGATCCATCACATATAATTCAGAATAAAAAAACATTGAACTAAAGGCTGTAATGTAACAAAATAGGTAAAAAGCCAAGGGGGGTGAATATTGTGAATATTTTTGCAAGGCACTGTATATTATGCAAAGTATTCCCAGACTCTTTACAGAGAGAATCATTCATTGGTGTCTATCCGCTAACGATCTGTTTGGTAACAATGTAACAAATATGAGGCAAGTGAAATTGGTAGTGTAGGGCCCAAAACAAACTAGATCAGTGTGTGTGTGTGTGTGTGTGTGTGTGTGTGTGTGTGTGTGTGTGTGTTTGTGTGTGTGTGTGTATATATAGTATATTTGTATTAAATATTCAAAGCTTGCATCTTATATGTGAGAAAACATTTCACTGTGTGCATGCTAAATTCTCACTGAATGGTTTCAATTGTAAAAGCCACATTCGGGGGCGTGTCCAAGATGGCGACGAGAGCAGACGCTTAGCTGCTGAGCAGAAAGGGGACACAGAGGAGACGAACGGCTGCAGATTTCCGCACCCCGCCGAAGCCTGGGCCTACTCCCCACGCGGCCTGCCACATGGAGACTCAGACCGCGCCGTCCCCTGACGGCAGAATCCAGGAAGGATCCCCAGCATTTACAGCCCTAATGCAGGCCATTACTACATGCCAGGCCACCCTCACGACAAAGATCGATCATGTCCAGGCGGAAACGGCGCTCATCCGCCGGGACATGGACAAATTTCGTGAGCGGATGTCGGAGGTGGAGCGGCGGGTCTCTGGGACCGAGGATACCCTCGGGGAACATCATGCAGACATCCAGGCGCTGAAGCTAAAGGTCAAATTCCTCGAGGGGAGAGCCGAGGACGCCGAGAACCGGAACCGCCGGAACAATCTGCGGGTCCTTGGCCTCCCCGAGGGCGCAGAGGGATCCGACCCGGTCACATTCATGGAGAGACTCCTGCCCTCCCTGCTTCCACAGGCGAAGTTTTCCCCGCACTTTTCCATAGAGCGCGCTCACCGTATGCCGGCCACCAGAGGACCGCAGGGAGCTCCGCCGCGCACATTCATCTTTAAATTGCTGCACTATAGAGACCGGGACACGGTCCTCAGATCAGCACGCCTGCAGGGAGAGGTCAAATTCGAGAACAGGAAGCTGCTCATATTTCCTGACTACTCTGTGGATACACAACGCCAAAGGAAAGCTTTTGACCATGTCCGTGCCACCCTCCGACAAAAGGGGGTGAAATATAGCATGCTCTTTCCTGCTAGACTGAGGGTCCAAGATGGAGAGAGGGTCCAGTTCTTCACTTCCCCCAGAGATGCGGCGGCGTGGGCCGAAACTCTGCAACGCTAAAGTAATCAACATTCTCAAGATGGACAGGAACCGTGAGTACTTTGCTGGGGCTTTTCCCTCAGTTCCCTTTTGTTTTTTTTTCTCTGCCTGGAATTGAGATCTCCCCCTCTGGTGCCACTTAACTGAGCGCGGACAGGTGTATAATGCCCCCCCTTCAGTGATAGTCGGCCCAGCACACTTTGCCAGAAACTGCCCTAAATAGGGTCGGATGACCCCCTTGCTGTCCTTGAACCCTGACCCCCAATGGCGGCACCCCTACCCCCATCCTGCATTGACATTGACTCACCCCTTGGATGGTTTCACCCCCCTCTCCTTTCAAGGGATATGTATCGGGTGAAGGGTCCCACACCCTGAAACACACCAGAGGCTGATTGTCAGCAGTAACGTGGGGGAATGATATGGCAGGAGGGCTGGACTTGAATTACCTACTATAGCGCTGGCCTACCCCCACCGCACATGGCCCAGAGAACAGGTCCCAGCTCAGGCTCATCCTGATGTTCCTGTACCACACGGCTAGGATAACCTGTGCAACACTTGAGGAACTGTGCCCCCGGGGCTCCGGGTGTCCCACACTGAATCTCCTTTACCGGAACTTACAAACTAATTTTTATTTTTATTTTTGGATATCTCACTTTTGTTTTTCTCTGTCTTTACGAGAGAGGCTAGTCACCTCTTGCTCACGGCCCTCATGAGCAGCCGACAGGCTGATATTGGTTATGGGAGACAGACCCTCCTCCGTGGTTGGGGGGGGGGGGGTGGGGTGGGGGGGAGGTTGGGAATGTTGAGCCATGTTTCCGGCTCCCAGTTTGATGATGTATGTTGCATGACAGTACTTGTATTGGTGGTAATGCATGTGAGGCTGGTGGGGCGCGGCTCGCCCCTTGGCCGGGGAGACCCTCCCTGGGGCGTCCCGGGCCCTGTCAAAAATATTGATCCTGTAGATATGTATTTTACACTGAGGTATGGCTACACTTGACGTCCTCTCCTGGAACACACAGGGTCTCAACTCACCAATTAAACGCTCCCTAGTCCTCCAATTTATCAAACGACATACTCCCCATATATGTGTGTTGCAGGAGACGCACTTGGTGGGCAGCAAGACTCTTACTCTCAAAAAACCATGGGTGGGTCACCACTACCACTCGACCTACTCCAACTTTGCCAGGGGAGTTAGCATTCTGGTCCTCAAATCTCTTCCATTTAAACTCCTTGACTTAGTCCTTGACCCCGAAGGCAGGTTTGTGTTGGTCCACGCCATGATCTACGACCTACCGTGGGTCCTGGTGGGGATCTACCTCCCCCCGCCTCCCTTAGGCTCCTCAACATAGTTACGGCCAAATTGGCACAATTCCCCCGGGACAACGTAGTCCTGATGGGGGACTTCAATCTAGTTCCGGACTCCGGGCTGGACAGGTTAACCACAACTGGCGCAGACCGCCAGGGGCTCGCGGCGTGGGCTGAAACATATGGCCTTACGGATGTGTGGAGGTGGAGGAACCCACAACAAAAGGCCTACACCTGTCATTCCGCCTCCCACAGGTCCTTTTCACGGATTGATCTTGCCTATGTGGCGGCGCCTGTGCTTCCTAGAGTCCGGAACATCTCTATCCTCCCTAGGGGAATATCGGACCACGCCCCTCTCCTGTTGTCCTTGGACCTGGGGATCACCCCGTCTGACAGACTCTGGAGACTTTCCAGATTCTGGATTTTGGACGAAGAGGTGGGGCCCCGGTTCCACGAGGAGCTGAGACAGTACTGGCAGGTGAACCCTGGGTCAGCCAGCGTGAACTCGGTCTGGGAGGCCTTCAAGATATCCTCACGTGCACAATACCAGGGGATTATAGCTGCAGTTAGGAAGAAACGCAGGGCGGAGCTCGACGGAGTAGAGGGGGAGGCGTCTAGGCTAGAGGCTATATACGTCCGTACTGGGGATCCGGAACAATATACTAGACTCCAAACCCTGACACGACAGGCTCTCCTTATCCGAACGGTCCGGACGCAAAAGAAAATGCTCTACCAAACACAACGTATCTTTGAGCAGGGGGAGAGGACGGGTCGCCTCCTGGCATGGCTCTCTAGGGAACAATCTGGTATCACGACTATAGCACAGATCCGTGACCGGGACGGGACCCTCCTCTCCTCTCCTCAGGACATCAACCAGTGCTTTGCCAACTACTACCAACAACTTTACAGCTCACGTGTGACCTATGACTATCCAGATCTAGCTAGATACCTAGAAAAGATTGACATCCCTGTTCTTACCACGGCCACTGCGAATAAATTGGATGCCCCTATCCAAATAGAAGAGATACTTAAGGCACTAAAGATGATGCAGACGGGCAAAACACCGGGCCCGGACAGGTTCCCGGTGGAATTTTACAAAGCCTATATGGAAGACCTAGCCCCCAAACTCCAATTAACCTGGGCTCACGCATTGCAGTCGGGAGCTCTTCCGGACTCGATGAGTGACGCTGTGATTGTGGTCATCCCCAAGCCAGGCAAGGACCCCACCCTCTGCTCATCCTATCGCCCCATTTCCCTTATCAATGTGGACGCAAAAATACAAAGGTCCTCGCGAACCGTCTGAACACGATTATTACGGCCTTGGTCCACCCGGATCAGACGGGCTTTATGCCCGGGCGTGGAACGGATATAAATATCCGACGGCTCCATACTCACATAGCGGCGGCGGATCGGAACGCTCCCGGCGTGGTGGCCTCACTCGACGCGGAGAAGGCTTTCGACTCAGTCGAGTGGGGCTACCTATGGACGGTTCTCTCCCGATTCAGTTTTGGCCCCAGCTATTATATGCACATCCCAGAGCACGAATCCGTACCAATGGATCCCTGTCGGAACCCTTTTCACTGGAGAGGGGCACAAGACAGGGATGCCCATTGTCCCCGGCGTTATTCGCCTTGGCCCTTGAGCCACTTACGGCTCATATCAGGACAGACCCGGAAATCAAAGGGATAAGGGTGGGACCATTGGAAGAAAAGTTGTCCCTATATGCGGATGATTCCCTACTATATCTGGCGGACGCCTCCACCTCCCTTAGGGCTGCCTTGGCCCAGTTTGATACCTTCAGCCAATATTCAGGAGTCCGGATCAACTGGGCCAAGTCGGTCCTGTTCCCACTCCATCAGACCCTCCCCCGAGCGGATACCGGAACACTCTGTGTTGGGTTGATGACTTCCTCTATTTAGGGATAAGGATAGGTCCCACGACGGAGGGCTATCTCCAAAGAAACGTCCTCCCGGTCCTGGACCAGCTGAATAAAAGTTGCACATCCTGGCGTAACCTCCCCCTCACACCGGTGGGCAGAGGGAACCTTATAAAAATGGTGTATCTACCCAAGTTGTTATATTTTTTCAGGAACACACCTACCCCAGTCCCTCGCACGTTCTTTCGCAAACTTGACAGCATAGTGACCAATTTTGTCTGGGCTGGGCGCCCACCCCGGATCGCAAGGCGCACCCTTTACCTTCCTTTGTCCAGCGGAGGCCTTGCCCTCCCTAACTTCCTAATATACTACTGGGCAGCAGTCCTTGTCACGGTCCGGTGGTGGTTCTCCCAGCCTTCGCAGAATCCGGCTGTCACCCTGGAGGCCGCAATCCTCGGATCATATGCCGCTCTCTCTAACCTAGTGTTTAGAGGATGCAGGGCCCACCCAGCGATAACAGGACCAATGAAGACTGCCATAAGGGTGTGGCAGTGTTCCAGAGTAACTAAGACAGATGCTGCAGTTGTATCCCCCCACACCCCCCTTTGGGCCAATCCCACGCTCCCTCATCTCAACACTGTCCCCGACCCGGCAGCATGGGCTAAACGGGGCATCCTCACCTTGAAACATGTAATGCCTCGAGGGAGGATTCTCACGTTCCAAGAATTGCAGCAATCCTCTGGCCTCACGTCCACTTTTAGATTTAGATACTCCCAACTTCGACATGCCCTTAGGGCACAATTCCCAGCCCCAATCACCCTCGAGTCCGACTCAGTCGAGAGACTTCTTACCTCAGGAGCGATGGGTAAACCACTTTCATCTCTATACATGTATCTCACAGTCTCCCACGACACAGATACTAAGACTACCATGGGTAAGTGGCAGAGGGATATCCCCAATCTTGACGGAGATACTTGGGAGGAACTGGTGACCACATATGTCCCTTCCATGATCGCATCTAGAGACCGTTTTATACAGCTAAAATTTCTACACAGGGCGTATTATACACCGCTGAGACTTTCACACATCTACCCATCCCACAGCCCTATGTGTACCAGATGCTCTCTTGAGATGGGCACCTTTTTTCACATGGTCTGGACCTGCCAAAGGATTCGCCCATTCTGGCGGGAGGTGGCGGCGGTACTGTCGGAGATCACTGGAGCCCCGATAGAGCCGGACCCTCTGATATTCCTACTTAGCCATCTAGAAGACATTGAGGGGGATAGATATCTTAAGCTGTGTGTCACCTTTATCCTCTTCTATGCAAGGAAAGAAATTCTCAGATGGAAGGGGACGGATCTCCCCACGAGAAGCTCGTGGCAAGACACTGTGAATAGAGTCCTGCCACTGTATAAAATCACCTATGAAAGCAGGAACTGTCCCGAGAAATATGATAAGATTTGGGCGAACTGGGCGGATGCCTGTGGGCGCCCGGAGGGAACGTGAACAATTGGTGGAATGAGAGGCTTGCGGTGCAGATGTTGCCCCTCCCCTCCCCCCTCTCGTCCTTTCCTCTCCCCACCCCCCTCCCACTTCCTTCCCCCTTATTCTCTTCCCCTTCCTTATCCTTCCCACTAAGGGAGGGAACTCGACCTAACATGCGATAAGTGAAATGTTTGATTTTGAGGTAATCCTGTACTGATGTAGGGACTCATTTGCTGAAATACTTAAAGTACCTTGTTTAGGCTGTATCGAAGTGACATGTAACCTGTCTAAAAAGTAATTAATGTACTGTCATTGCTATGTTTGTATTGTTAATTTCAAATAAAACTTTACCTGTTAAAAAAAAAAAAAAAAAGCCACATTCACAAATCATAAACACTTAGCATCACACACACTTTGTGATAAATATAATGACCTATGAACGATTAAACAATATGGGTCTGAGAAACAAATGTTAACTGACTGGACCAGCAGTGCCTTCTGACTCCTTTCAACAAGTAAATATGCACCCCCCCCCTAATTCTATCCAGAAAACACGTTCAAATGTGCAAGTTACAGAGCTTAGTCAGTCTGCCTTCGATCTGGGGTTTTGTCCCTGTATTGCATTCTCTTGCAGCCAGACAGGGAAAGCCTTTCACAATGCCTCTGCATCGTCCTGCCAGTCAATCTCTATGCTTTCAGAAAACTCCAGTGGGATTGTATTGTGATATGAATAATTCTCTCAGAACAATTAAGACAGCATGCTGCCAACAGTTCCTCTGTCTTTTTAAAAGGCAGCTGTACATTTCTATAAGTTTTTAAAAATGCAAAGCTATATTGTACCAACCCCCAGCTGCTTACTTCAGTCGTCATGGCCACCTTAGGTGTTTTGGAGTCTGTTCTGATGAAAATTTCACCAGCCTTGGCTGTGCCTGTGCACTGAGTCAATGTAGACTTGAATGGAGCCATATTCCAAACTGGAGATTGTTGGTATGCCGCACCATTTAGGCTAACAGGGAAGATGGGACCAGAACTAAACAGATTAAATCAGAAATTGGGTGCGACGCTGAAACTAGGGTAACCAGCTAAGAAAGGGGATAAGTGAAGTTTAGCTTAGAGGGTGACTTAAGTAGAAGCAGATTATTCTTTAAAATATTTTTATGTTCGATGCTGATAAACTGTCCATCTCCTGTTCTAAAGCAAAAAAATATGTAACGGTCAAAAGAATTTTTTTTTTTTTTTTTTGTAACTCAAGTTTATTAAAGATTTTACATAAAGAGCAGGTTACAAAGCAAACGTTGAATAGCGTACAGTTAAACATGTGGTAGTCAGGTTATCACAGCAATGAGGAGTCTACCTAAAGTTGGGAGCTAGCTAAGTGGAAGTTTATTCATGGGGGGTATGCATTTAGGGTGTTTGAGCCAAAGGGTCCAGTTCATTTGAAATCTAGATAGTTGTAAGTAGGCTTTGGCGTGCATAAATTCCATCAAACAGTGGTTGTTTAAGAGGGCAGTTATTTCCATTATAGAGGGGGAGTTGGGAGATTTCCAATTTTTGGCAATAGCCAGTCGTGTTGCAATAAAGACATGGGAGACGATCGTGCGTGAAGAGCAAGGCCACAATTCCATGTCTAGGCCCAACAGTACCATTTGCGGAGTTAGTGGTGCAGGATTCGGTAGAATGGAAAGGAGGAGTTTGGAGAGCACAGTCCACAATGTGACGAGGATTGGGCAGTCCCACCATATGTGAAATGGGATTCCAGGGGATCCACAATTTCTCCAGCAGAGGTTAGATGAATTAGGGTAGATCCGGGCAAGTCTGGATGGTGTAAGGTACCAGTTTTGGAATCATTTTTGCACAGTTTCCCAGTGGAGGAGACATCTGGAGACTTTCAGGGGCGCCTGTAGTGCGCGATGCCACTGTTAGGGAGTGTAGGAACTTTGTAGTGTATGCTCCCATTGTAGCATTGTCGGTGACTTAGAAGTGTGGCCGGTGCTAGTAAGCAGTTTATAACAAAAGGAGATGCCACGTTGTCCAGGTGTGGAGGTTGAAGAATGTGGTTACATGCCATGGTAATAGGTCATCAGTCCATTGTACTTTAGAGAGGATCGAGCGTATTCTGAGGTATTTGAAAAAATCTTTGTGTCCAATGTGGTAAGCAGTTTGTAGTTTTTGGAAGGACATAAGAATGGAGCCTTGATATAGGATACCAATGTTGAAGGCGCCTTTTCTGATCCATGCAGAGACATCAATGTTGGGTGTGAGAATGTGGAGGGCTTACAACGGTATTAGCTTGAGTAGACATAGTGGTGTACCTTGAGAGGATTGTATGGTGGCTTTCCATATCCTGATGGTAGCGTTAACAGTGTCAAGGTATGAGTGAGTTCCTGGATGTTGCAGAAAGAGGGCGCAGAGAGTTAGTTTAGGATGGGACATTAGGGCTGCTTTATCTATTTGGAGCCAGGTGGTTTGTTGCATAGGGTTCCACCAGACTCTGGCTTGATCGAGTATGGTTGCTTTCTAATAGGCTATTAAGTCTGGTGCTCCCATCCCTCCTAATGTGACTGGTTTACACAGTGTGCTGCTTTTGAGACGGGAACGTTTTCCGTTCCATATAAAGTTCATGAGGATAGATTGTAGCTGCAACTACTAACTAATTGTTGTTTGAGAAAGGGTATCGGCAGAGTCCGGAATGTATACCAGACATGGGGTAGAAAATACATTTTGGCAAAAGCAATTCTTCCTGCCCATGAGGCAGTAGTATGTCTGAGGTCTTGCACAGTTTTCTGGAGCTTGGTTACAAGATTATTAAAATTGGTGGAGCGTAAGTGGGTTGAGGGCGCGGTTAACTGTATGCCCAGATACGTGAGCGTAGAGTTGGGGGCCCATGAGAAAGACTTGTTGTTGGTAATATCAGTTTTGGTGTGTTGGTTTAGTCCTATACTGAGCATGCTAGATTTGGAAAAGTTGATTTTATACAGTGAGGCCTTGCTGAAGGCGTTTAAAGTGTGATGAAGAGCAGGGAGTGAGTGAGTAGGGTCAGTCAGGGAAATTACGACATCGTCAGCGTAGGGGTCTATCTTGTGATGTGCATCAGCGGTGGATATCCCAGAAATAAGTGGGTGTCTAATTGATTGGGCCAGGGGTTCCATGACAAGGGCGAAAATCAAGGGTGAGAGTGGGCACCCCTGACGTGTCCCATTAGAGATGTGGAAGGGATCCGAGAGTAGTCCGGAAGTCATTACTCTAGCGCTGGGCGAGGAGTAGAGGGAGAGTATAGCTTGCAGTATGGTCCCTGAGAAACCAAATTTCTGAAGGACTGCCTGTAGGTAGGACCAATCCACTCTATCGAACGCCTTCTCTGCATCAAGAGAGATGAGCAGAGAAGGCGTTCGATGATGTTCCACCCATTGTATCAGGTCAATGAACCTACGGGTACCGTCCGATGCCTGTCAGCCAGCCACAAAACCCACTTGGTCAATATGCACAAGTTGTGGGATAATGTCTGAAAGTCGCGTGGGCAAAATTTTGGCATATAGCTTGGTGTTAGTGTTCAGCAGGGAAATGGGTCTGTAGCTTGCAGGCTCATCGGCCGGTTTGCCCGGCTTGGGAATAGTGACAATAGTGGCTTGGAGGGATTCCGGTGGTATGGAGCCAGTACTGGCAGTGAAGTTGAAGGAGCGGCACAGGTGGGGGATGAGGAGCTTAGAGAATGTTTTATAGTACTCATTGCAGAACCCGTCAGGGCCTGGGGCTTTATGAAGTGGTAGGGCGGCAATGGCTGATTCCACTTCCGTAAGGGAGAATGGGGTGGGAAGTTGGTGTAATTGGTCTTGTGAGAGTGAAGGGAGATGTATGTCTTTGAGGAAGTTAGTAATGTCGGTAGAAGAGGGTGGTGAAGCAAGGTTGGAGCTGGTAAGGTTGTATAGTTTAGAGTAGTAAAGACTGAATTGGTCTGCAATGTCTTTAGGGTTGGCGTGTTTAATGCCGCGGTTATCAGTAAGGTACGGTATCCTAGTTTGTATGAGTTTGCGTTTAAGTTGTCTAGCTAGATATGCCCCAGGTTTGTTGTGTTGGGAGTAGGATCTTAGGCGGAGACGTTTAAGGTGGAAATCAAAGTTTGCGTGTAGGTGGTCACTGAGGGCTTGTCTAGCTGTGTGCAGTTCAGAGCTGAGTAGAGGGGAAGGTTGAGGCTTGTTGGCTCGCTCAAGCAAGCGTATTTGTTCTAGGAGTTTCTTTGTGGTTGCATTGTGTTGCTTTTTCCTGTGGGTTCCCAACTTAATCAGGGGGCCTCTTATGCAAGCCTTATGGGCTGTGGTGTGGTGGGGTTGTCTACTGATCCGGTGTTATTTGTGAAGTAGTGCTGGAGTTCAGTCAAAATCTGTTTTTGATATAAGGGACGTGTGATTATGGAGGTGTTGAGCCTCCAGGTGGTGACGTTTTTAGTGGCAGGTGCTGGAAATAGTGTCATTGATATGGGTGCGTGGTCAGACCACGTAATAAATCCAATTTTAGACTCCTGTACCATTTGCAGGGTATGTTTGTCAGTCAAAAAGAGATCTATCCAAGAGTAAGTGTTTTGAGTGTGTGAGAAAAAGGTGCAATCTCTTTCAGAGCCGTGGAGGCATCTCCAGGGGTCGTACAAGTCTTCCTAGTGGACTAGGGAGGAGAGTGAGGTAGAACGTTTACGGGTAGGATTAGAAGTGTCTAGCGAGGCATCAACAATTTGGTTGAAGTCACCGCAGATAACTAAGGGGCCCTGTCTGAAAGGTTCCAGTTGATTTAGCAGGGACTTGTAGAAGTGGTGTTGTTTGGTGTTAGGGGAGTAAATGCTGGCGATAGTGACGTTCCGATTATTGATTATGGCATTCAAAATTATGAATCTACCTTCAGGGTCTATCTCAGAGTGGAGCGGCTGGAATGAAACTGTGGAGCGTATAGCAATCATAACTGCTTTTTTTTTGCGGAGTTGTCAAAGTAATAGTGTGGATACAGTTTATGGGAGCATGAGGGGGGTTTGCTGGAGGCAAAGTGAGTTTCCTGTACACACAGTATGTCAGAGGTGAGGTCTAAAGCCTCTTTCCATAGTAAATTTCATTTGTAAGGGGAGTTTAAGCCTTTGGCATTAATGGAGGTGATGGTGAATGACATTTTGGGCAGTGACTAGTGGGGGGGGGGTATAGGAATACTGCAGCAAAGCAACGTGCAGTAGTGCATAGAGGTGGGGATAGACCAGTGCTGGTGTTATACAATAAGCAAAGTGGAGCCAACGATTTAAGGCAACTGAGTGAAGAGTGTGCTAATAAGCATAAGCTATAAAAAACAAAGTAAAATTATAAACGTAAAGGATATAACCAAGATATTTCAAAGTGCGTGGCACTTTCCTTTCACTGGGGGAAGAGTGAAGAGCGTAACAGGTGGTGTGCTCATTAGGGACATCGTTGAAGTGTGCAATCGTAGAATCATCATAGTAAAGGTTTTCAGTGTGCACCCGATGATCGGGGTTAGAGGAGGTGGAGGAAGTCCTTACTTGCGAGTGGTATTAGGAGCATAATGCCTGGGATCCTGGGCGAACGTTGAGGGTCTTTGAAGTAGGGGTTCAGGTGGAGGTGAGGAGATTAGGCCCCAGTTGAGCATGCGTTTGATTCCATCTTTTGGAGTCAGGATATTGGTGTTTTGGTTCTGGTATGTGACCACTAGTTTAGTAGGGAAGCCCCATTTGTATGGGATGTTGTGCTTCCGAATAGTAGTGGTGGTCTGGGAAAATTCTCTCCTTTTTTGAGCGGTAGCAGCAGATATGTCTGTGTACAGGGACACAGTAGAGTAAGGGTCAGGTAGAGGAGAGGTGGACCTGGCAGCCGCCATGATCTTTTCTTTCACTTGAAAGAAATGGATGCGAGCTAGGATGTCTCTAGGTACTGAGGGCAGGGAGGTGACTAGGTTTGACAATGCTATGCGCTCGGTCAATAATCATGTCAGTTTGACGCAATTGAGGGATAAGTGTGAGGAATAGTTGCTGGATGTAGGGGATAGGTTCTGGTGGCTTAACGGATTCCGGTACACCCCTAAATTTGATATTGTTCCTCCTCGAACGATCCTCTAAATCTGTGACTTTGGCGTGTAAATAATTAATCTCCTCAATTTGCCGGTCATGTGCATTCGCCATTTTGTTATAGGCCACAGTGTGTTCAGTGAGCGTTTTTTCAATGACATCAGTGCGGTCCTCCACTTGATTAATTCTGGAATGTAACATGGAGATGGAGGACCGTAATTCATTACGCATATCATGCTGCAATGACATCAACATAAGTTTGAGCGTATGCTCAGATGCTGGCTGGTCAGAGGCAGGTATTGTGGCTAGGGATTCAGAGTGTGGCATTTCAGGGCCTGTGTAAGCTGGGGGATCCCAGTGCTGTTTTTTAAGCTGAGGAGCTTTAGTGGGAGAGAGGACTTGTGACTGTGCGGCTCTCTTACCTCGATCAGCAGGTGAGGGCTGAGAGGATTCAGTGTGAGGAGCCGAGCTGTCCATCTCCTCCATGTCAGCAGAGTGTTCCTGTCAGTCAGCAGTGGGGGGCAGGGCGGCGCGCTGGCGCCATCTTTGGCACTGAGCATGTCGGCTCTCCCGTAATAGTCTGTGAGGCGGCGAGGCTGATGCAGGCTGGCGGTTCTCCTCCCGGGCATGCCGATCGGGTGCCCACTGATTCCTCTCCTCTCTGGAGCTTGAGAGAGGGGGGACTTGCGTTGATCTGAGGCTGAACATCGCTGGAAGTCCCTCGGCTGAGCGGAGCAGAGATTTCAGGCAGCCATCTCTCTCCGCGGCCAGCCACGCCCCCCGGTCAAAAGAATTTTATATGCCGACACAGCAAAAAAAAAGTTAAATTTAAAGCCAATTTACCACTTGCCAACCGCCTACCACATATTTACGGCAGCAGGTCGGCTCTATTGCGCGAAATCACATACCTGTACGTAACTTTGTGCAATAGCCACTGGGTGGCGAGCACGCGCCACTGGAAGCGCAATTGCAAGCGGATTGGGCACAGGGGATGCCGATCAGTGGAAACCGTTGTCGGCCGGCCACCCGTGATCGTTTCCCAGAGAGGCAGCAGGGTGATTTTGTAAACAAGGCAGATCGCCATTCTGACAGGGAAGATGGAGATCTTGTGTTCCTGCTAAGCAAAAACATGGATCCCTGTCTTCATCCAGTTAGAGCAACCCCCACTAAATTAGAACGCACTCCCTAGGAGCACACTTAACCCTTTTATTGCCCCTGATGTTAACCCCTTCCCTGCCAATGTCAGTACAGTAACAGTGCATATTTTTAGCACTGATCACTGTATTAGTGTCACTGGTCCCCAAAAAAGTGTCAGGTGCCCAATTTGTCCGCCGCAATGTCGCAGTCCCACTAAAAATCGCTAATCGCCGCCATTACTAGTAAAACAAATAAATAAATAAAAATTCCATAAAAATACACCATTGTTTGTAGACGCTATAACTTTTGAATACATATTGGCCTAAACTGAAATGACTTTTTTTTTTTAAATGTTATTGGATGTTTTATAGAAGAAAGTAAAAAAATATATATTTTTTTCAAAAAGCGCAAAAAAATTGCAGAGGTGATCAAATACCACCATAAGAAAGCTTCATTTGTGGGGAAAAAAGGACATCATTTTTTTTTGAGTACATCGTTGCACGGCCGCGCAAATGTCAGTTAAAGTAACACAGGAGCCATATCACATAAAATGGCATGGTCATTAAGGGGGTAAAAGTGGTTAATGCTGCACCAATCAGTACTATGCATATATTGTGTCCATAGCAGTATTCAGCTTGAGACTTAATGGTTCAAATTTGCTAATAAATATGATGATTAAGACATACTGAATCTGCAGGTCCATTAGAAGAAAATAGTAGAAAAGTATTGAATAGGAGGGTTGTGGGCTAGGTAGCCACAATACAACCAACCTCCATCTCCTGTGAGGGCAGAGCACCCCACAAACAGTTGAATGGAACATTACTTTGAAGGCAATAGCCCAAGGCAGGTCTAAATTATGTTTTTTTAATTCAACCAGCGGCTTCAAATTAAAAATTATTCGATTCCCCCATCAAGACACTCAATTCCTCCTGTGGAGCTATTGTATTCAGACAGCGGGAAGAGTTCTCCAGCACCAGAACACAATGATCAGTGTTGCCAGCTATAGCCAGTGGTACTGATCAAGCAAAAAAAAAAAAAAAAAAAGAAAAGCCTGGTTGTTCAAAAGTCAAATGATAGATTGACTTCTGTGCAACCAGCCTATCCATAGATGAATCAAAATGTGTCCGGTACCTGGTGAACTGGTGATTTTCGATCCTATTATGGCTGGCTTAAAAGAAATATATACAGGATTTTTTCTTTTCACATACCAAATTAACTACCATACACTTCGATCCTTCCATAGTATTCATCAACAGGGTGTATATCTGTGCATAGTGTACATAGAAACATATTTAGGAAATAAGGGTTAAAAAAAATTAAAATAAAAAAAAAAGGACAGACATGGCACCCTTCTGTGCAATTTGTATAAAATACTTCAAGTGCTGATAACGGATTGGCTAAGTGTTGCAGTTTTTCGTTAAAGCTTTAAGTTTGGCAGCTTTGCTCAGAATACACATGATGTCACTCCATTCTGTGTTGCTCTGCAGAAACTGCACAGTTCTGCTTCCCTTCTTTGTCCTGCTATGACCTCTCGATGTGAATGCCTGCATACAGTAGCAGGCAGAAGTGGGACGAAGAAAAGAGTAGGCAAGGCAAACCAGATTTATTTTTTTCCTTGTGACAGCAGCCCACTGCTCTAAACTCACAAGGTTCTCCCCATCCCAGAAATCAACGGAGATGACTCCCAATATAACCATTAAAAAGATGACAAACAATTGAGTACTGTCTGTAACACTTTTTTAATTTGCACTAACTTAACTTTTCAGAATATGCTTTTGGGGCGTATGTCCTCCTCTTCAAGGCCCGAGCATTAGCAGGCCAAACATGGGTTGAATTTCCGAATTAATTTTATTTTGAAAATCAGAAATTTTGTGCGTTTTGTAAACCAATAATGCTACCATTGATTTTGAAATTCGACTAACCAAGCCTTCAATTTCACTTATGTTGCTACAGAAAAGAAATTTCGTAGCTGGGAATCTTTTTCTTTCTGGAAATTGTCTTTTGTGCTCTTGCACATTTCTTTTTCGATTAGATTTCTCACACAATTCTCATAATTTAGAAAATCCTTAGTTTTTCAAAAAATTTCCAACACGCCCGATGACTCAAATTCGATGGCCACCCACAAATTGTCCGTTGCCACTAATGGTGCGAAATTTGAATGAAAATTCTTAGATAAGATTTTTTAAAAGCAAATTCTTTTGAGATTCGACCCTTGTATGGTTGGCTTAATATACAAAAGTTTTAGCAGAAAGTCAAAAAAAGAATCTGGAGGACAAAAAAAAAGACTGAGTGTGTGGGGTGGACAGTCACAGTCGTAAAACTGTTGGATAATGAGTAAAGCCTGGTACACACTGAGTGGGTTGAACGAAAATAAACTGTCAGCTCTGGTCAGAGTCACTGTACTAACTATGCAAAGTTAGTACAGCAATCTCCCCCGCTGAGCAGTTGTGTTCTGACAGGGGGACGCCCCCCCGGCAGAATGCTCCAATCAGCGTTCTCTGCCATTGGCTGAGAGGGCTGATTGGGAGTCAGTCGGCTGCTGGTTTTCCAGCAAGCTCAGCCAGCTTCTGTGAGACAGGATGTCATACACAGGCCGAATTTCTGACTTTTTTTTTAACCGACCGATGTCACCCGACATTGAACCCATGTGTACAGATTAGGAAAATCCATATCTACATTTAGGCCGTTATCTTTTGTGTCAAATAGAACTATCACTCTTCTTCCCCTTTCCTGAATAGTTTTGAAATTCTCTTCAATAACTTAAGCTGGCCATACACAGATTAAAAAAAAAAAAAGTTTTATAAGCCCGATCGTAGAACTTTTGAAACATTAGTGGGCATACTTCGATTCTTGAAATGCAAAGTTATATACCAAAAAGAATGATCCGTCATGTTGGAATTTTGTTCCGTAATCAAACGATTTTTTAAACATTAGTAGGGAAATTGATTGTAAATTGTTAAAAAAATTAAATATAAAAAAACACAGCGCATGTGAAAATGTAACCTCGAAAGTACAAGCAACTAAAAGAAAGATTGTTCTACTTGCAGAACTTTAATTTATTTTATTCATACAAATAAACAAAAAATATTGCAGATAAGTGTGTTC
The DNA here is from genome assembly GCA_028564925.1 of Lithobates sylvaticus. Classification (NCBI taxonomy): domain Eukaryota; kingdom Metazoa; phylum Chordata; class Amphibia; order Anura; family Ranidae; genus Lithobates; species Lithobates sylvaticus. The sequence continues at coordinate 141,192,066 of CM053033.1, forward strand.
TCCAATATGCCCATCGGAAATAAATTTACTAAACCTGAAACCATTGTCCCTGTATTGAAAAATCAGACACAAGAATGTTTTTAAAGACAAGGAAGGCTGTATTGTATTGAAGGTATATTGTGAGACCAGACACTGTGATTGTCACCTGGCCAGAGACAAAACCATTTACCATTGAGGTCCTTAATGAACTGTAATATGTCGACATGTGTGGAAAACAATTCGATAAAATGACGTTAACAAAATCGTTCGACAGATCTTTAGCAAAAACTTTTTTTAAAGACTTTTTATCCATGCTTAGGGCATTGAGGTCTTTCCACAGTGTGGTCCAGTTGTGAGAAATGATGTCCCACAGGTTTGCAGAACTTATCTTCATGTTTCTTTACGGTTTGTCTGTGCAAATTCATTCTTGTAGGACCCCCTCTGTGACTGACAACCACCCCCCACCACCCCCAAAAAGTTTATGTTTCTTTTTTTTTTTCCTTTGCTTTAGAGATTGTCTTTTTTTTTTTTTACATTCTGCTAAAAATGTTGTGATGTAGTACTGCTCAGAATAAAGGGGACACACCCTGAAAGCTTGTCCTGAAAAATTGTAAGTTAGTGCAAAAAAAATAAATAAAAAAAATCAAGGAACGGTGTTCAATTGTTTGTCGCAAGAGGTGATTACAATCACCTCTAGAAAGATGACAAAACACACTTAACCACTTGACAACTGGGCACTTAAACCCCCCAGTGTGAAGGGTTTTAACTGTTAGATTTTCTGAGATGAAGACAAAAAAAAAAAAAAAAAATCAGCCTAACATCGGCCAAAAAAAAAAAAAATCGGCATCATATATCGGCCATCGGCCGCCGCAATTTCTAAATATCGGCCAGAGAAAAACCCATATCGGTCGACCTCTAGTACAAATACCCCCAAATGACCCTTTTTTGAAAGTAGACATTCCAAGGTGTTTAGTAAGATGCATGGTGAGGTTTTTGATGTTGTCATTTTTTTCCCACAATTCTCTGCAAAATTAAGATTTTTTTTCCACAAAATTGTCATTGTAATAGGTTATTTCTATCACATGGGATGTGTATACCACACATGACACCCCAAAATGCATTCTGCTGCTCCTCCTGAGTATTACGATACCATATGTGTGGGACTTTTTCACAGCCTAGCCACTTAGAGAGGCCCAACATGCAGGGAGCGCCATCATGTGTTCTAGGAGCATAAATTACACATCTAACTGGTTGACTACCTATTACACTTTTAAAGGCCCTGGAGCACCAGGACAATAACACGTGACACTGACGTGGCACTGATGACAGATGGCACTAACACGTGACACTGATGACAGATGGCACTAATATGTGGCACTGATGACAAGTGGCACTGATGACAGATGACACAGTGCTAATACGTGGCACTGATGACAGATGGCATGTGACACTGACAGGTGGCACTGATGACAGATGGCACTGATACGTGGCACTGATGACAACTGGCACTAATACGTGGCACTGATGACACATGACACTGATGTGGCATTGACAGATGGCACTGACAGGTACTGTGGGCACTTTATTTTCCCTTTTTTTCTTACACTCACGCTGCAGTTGTTCGCTCTCCCTCCTCACACACTGTCTCTGTGTGAGAAGGGATAGCCGGCAATGAGAGATGATCTCATATGTTTACATATGAGATCATCTCTCATTGGACACTCAGATCGAATGCTAAATGGCTGCTGTGATTGGCCATTTAGCATGATCTGTGATTGGCTGAATCCAAGGGACACGACCAACACAGAATTTCTCAGATGCACACATCGTAGAAGTAAACAGGAGGAGCTCCAGGGACACCCTCCCGGCAATTGGAGTCTGCGATGTAGCTGTCTTTCAGCTATAGCGTGGACACCTAGTGGTTAAATTTGTGTTTTGTTTGATACTGCAGTCACTTCTTAGCCAGTCTCAGGGTGTCTGAGAGACAACAGAAAGCCTGCTGAGCATATTAGTATCACTGTTTCAAAGGACATCTTGTGAAATAGATTATGGTTCAGCAATCAGAAGCACTTTTCTTTCATCTTTGCTTTTTTTACTTTTGTAATATCAATGATAAAATAAATACTGAAAAGGACCTTCCTCAGATGAGGTTAATAGATCACAGTTAAAATAGTATTTGTATACTGTCACATTAACAGTACTTCTTACTGGAAACACCTGAACTAAATAATTTTGAGGGATGTCTACTTACATTTAGCCATATAGGTAGGGGCGATGATTAAGCTTCTAGAAAGTTTTGTCCATAACGTGTATGTGTCAATACATTTTAGTTATATCTTGCCTTATAGCTGCCTATTATTATTTTTATTATTCAGGATTTATATAGTGCCAACATTTTTCGCAGCGCTTTACAACATGAGGGCAGACTGCGCAGTTCAATACAGGAGGAATTAGAGGGCCCTGCTCGTTAGAGCTTACAATCTAGGAGGGAGGGTCAAGTGATACAAAAGGTAATAACTGTGGGGGATGCTTTGATGGAAAAAGTAAAAGTACAGTTGTTAAGTAAAGGCAGAATAGGCAGAGTAGAAGATCGACAGATTGGGGTAGGGAGTTCCATAGGCTAGGTGAGGCTTGGGAAATGAGCTGGAGGCGAGTATGGGAGGAGGCGACAAGGGAACTAGAGAGCAGTGGGCTTTTGGAGGAACAAAGGGAACGAGTAGGTTGGTATATTGAAACTAGGTTAGTGATGCAGCTGGGCCGAGTTATGGATGGCTTTGTAAGTTGTTGTTAGAATTTAATTTGTTGGGTGAGTGGAAGCCGGTGGAGGGATTGACAGAGATGGGTAGCAGACACTGAGTGGTTGGTAAGGTGGATGAGCCTGGCAGCAGCATTCATGATGGACTAAAGGGGGGATAGCCTATGTAAAGGTAAGGTCAGGACATCCATCTTTGCCTATGCGCCAGTTGGCGTCCGGCCGCGACGGACGCCGACACGCGCCGCCACACACGCCGCGGCCCTGTTCACCTCCTGCGACATCTGCGGTGAACAGGGCCGCGGCGTGTGTGGCGGCGCGTGTCGGCGTCCGTCGCGGCCGGACGCCAACGGGCGCATAGGCAAAGATGGATGTCCTGACCTGATACACAGAAGGGAGACAGAGGAAAAAGGCCCTGGCTGGGTTGTAGCCACATGTGATTACTTGACCTACAGCTGGTAAGCTTGCATTTCATTTGGTGGCGGGACCACAGAGGAAAGTCACTTAATCACGGATGACAGTTTGATGTGAAAGAGTCACCTACTGCACGGATGTCACTTTATGCCTGTAGCTCTATATGAATACATATGGACAGCATAATATCAATATATATTTTTTTTGGCTAATATTGACACTTACGGTCATAATTACCCATCTGTTGCTTAGCCATATATGGGTGTTTTTTCTATATAGTATATTTGTTTCACTATATTGCATTTAACATGGTTTACAATATACCATATATTGCACAATATTTGTCGGTATCAATTCCCTATAGGTGGTAATTATTGTCACTTATTAATTCACGGTACACATATATCTGTGATTCACTATTATGTTATAGCGCAACCTTTCTTTTTACACTTATATTTTTTTTTATCACATGTGGTTTGCTGCTCTTTAAAGGTTTTTGTCTAGCGCAGTTTTTTTGTTTTCCATATGTAAAGGTAAGCCAATGAGAAGTGAATTGCAGTAGTCGAGGCGAGAGATGACCAGGGAGTGAAGTAGGAGCTTTGTGGTGTCATTGGTTAGGAAGGGGTGTATATTGGAGGAGATGTTGAAGGTTGAGGCAGCAAGATTTGGATTAGGTTTTCATCTAAGATTGCCCTGTATTTTGCTCCATCAATCTTCCCATCAACTCTGACCAGCTTCCCTGTCCCTGCTGAAGAAAAGCATCCCCACAACATGATGCTGCCACCACCATGTTTCACAGTGGGGATAGTGTGTTCAGGGTGATGTGCATTCTTAATTTTCTGTCACACATAGCGTTTTACTTTTAGACCAAAAAGTTTAATTTTGGTCTCATCTGACCAGAGCACCTTCTTCTACATGTTTACTGTGTCCCCCACATGGCTTCTTGCAAACTGCAAACGGGACTTCTTATAGGTTTGCAGTTGTGCAATACTCTCCATTTTCATATGATGGATTGAATGGTGCTTTGCGAGGTGTTCAAAGCTTAGGATATTTTTTTTATAACCTAGCCCTGCTTTAAACTTCTCTACAATGTTATCCCTGGCATTCTAGTGTGTTCCTTGGCCTTCATGATGCGGTTTATAAAAAGAAAAAACTGTTGGCGCAAATATTTGTGTACATGAAGTAATAAAACAGGCAATATGAGAGCAATAACGGTTCAATAGTCCATACAGCAAGAGTTCTTAGGGTGAGGTGGCAGCTGTCCTCAGAGAAATGCCAGCTCTGTAAGCAGATTAAAGAAGGGGGACAGACACCAGAAGCGCCAACCTGAGTGTAGTATATTAAATGGGATTAGTAAAGTAATGCACTTACAAGAAATAACATAAGAGGCTCATCTGTAAATAGTGGTGTCTGCAGGTGTAGATCGGCATCCAAAACGAGGGTCCACAGATCTGGCAGATGACTGGGGGAGCCTCATTCCATCCTGTGGCCACCAGGAAGTCGGTCCAAGCCGCTGTGGAGCATAGGGAGATGACGTCACCAGGAAGCTGAGAGACACCAGGGGAGGAACAACTGGATAAAAGAGGCTACGTGCTCGGAGCATGAGCTCCTTCTACAGGTCTGGGGGAGGGGGGTGGGTGCTGAACAATGGTATTTATCTGTCTGGGCTGGTCGTAGGACAACAGGCTCCAGCACACCTGTCATGTGATCACTAATGGGGATGTTTAAGAGCACAGCAATAAATAAATGTGAGTGTAGATGGAAACTAAGTGTCCATATAAAGATCCATAAATAAAAAGGAGAAGGGGGGATAGAGCCCACAAAATTCTTAAAGAATATTATATATATATATATATATATATATATATATATATATATATATATATATATATATATATATATATATATATAGTGGCATTGGGACCTGGAATATTACTGGTTTACACCAGATTTTAGAGAGTAAGGCACGCTGATTGCACAGCTGTATGCTGGGCTATTTAGTTGTGACCTGGCTATGGAAGTCTGTGCATGGGAGTCAGGTGGACTCCCATTCCTCTTCAGGAGTCAGAGACTGCATGGGTGCAGCCAGAGCATGCATGTCTGCAGGAGGCAGATGTACTTTGTGACAGAGCAGCAAGGCGCTGATCAGGAGTAAACTAGGAGAGAGCTTAAAGGGGGATTCCACCCTAAAGTGGAACTCCCGCTTTTCGGAACCCTCCCCCCCTCCGGTGTCACATTTGGCACCTTTCAGGGGGGAGGGGGGTGCAGATACCTGTCTAAGACAGGTACCTGCACCCACTTCCGGGCATAAACTCCCGTGGGAGTTTACGTCACCTCCTGTCCCGGCGCGCTGTCTGCCGGGACACACACGTGACCCGGCAGACGGCGCTGAAGATTCTCATTGCGCCGCGCGACTCGCGCATGCGCAGTAGGGAATCGGGAAGTGAAGCCAATTCCTGATTCCCTCACCGAGAATGGCGCCGGCTACAGCAGGGAGCCGAGCGATCGATCGGCCTCTGCTGCCGACACCGCTGGACCCTGGAACAGGTAAGTGTCCATTTTTTAAAAGTCAGCAGCTGCAGTATTTGTAGCTGCTGGCTTTTAAATTTTTTTTTTTCAGTACAGTCCCGCTTTAACTCAAGGAAACCCTTTTGTTCTAAGGAGCAGACCTAAGGCCTAGGCTACAGACCTGAAGCAGCCGTGTGGCAATAACACAAGCCAGGAAGCTGTAAGAGAGTGTGTCACCAGAGGTACAGTGTGGGTACCAAACAGGGACACAGTTACAAGGTCAAGAGGACCGATGTCCATGCCTGAACAGCAGTGCTGACCAGAGCCAGGTGGCTTGGTATTTTCCATTTATTTCATTATTGCTTTGTGGAAAAAAAACCTGCGTGGGAACCCTGGATGGACTGTTTTCCTTTTACTTCAATAAACATGGGCCAAAAAAGCCCTTAAACTGCGTATCTGGCGTAGACTCAGCTCACTGGTAAGCTCTACACTGAAGCTAAATAACCCCCAATAAAAACAAGTGGTGGAGAATGCTGGCATGACGGAAGAGTTCCAGATCCTTGCATACCAAAAACAGTGAGTAGCAAGAAACTGTGTTTTGCAGCAATGCTGTGAGGATCAGCTAATGTGAATCAGTGGAGTCTGCATGTGAAAGTGTGCTGCTTGCAAGTCTTAAAGAGACAGTACGCCAAATTTTCCTGTGTTAAAAGGAACTGTGTTAAAAAGCATTGTGGGCCTGACTGCAGAGATGGGGCGGTCAAAACGCAAAAAGGAAGCAATGTTTGCTGAGATGAGAGACAGAACCCTGTGGCTGGATGGGTTGTTACGATAGAACAAGCCCCAGACTGGTGCAAGATGCACTTGGCCGCACTGGAGCAAAGGAAAAAGGAAAGCAAGCCATCACTTAAGGCAAAGAGTGAGCAGATGGGTGTGGTCGCCCATGGCAACAAAGCAGAAATCAGTACAGCTGACTTCATATGGCCTATGGTCGCCTTCTGAACAGGTTGAAGACTGACAGACCTAGCCGAGACAAGGCTTTTGGAGGGGACTGAATGCCAGCCTCTTGCCGACCGATTATGGGCCCTGGATTTTAAGGCAATAATACGCTTTGCGAGATAAATGAAAAATCCAGTCTGATCTGTACTAATCAGACTCAATCTTGTATATATTGTATATTGTCTCATGCTGTTGTGTACTATTTGCTGTGATTGTTTGGGGTGGGGCTGTATTCCAATGTTCTATTGTGTCTGTCTGTCTTGGATATTATGGGATGTTTATCTCTATGGAGGGAGGGGAGATTCCTGCAGCAGCCCCCCTGCTAAAACTGTTTACTGATAAGAAGTTAAACACACCTGACCTGTGTGTCCATTGTCATTGGACAGTTTACCCCGCCCTGTTTTCCAAGGGTGGGGGGGGGGGGAGTGTTTTGAAGTGGGATCTGTATAACATGTGCTTGAATAAAGATTCATTCCTGTTTGAACCTCAAGACAGAGCCTTGTCTCGTATTTGAGGGGAGAGTTATCCAAATGGGTTTCTTGTTCGGCTGATTGGAGTGTTCAGTAGCTGCCTTGGTGTTCGGGAAGGGAATGTCCTTTCCTACAAGGGATGTCGTTACAAAAGACTTTTAGGCTGAATTTGCAATGATTGCTTCCTCCCAAGGGTGGCCCAGAATCCGCTGGGCTGAATTGGTGCAACCTTTTCTGATGCAAGAGTATTAAGAGGTGTACCGCGGGATGTGTTATAACCGAGATGACTACGACAATTTCCTGGGAGTAATCCAATCTAGAGAGTGCTGAAATTCAGCAGGGAGGATGTGGTCTCCCATAGCAACTGGAGAAAGTCCGTTTACAGAAAGGAGGAGCTACAGCCGAGATGTGGCTCAAATTCTGAGTTAAGAGGTTTGTGCAAAAGTGTCTGTTGTCACCCCTGGCAACCGTGAAGGAAATTTTGTTCAGCCTGCAGGGGGTGATGGAGAGCATAAGAAACCAGTGGTTTCAAGTTATGGCTGCTTGTGTGAAGTGGTCAGCCCAGAGAAGAGGGCACAGTATCCAGCATCCTGCAAGGGGTATGACCATGTGTGTGGGTCTGCTGTTACCCCTGGCAACAGGAAACCTGTTTGGCCTGCAGGAGATGTTGGAAAATCCAAGAAGGATGCAATGTTGCCCCGTGTCCATGTGGGGGCATTAGCTTGTGAGAGCACAGCAAAGAAGGGACGCCGCCCTCAATTGAAGCTTTCTACACCTGCCAACTGGAATGATAAGACTGTTACATAATGTGAGAGACTGGTCATGGGACTATTCCCTGTGAAGTGGGAGTAAGTCAAGTGAGAATATCTGCTTTCAGAGACTTGATGCAAATGAATACCCTGTCTAGTAGCAAAGCACAGTTTGAAGCTGAAGCTGCATGCCCTTTGTAGCAGAGAGACAAGGGTTAAAGCTAAACCTAATGATATGGTGTGTACTAACAATTCTGAAAATGGTGATACATTTCCCTCTATGTTGGTGTTTAAAAGGGAAAATGGTTCTGTGCAAAGGACAGGACTGATTCAGCAGAGTGCTGAAGTTTATATGTCAGGGGTGACCACGGAGAGATATGTGAAAATGTGTACTAAAGTGTATGTGCCATTGCCCCTTGCAACCATGACAGGTGCAATGGGGTTGTCCCTGGAGACCTCCCAGGAGCTCATGGTGTCTGAGCTTGAGGTCTCCCAGGTACACTGTGTAGCCACCCCGGCAGGGGGAGAGAGTGTCTTATAAAGCAAAAAGTGATATAATAAATATCCGACAGGCTCAAGCTGGTAATGAGCTGGGACAGCTTATGAGAGTCAGGAATGATAATGAGGAATCTATTTCTGAAAATATTGATGATGAAGGTTTTCCCATGGCAACCACAGGCAGTGCCGCAGAGTTGTCCCTGGAAATCTCACGAGGACTCCCCGTGTTGGAGCCGGCGGGGCTCCAGAACAGCTCTGATACTGCTCAGGTGGAACACAATGGGAAAACAGCTTAAATGACGGAGCATGAATTATCACAATCTGATGTGGTTGCCAGTGACTGGTGCAGGATGCCTGCTCCTAAACCACTCTGTCCATCTGTGTCTCCAAGGGCAGAGGGAGCAGTACTAAGGAGTGCTGGTGACTGGAGCACAGACAGGATAGGCTGGAATAGTCTCACCATAAAGGTGTTAGCGTGGTGGAAAGAAATTTCTGAAGGTAATAGTAAGGTGGACGCTATTGCTGCTGTGACAAATGGAGAGGCTGCAGGGCCAGTAGACACAGGTGTGTTGGCTTTTGCAGAAGTTAACCCACTCCAGTTGGAAAAATCTCAAAAGGGTGCATACATAGCAGAGGTTTTGTCCACGGCAAAAGAGATGAGTAATGTTGAGTGTCAGGATGGGGGGATAATGGATAAAGACTTGGAAGGGCTCAGTGTTGCTGAAATTGAGAGGATGAGTTTAACACATGCATTTTGCAATGCTCATGGGGAGCCGCAAGTTTTGTTAGTTGCCTCTGAGGTGGAGGTCTCCAAGTGTCTCTACCTCTCAAGCCTTAGCAAATGAGCCCCTCCACGTCATTAGTAAGGGAAAAGTCCCTAGAGTTCTGTGTTTAGATGTGGCATGTCTAGAAATAACAGATGTTGTTGGAATTGGTGAAAATCTTTCCGTTGTACACCTGCATGTATCCACTGCAGATGGGTGACCTGGTACTGCGTAGTACCAATCAGTGGAGACAGGTGGTACAGGCATTGTTAAGCAATGTAAAAACGGATGTTTGATGTATGGGCCCTCCTATATCAAACAGCTCTCTGCGCTTTTTGGGATGATAATACTTGCTGTTTCTAATAACACAGTATATGAGGTATATAAATAAATATATCCAAATTTTAGTGTGCTCACTGTTAAAATGGTACACTAATAGCAGCTGCTTAAGCTCAAGGAAACATATATAAATACAATAAAAATTGAGAAATTAATAAAAAACTCATAAAATTATTGCAGCAGCGCTTAATAATTGGATGATAAAATCCAATAAATAAGGTGGGTGAGTATAGGGACTATGCGCATAAATAAATATGGCTAATTTACACCTATAAATAGATAAATATAGGTATGGATAAAATGAATATGAATAAATAAATAAATAAATACAAATAGATAAATAAATATCCGCATCAAATATCTTTATCGGTGTCAATAGTTCATTTGTGAATAAAGCATAATAGTCCAGTGATATCCAGAAAAAACAATTGGGGTTGTAGATAAACACACTTCTATATTCATGTGATGTGGTATAATCTCTTAGGTTCATCCACCAGTGCACTCCACCACGTGAAATCAGGTTCCCCTATGGGGATGCACTCACCAGAGCCAAATCAAATATAGGTATGTAATCTCCCAACAGGAATCTGCTACCTCCTTTTTCCTCCAATCTCCTCCACAGCCTTTGGTCAACAGCTCACCAATATCAGCCAAGACATATATGAAAAGAATTGGATCCACATAGTGTGATATTGCTTTAAAAGATTTATTCACCCTCCCCAAAGATTAAAAAACCCCTTCATAAAATATGCGTACCAAAATGACAATAAAAACAGCATAAATGGTAAATGTAAGTGTTCTACTCTGCCTGGTATCACTTTCCGGTTTGCAGCGCTGATTTCCGCTATGCCGAGCGGTAAAACCAGTGTGTTGAGAGCTTCCCGGTCCGTGGAACGCAAGGCTGGAGCGCAAATGACGTCACTTCCTGGTTGCCTGGTCTACGTCCCTGACGTGACCAGACAACCGGAAGCGATCTTTTTATAGTGACTGAGTGCGCAAGAGACCAATCAAAATGCTCGCATGTGTTCAATAGATATTCTATACTCCGCGGTTACGATATCCCCGGACTTCCTGGTCAATGTTATTACATAAACTGTCAGGGTATCTATGGAACATTTGTACACTCATGTTTATTTGTAAAACCTTGTATCTTTATATATTTATATAAAAGGGCTATCAGTATATCCAGGTTCCCGGGTGAGCCCCGTAGTCAGTATGATAAAATACAAGGGTGACTTTATCCCTACGTTATTCCGCAGGTGTAGAGATAATCCCCAGTCCATGACAATTTAAATTAAAATAAATTAATTTAATTCTACATGCGAGCACCTTGAGGTCCAATATCAATTGGTGATAAATACATCAAATGGGCGTATAAGCGCCAAGAGTGACTTGAGTATGATACCAATACCAATAGTAGTGGGAATTCAATCCATCACTCGCAGGGAGGTGCAGGAGCTTGGAGTGGAAAAATGTGGCGAAAAATGTACATTGGTAGGACAGTCGCTATTGGAGTGTTGGACAACAGGGGGAAATGTGAAACTGCGGACATGTCCCATAGAGAATAACTGCCTACCTGTAAATGGTCCCTCCATAGACACTGTCCTAGCAAACAAGGTGACAAGAAGTCCTGATGACAATGATAATATTGAGTTGAATAACCCCTTGTGGAACATTGCTATTGAGGTTAAACAGAAGGATGTGGTGTTGATCTCAGATGGTTTGGTTGTCAAGGGTAACCACACAGGCGTTAGTGAAACTGGGAAACGGATGTTGTTGGTCAGTGTTGCATCAGGTAGTGAGAGGGCTCAGTCCCTGACAGGTTTCATGGAAGTGGGTCCCCAACAGTCCTAGGAGAGTAGGTCTATGGGAGTAAAAAAGAAAGGGAGGATCCTATGGCCAGAAGGTAGAAGGAATAGAGAGGTTAGTGGGAGCCCACGGTTCAGGAAGAAGTACTGGTGGAAGCACACCCGGAAGATGTAGGTGGAGTGCCCCTTTAGAAAAAAGGTTGGGCAGATTAGAACTCCTGCTGCTGATAGTTGGCACAGAGGTGCCAAGGTGAAGGGCTGGTGGAACATACCCAGAAAAAGAAATAGGCCTACGCAGCTAATGGCTGGCACAGAGGTGTCCCATCCATAGTGACGGGATTATGTGTTCCTCCCTCTGGTTTCGAAAGAAGGGGGGAGGATATGTGGCATTGGGACCCTGTGCTACCTGGAATATCACTGGTTTACACCAGATTTTGGAGAGTAAGGCACACTGATTGCACAGCTGTGTGCTGGGCTATTTAGTTGTGACCTGGCTATGGCTCAGGGCCCCACCCGACAGACAGGAAGTCTGTGCATGGGAGTCAGATGGACTCCCATTCCTCTGCAGGAGTCAGAGACTGCATGGGTGCAGCCAGAGCATGCATGTCTGTAGGAGGCAGATGTACTTTGTGACAGAGCAGCAAGGCGCTGATCAGGAGTAAGCTAGGAGAGAGCTTAAAGAGGGATTGCACCTAAAAAAAAATGTTTTAAAAGCCAGCAGCTACAAATACTGCAGCTGCTGACTTTTAATAAATGGACACTTACCTGTCCCAGGGTCCAGCGATGTCGGCAGCCGAAGCCGAGAAATCGCTCAGTTCTCGTCTGCTGCCGCCGCCATTCTCATGAAGGGAATCAGGAAGTGAAGCATTGCGGCTTAACTTCCTGGTTCCCTACTGCGCATGCGCGAGTCACGCAGCGCAATGAGAATGCTCAGCGCTGTCTCTGGGACCCCTGTGTGTCACAGCAGACAGCGCGGTGGGAAAGGAAGAGGCATAGACTCCCGTGGGAGTCTATGCCTGGAAGTGGGTGCAAATACCTGACTTAGACAGGTATCAGACAGGTATCTGCACCCCCCCCCCTGAAAGGTGCCAACTGTGGCACCGGAGGGGGGGGAGGTTCCGATGAGCGGAAGTTCCACTTTAGGGTGGAACTCCGCTTTAACTCAAGGAAACCCTTTTGTTCCAAGGAGCAGACCTAAGGCCTAGGCTACAGGCAGGGGCGGACTGACCATTCGGCCACTCGGGCATTGCCCGAGAGCCCCGGACCACTAGGGGGCCCCATCAGGGTTGCCAGTCTCAGTAAAACCAGGGACAGTATGCAAAAATCTGTGTTTTTTTACATCTGTCTCTGAAATGTCCCTTTTGGTCTAAAAATCACAAGATTATAGCTGCCCCACCTCTCCAGTACCTTCGCAGTCAATAGAAGCATGTCTGTGTATACTGTGTGTGTGTATACTGCATGGCCCCATAATCTCTGATTGCCTGGGGGCCCCATTATCTCCTATTGCCCGGGGGCCCCATGAGTTGTCAGTCCGCCCCTGGCTACAGGCCTCAAGCAGCCGTGTGGCAATAACGTAAGCCAGGAAGCTGTAAGAGAGAGTGTCACCAGAGGTACAGTGTGGGTACCAAACAGGGACACAGTTACGCCTGAACAGCAGTGCTGACCAGAGAGCCAGGTGGCTCAGTATTTACCATTTATTTCATTATTGCTTTGTGGAAGAAACCCCTGCGTGGGAATCCTGGACTGTTTTTACTTTTACTTCAATAAACATAGGCAAAAAAAGCCCTTAAACTGCATATCTGGCACAGACTCAGTTCACTGGTAAGCTCTGCACTGAAGCTAAATAACCCACAATACCACTATATTATATATATATATATATATATATATATATATATATATATATATATATATATATATATATATATATATATATATATATATATATATAGTGCACAGGCATATGGAGGACTTGGACAATATAGGGGGCGTAGGCGGAACCTGCGGGTCAGGGGGATCCCGGAGACTGTAGAAGGACCCCAACTCCAAGCGGTCATATGGGCTATATTCAATACCCTCCTGGGCAGACCACCTGATACCCCTGTTGAGATGGAGCGCTGCCATAGAGCCCTGCGGCCTAGGGGTAGAGACACTGACCCACCCAGGGACGCAGTATGCTGCCTAGTCAGCTTTACCTTGAAAAAGGAGATACTGCGCTTGGCCCGCAATCACGGCAACCTAGAGCACGAGGTGGCTCGTATCCAACTACCAGGACCTGTCAGCCATTACGCTGCAGCATAGAAGGGACCTCCGGCCCTTGCTGCAGGCACTGAGAGACAGACACATCCTCTACAGATGGAAGTTTCCGTTCTGCCTGCAGGTGACAAATGGCAACCGCACGGCCCAACTGAGGACTCCAGCAGACCTGAGACCCTTCTGCGAGAGCCTGGGTATCCCGCTGGTGCATCTGCCCGAATGGTACGGAGCCTTTATGCAGCCGGAGCCCTGGATCCCAACACAGCCGGGCAAAACCCTGAGATCTCAGAGGAGCAGACAACGCAGGCGCAGGCCCTCGGCCGACTCATCCCCCAGACGCAGAGGCGACATGGAAACGGACGAGAGCCCACAAGCATCGCCATCGTATGCAAGACGCAAGACCGACCATTGACACAGCACATCTGAAAGGTTTAAGATGGAGACACTGAAGACACCTATCCCTGTACTCAAGCCACAACATACTTTGTGAGGTAAGCTGGAGACCACCCGCTGGTGGAGACCAACCTTACACTTGTCCTCTAAGGCATACTTTGGGGACCCTGCACAGACACTCGCAAATTGTGCTGAACGTCACTCATTGCCTCGTGACTGTGAGGGCACCCCTAATTTCCCTTGGGCCAGATCAATACCCCCCCTCAGACGAGAGACCCTGCTGAAAAAAGAGACAGGCAACCTCAGGATGGTCCCTCGCATTGGAACTTAACAGAGGCAGGAGAAGGCCTCTATGAATCTTCCTCCCCACCAGGGTTTGCACTGACTGGGAACCAAACCACCAACACATTGAGGCAGGCCATGACTCCTCAACCACTTGGGCAGGGGCACCTGCTTCCAACCCCCACTTAGGTGCCTCAGTCTTTTTTCTGCCACTCTGTGTTCCCCTTTCTACAGGAACATATCCTTTGGCTTGCTGCCCCACCAAGAGCTGGTCACCTAGCTGGTCTATCTCCATGAGCCGTCTGAGGGTGCTTATCAGGTTTGTTATGGGGTACACCTCACGCATGAGATCACACGGGCTATAACTGACTGATGGAGACGGGGCGCCATCGGTTGGTTTCCCCACGGAGCTCTGCGCCTATGTGGTGCCTCGCCGCGACTCCCCATGCCTACACAGTTTTACTGGGGAGGCGGGGGGAGTAGGTAAGCTTGGACTAGAAAACCTGTGGGGGCGGTCTGGGGACTAGCGGATGGTCTCCCCTCACAACACGTTGACTCTACACAAGGGATAGGGAGGGAGCGGAAAATGTCTCAGTATTCTGTTATTTTGCACCTATGGTAAAGTCTGTTATTTGTTATCTATTGTTATCTGAGTCTAGTTATGACCTGTTACATAGGGGCGGAACCTACCCAAAGCATTGCTCATCAACGCACTACAGCACAAGAGGTTATGTTTAGCACCACTATCCCTGCATTGCCTTCGTTGCCTGGTCAGAAAGCTCTATACTATCCTAATACGACTTGATTTGTATGTTGAGATTAAGTGCGAGTTGGCACAAAGAGTCAGTTAAAACTAAGTTCATCATTTACCTATCCTATGCTATGTTAGGCAGTAGGGGGATGGTAGACAGGGGTGACTCCCCACACAATCAAGTTCAGGTTTTACATTCATGTGCAGGCATCTGAGCCTGGATCCCTGGATGGTTGGAAATGGATATTTCCTTGGTACCGGTGTTAGTTACCCTCCCACCACAAGGAGGCAGGCACCCACCTTGAACTCAGCCGGCAGGCCCCTTCCCTGTTCCTATACTTTACTAGGAACCCCATCAGGTAGATCAGCTGGTCTGCTTCTACCTCCGGTAAATATCTTGTGACCCCCATTAAGGGGTAGCATTGCTGTTACTTGCCCCTACTCAGTAGAGACTCGCCTCATTTCTTCCCTTTCTTCTCTTTCTTCCCTCTCTTTCTTTTTCCTCCCCCCCTCTTTTCCTGATCTAGCAGCCTATCTTCCTGCTTCCTCACCCCTTCTCCCTTCATAGCTTGCCCACCTTCCCGCCTAAACTCCCCTTACCCCCCCCCGAACCTAAAACCTGTGCTCTTTACCCCTGAACGGATTGGGGGAGGCACGGACAAACAAAGACATCCCAGTAACCATGTCCTTAGCGAAGCAAATGACCACTCCCCTCTCCCTTAAGGTATATTCCCTTAATGCGAAAGGCCTCAACATCCCGGAGAAACGGAGCAGTGTCTTAGCTGAGGCACATCATCTTAGGGCCCAAATACTATTCCTGCAAGAAACACATTTTAAATCAGGTTCGGTCCCCCGCTTAACCAACAGTAGGTTCCCGGTGGCTTACCATGCGACTTGCTCCGACTCCAAAACCAAAGGGGTCTCTCTAGTTATGGCCAAATCATTCCCATTCCAGCTCACAGACCAAGTACTAGTCCCAGAGGGCAGATTTATATTCCTGAAAGGGACATGGAAAGACCGGCCGATCACATTGGCAAACATTTACTGCCCAAACACCAGGCAGGTGTCCTTCCTAAAAAAGATTCTGGTCCAATTAACTCTATTCAAGACGGGCCATCTGTTTCTAGGGGGGGCTTCAATATGGCGCTTAACCCGCTCCTTGATACATCCTCAAGTACATCATCAATGCCCTTTGCAGCCTTACGTCAAGCTAAGATGGCATTAGCATCCCTTGCACTACACGACTCTTGGAGAACGCTCCATCCTCAGGAGAAGGACTTTACATTCTTCTCACCCCCGCACAACAGATACTCTAGACTTGACTACTTATTCATACACCAGACGGACCTGACTTTTCTAAATGACGCCACCATAGAGAACATGTACATCTCAGACCATCACCCAGTGACCCTCACCCTACAGTTCCCGCAGCGGGAAGCAAAGACCAGGACCTGGAGACTGGACGCATCCATTCTTACAGACCCGGGAGACCTGGCAAACATTACAGAATCCATGACAGAATACTTCCAACAGAACGACACCTCAGACGTGTCCCCTATGACCCAGTGGGAAGCACATAAATGTGTCATCAGGGGTAAGCTCTTAGCTATCGCAGCTAGGAAAAAAAAGGCACACCAGGCCCCGTTGAAGGAATTGACCTGCAAAATAACCCTCCTTGAAGCCCAACACAAACGCTCTCTGGCAATTGGCGTAGCTAGGGAGCTTGCGGACACAAGGGCGACGCTACTAGAGGAACTTTTCAAACGGGCACGGAAGAGGCAGGTCCTATCACAGAAACTCTTTTATGAACAGGGTAACAAACCTGGTAGGCTGCTAGCCAGATTCACACAAAGACGTACCCTTGCCAACACAGTTCATCATGTCATTGACTCACGAGGTGTAGCTCACTCTAAAAATGAAGAGATTGCCAAGCAATTTAGCACATTTTATAGCAACCTCTACAATATAGAGCAGAACGAACATAGGCCTATTCTGA
Organism: Lithobates sylvaticus; assembly: GCA_028564925.1. Taxonomy (NCBI): domain Eukaryota; kingdom Metazoa; phylum Chordata; class Amphibia; order Anura; family Ranidae; genus Lithobates; species Lithobates sylvaticus. Next base: position 141,209,021 of record CM053033.1, read on the forward strand.
CAGAGACCAGACGAGAGCTCATGAGAGACTTCCTCCGCAAGTATAGCCCCCGACCACTCTCCACCACTGACTGGCAAGCCCTAGAGGAACCCCTTTCTATGGAGGAATGGGGGAAGGCCTTGAAAGCCATGAAACCAGGTAAAAGCCCGGGTCCCGACGGCTTCTCTGTCCAATACTATAAGTGCTTTGCGGAAATACTGGCACCCAGATTCTTGAAGGCGTTTAACACCCTGGCGCACACACCAGCTAAATCTAAGAGCCTGCTGGAAGCTTATATTACAGTAATCCCCAAAGACAATAAAGACCCGACTGACGTAGCTAACTATCGACCCATATCCCTTCTGAATGTTGACGTCAAATTATTTGCTAAAATCCTGGCCACCCGATTATCTTTTCACGTTCCGGCATGGGTGGGATTAGATCAGGTGGGTTTTGTCCCTGGACGTGAAGCCAGGGACAACACCACCAAGGCCCTTAACCTGCACCACTGGCTCACGTCCACGGGAAGAGAGGGATGTTTTCTTGCTATGGACGCGGAGAAGGCGTTCAACAGGGTGGCTTGGGACTATATGAAGGCGGTCCTGGAATCCCTCGGTTTGGGAAGCAGAATGCGAGCACTTATTAAAGCTCTGTACAATGAGCCCGGAGCTAGAGTCCGTGTTAATGGCCACCTGTCGGATGCCTTCCCCATCCATAATGGGACTAGACAGGGCTGCCCCCTGTCCCCCCTACTGTACATCCTCACTCTGGAGCCCCTCCTCCGGTGTATCCGGGCACACCCGGACATAAAGGGAATAGAGGTGCACCAGAGGGAATATAAAATTGCCGCATTCGCGGATGACATTTTGCTTTTCCTCTCGTCCCCACTGACATCATTGCCCAACCTATTGCCAGTGCTAGAACACTTTAGAAATATTTCGAACCTGAAAATAAATTTCTCAAAATCGTTCGCTTTGAACATATCCCTACCTTCTAAAACAGTCAAAAGCTGTCAGGAGAACTTCCCATTTGCCTGGAAACCAGATGCAATAACGTACCTGGGAATCCAACTTCCGAGCAATCTCAAAGACCTTTATGATAGCAATTTCCTCAAGGAGTTGAAGCTCATACAACAGGACTTGCTCAAGTGGGATGCCCCCACCATATCCTGGTTCGGTCGGGCCTCTATCTTAAAAATGACAGTACTACCCCGCCTATTGTATAAGCTGCAGACAATCCCGATACGTCTCCCACCCTCATTCTTTACCACATACAAACGCATGTGCAGAAAATTCATTTGGGGGGCTAAGGCGGCACGCATAGGCTGGGCAAAACTGGTACTCCCGAAGTCGGGGGGAGGGATTGGGCTTCCAGATCTACAGAGGTACTACTGGGCGGTACACTTAAGCCGAGTAGTAGATTGGAAGCTGCATGCCAAATGTAAAGGCTGGGTGCCCTTGGAAAAGCAGATTGCGGGTACTGAACTACAGCATTCCCCATGGCTATCCAAACCGCACGTGACGCAGGAGGCCCAGTCCCACACGTTGATTGGCGCGACTCTATATGAATTTGACAGGGCATGTAAAGTACACTCACTCTCTACACCACTCTGCCCAATCACTCCAGTGAAAGGCAACCCAGCCTTCCCTCCGGGACTAGAGAGTGGATTCCTTCAAGCAGAATGGCCACACACGGAGATGATGGCCAAACATTTTTTCTCCAGGGGTAGGTTCCTCAGACAGGGGGAATTGGCATCGCGTTCAAATACAAAAACATTCCCATTTTGGGCGTACTTGCAGTTAAAACACTTTTTAGACAACCCCACCAACAGAGAGAGCTT